>OX246737.1:30345533-30945533 GCA_945910005.1 Isoperla grammatica | reverse complement strand
AAATAAATAAGGCGTTTTGTAATTGTTAACAAGGATTTTACAAAGTTTTCTATAGCTAAATAAAGAAATAAACGCTAGCTTATAATTTTTGCCTCATTATATAATTACTATTTTATTATAATTTTATTGTTGCAATACAATAATATACAAACTCGGTCAAAACCGGTGTAAACATGTTGTATGGACATAAATGTCAAGTATTTCTATGTGCTAACCTTATTAAACTCTAGAACTAATTAAATATATCATTATTCATATTATTTTTCCAAAACCAGCTGTGGATGCTATGTACGGTTGTGGCCGCTTTGTACTTATCCCAACATTCGCTCTTCGTATGGTGGAAAACTACTTGAAGTGTTAATTCTTCTTAGTTCAAAAATTTTCGTACCATCCTGCACGTGTTCAAAATTATTGCTTTTTGCATCTCGATGTATTGTATACGTTCGGTTAGAGACCAATTATAGTTTAATACTGTCATGGAGTTTTCGCGGAAAAATACCATTTGCTGATATAATTATTTTATACGGTACAACAGTCCAGTCTTACAATGTCCCAATAACTACTTATTCGTCGAATTGGTTGTTTTCTCCATAGCAACGACCAATCAAAACTTTTAAAATCCTCCAAATAGAATAAAGATTACTACAGATAGCTGATAACTATTACTACAAATAACCTTCCTTTCAGGAGATTGTAAGACCAACCCTTATTATGGTCAACCATAAACCAAAACATTGTTTAAAAATTTTGGTTCTCCAGTAGCAGATTAGCTGCCATAGCTTCAGTCATTTAGTTTCCTTCTCATTATTTTCAAAAGCGCATAACAGGCGTCTTTGGAACACACAGTAGGGATAGTGAACACGATTTCTGAGGGACAGCGTTAACAAATTGCTATTGAAAAACAGAAGCTGGCAAAAAACAAACAACAGAGTTAATTGATGGATATCAAGTATGCAGATGAGTCTGGCTGCGGTATATATACATCTATGACGTTACCACTCGTCACGCGCGAACCTGTGGTCATATTTAGGAACCAGTGTGATTGATTCCTTCAGATTAATTTGTGCTAGGAAAAAACATTGCGTTTCAAAAAAGGATACTAAGCCGTTAAATAAGTAAATCTAAAAAAAAAATTCATAAACGTCATGAAACAAGATATGTGAAAAATACACTTAGTCACTATGTTAAAATAACGTATGCTTTCGTATTTTGAATCGTGTGAATGTTTAGTTTCAAATTCTAACTGGTTGTCGTTTCCACTCTACTTTGAATTGTACAATTGTTATAAATTCTCTCTCAAGAAGATTATTAACATTATTTCACGGGGCCAATTATTAAATATCTTATTCACGAAAGCCTAGAATTGGAAATAATAACAATTATAACAACAATATAAACAAAATATTATTAATTAATTTTCAACAGTCATATTAGCATAACCGTTCCTCGGGCGGGCATAGTTACAAAAATTCCTCGGAGCGGGAAGTGGCTCTAGTGTGTCAGCCTAGTTCCAGTACATGTTTGTGTGGGCAAGCCAGTACTGCACATTGTTGCGGCTGATCGGAGCAGATCTAGTTTACTTCCATCTCGATCCGCAAGGTGCGCGCGCGCATATCCAAATATTCACGGCGTGCCAACGTTCTGGAAATTATGCCAAACAAAATTAATCACGTGCACAAATGAAAAGCAGTTTTCTCGTTCGGCTGGCGCACGACCTCTTTACCAAGCTACATGACGGCACAGACTGTAACAAATGATAAGTTGGAACATAACAGGGCTGGTTCATTGATACGGACGAAGCCGCCTGGCCAATTAGGTGGCGCCCTGCAGAATCAAGAAGACTGTACGATCTTAGACGGACTCGAACTGAAAGTGTGTCCGAATTTGTGTTAAACGTTGTATTTTGAAACAATTACGGACTTGGCCTTTTGAAAACACCCAGAAATACAGAAATTACCTTATTCATGTGTGGAATGTGACGTCAGTTCATGAATAAGTCTCGCATTCTTCATGAGCAATTCACTTATTAATTACCAACATAAAAATAGTTGCTTAAAACTATACTAAGAACAAACTGATTTGAATACGAGAATGGTTATTGAATAATCAATATTTTACATATGAACATTGGACAATGGACAGGCACCAATTTGCAATTTAATAAAAACAAAAATGCGATCGAAAACTTAGAAAATGTGTCGGTATACTTAAAATACTTAGAACCTGACGCTATTTCCTTGGTGTTTACAGACGGAGAAATATTTTCTATTGATGTGATTAGTGGAAGCACCCCAAATGCAAAAGCATACATCATATTGTTTTTATCGTAAGTTGTTAATTACAATAATATGTTCTCCACATAAGAGGCAAGGGTGAAATAATGTAGAGGATCGTTTGTAAGGGGCACATTTTAGCGATTCTTGTCACCCCTCTAATTCAATTTTATTAAAATACTGTATTAGTCTGTTAATAAAATAAAATAGTTTATTCAAATATAAGAAAGGAGAAAAAGGAACGGCTATAAATATAGCTGTGGATTGTTTGTTTTTAAGTATACGGAAGTGCCCGAGTCTAGACCGAGAGAGAGTAAGTACAAGACTTCAAGTAAACCAGCTATCAATTCATTTAAGGTCCATGAAAACGGAAGTGTGAATGAAAAGGTTCTGTTTAATTAAAGTATCAGCTGGTGTATTCACTTAGGGAACCTAATTTGTAATTAATTTCCTGTTTTGTGAAACTTTTTTTACGAGTGAAAGCCACATACACACCCCTCCTTCACTATTATAACTATGGTGGAGCATCAGGCTTTAAAATAATGGTGCCCACGTGATCCGGAACTGTACAGATCTTATATATTGACGATTTTCATCAATTTAAAATTATTAATAACAATAACATCAGTAATAATTCACTGTTTCAAAGATGCGCGACTCGTTATTGAGCCAAACACAAAACTATGGTTGATTACGTAAATAAGATAATATTGCAATATTAAAATAAGTAGCAATTTCAAAAGATTTGATTGGGCGTTGCTATGGTGAAAACAAGATATTCGATGTTCATGGTGCAATCAATCGAAAGTTGGAAGAAAAAGAGTATTCTTCCAAAATCTTTGTCAAACCCTCAAAAACAAAATACTGTATATCTATGTGTCTAAATAGCCACAACGGTGTTTTTAAACCAGACATATGAAAAAAAAGACACACGTGAAGCAATTCCCACTATAATCTAATTTAATTAATAGATTATTTCCATACCTGGCGCAAGAGTCGACTTTCAAGTTCACGCCTGACTCAACACTGCAATAAATTATAATACTAAATGAAAGTAATATTTCTAACTCAAATCCAGGGTTATATTATAGTCACTCATAACGTTAATTTGTTTTCCAATCTGCTACGTATTCTCTTGAGCTACGATCACCAAGAGACGTGAACGAACGTTCCGATTTGTTCCAGGTGTGAATCTTACACGAACAACTAATCAACATACTTTAATGGTATTCACCATAGGAGCACCCATTAGCTACGATTACAATACGCTGCCACTTAAAGCGTAAACTACGCATGTCAGAGGTCACACAGGCTACGCATTCAAGTAGCAATAAACAAGTGGAGTGCAGATATACTCACATACACTCTCAGCATAGCTGAATTAAATTTCCATCACGCTACTTTCTTACAATTAGTAGTTAGTGATCTTGATTGGAGGGTCCCGGATGTGCTCGGTAGTCAAGTGGGCTGGTTAGCGTTCACGACTCCAGCAGGCTGAGACAATCCGACAGTAGCCGCATATCTCCTTTTATCCAGACAAACATGAATACAAATCATAGAGAGAATGAGCGATGATAAAATCGTGCCACGATAAAATCTCGAAGCTACTTTTATAGTGAGGATTGATATTATTATTGTCGTCATTCAACATTGCTTTTGAAAACATTCCAAACAAATTCTTTGTTAGGGACCCGGTAGACTTTCATTAATGTTTTGGTGTCACATGAGGTTCCTGTGCTACGCGTCGAAGTGAGGAGCGTAAATGTGATGCGTTTTTACGTCTTTCTAATTGGCTGTGGTGACACTGATAGTGGCGGTCTAGTCGGTGGGTTTGATTGCTCTGAATAATGATGCATGCGCTTGTTTAGAACTATAGGAAGATTTACTTTTATTGATCGGAATAATACAGCGAGGATATAATATGTTGGCTGGCTGAATTATTGTTAAAAACATAACGGAAGATATAACTTACCTAACTGATGGGGCATCTCTTTTATTGAGAGGAAGTTTGCCGACAAACACTTCAAGAAATAAATATATAGTAAACACTCCAGGTATTGCTCGAAAGATTTCAGTTTTATGAACGAGCTAACGGGATATTAATTTCGAAATTTCGTTTCTCTATATATTGAACGATCGCTATTAAATAAAACATTTGGGAAAAATTTCAAAAGATGTACATAAAATGCTACAGTCACAAAAAGTTTTTTTTATAGATATTGTGGTTTGAGGATCAAGAAAAAGAATGTTCTCGGTACAAAATTCAATACACAAAATACAGATATTCAACACATTATATTTTGTTGTGTTCCAAATTGACGTCACTGAAGTCGGATGGGTGTTGCCTTGTGGGAGTTGCAAGGTGGCACAATGGTGCTCCATAAATCATGAATGCAATTACGTGCCTGCATGAATCCCCGATATACGTGGCTGGGTCATAGCACACGATACTATAATTCGGAAGGTTGTGGGTCCTATTTCCGCCAACGGCTATTCTGATGTTTTTTAAGGTTTTCTCAGTCATGGGGTGAATGCTGGGATGGAACTACTCGAGCAAATCAGAATAAAAGTGGGCCATGTCAGAAGTCAATATTTTTCAATTTAGGAATTTTAGCGTCCTCTCTGATAAAAGTTGTAATTTCAGACATGGCCCACTTTTATCCTGACACATTCAGAATAAAAACGGCGCAGGTCCAAAATTACAAATTTTCAAATCATCAGTCACATAAGATGCTAAATTTGCTAAATTCGAAAAAAAAACATGGGCTCACATTCAAATTTATGTGAAGAGGGGCAAACTATGTATGTAGTACTATGTTTTAACGAGTGTGCAAGCTATATATTTAAAATAACTCGTAATGTACCAGTGTTCTTGGAAATCATTCAAATCAACCTTCGTTTCACTTGTGACTTGTAAACTTGATTATGTCTAGAAAACTAGACTAGAAAGATTTATGAAGATCCAATACAGTAATGTTATATTGTAATGTGCTATTTCCCACCGTTCAACGGAACAGGTTCGCTAAAAAATAGCCAAGCACATCAGTAAGTATTCTTTCGAAAACTGAAATATGAACAAGTGTCCCGAACAGGTTGCAGACTTCCCTAGGGCCGACCGTTTATTGCACATAAATAATAATCAGGTAGAGTTCTGTATATTCGCATGACCCTGCGCTGGTGCCTGAGGGGTTCGTCTTTACGACCTGTATCGGTGTGCAATCAGACCAGGAGGCGTGGGAGAGACGATGTCCAGTTTAGGCGGCCAACTATTAGTTTATTGACTTGAATACCTCAAATTGTGTGCATACGATCGTGTTGTACAAGGAAGTGGGATCGAGTATCGAGTAGATCGTGCCCAGATCGCCATTAAACCCACCGTCTTTTGGTGGTGCGAGTCGTAAAACTGAACGGCGAAGCTGATCGACGTTCTGCTCGGTTCTGCGTAGACGTTACTAAATTACTGTTTGGGAAACGCATTAGACACGTTTAGAAAAGTGTTTTCATCGGCGTGGAGAGAAAATTGAAAAAAGTTAAATGTATGTGTGAATAAAATGGACGGTACCTGATAATTGGAATAAACTGTGTTAAGTATAGGCCAACCCCGGCTATCTTTCAATCAACCTCTAACTTGTAGCATGTGAACTTAATAAAAGTGAAGTAATCTCTCCATGGTTCACCTACTTTATCTATCGAAAGGAGAAATGATTTCGCTATTTATATCGGTCATTATCACCAAGGTTACCTCTAGTTTATGATCGTTTAAAAAATCAAAACGGTGAAAATCTTGTGTGATCACTGGTCTTGTTCTTGGTCTCTTGCTTCCTATGCAGAGTCCAGGGTTCGATTACCAGTCTATCTGGGGGTTTTTAACTTTGTAACTTTACCTATCTATTTCCTATTATGCCGGCGTACAAGTGAACGGTGACAAAAGCCCTCATCATAGCTGAATGAATGGTATACCCTCCTGAAAATCAGTTCTTGTAATTAATTGGTTAATAGATAATAAATACACATTTATTTGTTTTCTTTTTGTGTTTAAGCTTACAAAGATATTTAAAACGACCATTTTACTTGCATACAAACAATGAATTTAATTTCAAAACATCTTTTTACAAATATGGTGTTATTTTATTTATGATTGCAATGGTTTTAGCTTTTTGTGTGAATAATAACGTAGATGGGTATACAAACTACACTAATTTAAATTCCTTATGTGTATAAAATATGATACTAATAGTATCAATAAGAGAGGATGCAAACAGTCAATTCGTGTTCGTACACTCACAAAACCAAACCTCCATACCTACATAAAGTCAATAGTGGTGCTAGGAAATGATGCATTATTAAGCGTTAGAAAATTATACTCCCAAATATGGATTTGCCATTTATTCATATTTATAATAACTTCTTCTTTACTTGAAGATCATAGGAATAGTTCAACAAAACTTCATCATATCAATATTTTGTTGCATAACAGCAAATCGAGTGTGAAAATGGAATGTTCTACACTTCACAGTTTACACACCATGTTGTAGGTTGTAGCCATATGGATTTTACCTATACCTTGGTCACCATAAGAATTCAGTAATGTATTAATTTTGTGTTCTCACTGTGTTGATATAGTAGCCTATCTTAATATGGTCCGTTGGCGCTATGATCCACGTATATTACAATACCATCTCGAGCTGGTTTTCGTTGAAGATATATTATTATTTTTATTCTCTACTATTTCGCATTGCTATTTTGTATTTGTTAAATCGTTTAAATATTATTGCGACATCAATTTTAAATGTGGATGTGTAACATGCGTGTTGTATTCCGACAAACGCCCTTTAAAATAAAATAAAATAAAAATAACAAATGCTGGTGGATTGATTGGTTCACAATAATATGCAAATACTCGTAATCGACATTTACGAAACAATAAAGCTCATGGTCACTTTTGTATATAGAACCATTAAGACGATGGACAAACAATGTTACGAGCAACGATTAAAGTAAAACTGATAAGACCACCTGTTCTCTCTCTCTCTCACTCTCTCGTCCCTCTCTGTAAACCTCTACACAGTAATAGATCCACTACTAATTTCATTGCCATAATAATGTACCATGGCCTTCATCTTAATGACCATATGATGTTTTAATTCTTCCACTTGAATCTTAAGCCGAGAAACAAAACATCATCATCTTGACCTCAGTTCCTCGTACGAGCGAATGTGACGTACGTATACACGCGTACCCCTTAATTAGATTTAATACTAGACCTGTGCTATTAGTTTGTTAAGCGGGTAATTGGAGGGACCTATAAAACCTTAAGGTTAATTAACTTAACGTCTTCATTCATTGACTAAACCAGTATTATAGCTGGTTTAGTGGTTTATAACATTGTGGGAGGTTGGTATGAGCTTTGTGGTAATGTGCTATAAAATACACTTGAATGCATGCCGTGAAATTACGCGGTTTGAATAAGAATATCGTGTTGTTTGCGATTGTCGTTCCGTACAAGATATTATGAAGTGCTTTGCTGTGCTCTGCATTGTGCATATAATTTTGCAATTTGTAAAGAAATTATGCGAGTCAACAGCCTACCTGAAAACGACCAAGTGCTTGGTTTCACATACCACTCACTACTAGGGATTTAAAATTTCTTGACATTTCTCGCTTTGGGAAAAACCGTTTAGTTTTATTCAGAAAAGAAGCTTCATTCAATTTTTCCCAAAAAGCATACTTCTCCAAACCATTGGGGGAATAAAACCCAAAACCCTCTTATTTATTTTAAAAAGAAAAGCCGTTTTTTTCACCATTAAAAACCTTACTCACTACACACAAGTTCAACGAATGAGAAAACAAATAACATATGCATGTTATGTATATTATATTCATATATTTATATATACCGTGAAATAAAAGCGTATTTTTTTGTGGCGACCTATTACAGTAGATTAAACTTTAGACTTTACGGTTGAATACCCCAATAGAGTTTCTGTTTTCACAAACAACCTGTTCAATCGACGTTTTAGAATAGTCTGCCACCCCTTCAGGAGTGTTGGGGTAGTCTCTCAATCAATTCTCAATAATGTTATACTCAAAATCGAGAATCTGAGAGCATAGCGCTTTGTGGTTTGGTAAGCGTTACGAATGCTGAACGTAATGATCAGTATCACGACGCGCAATTGGTTGATTTGTGCTCAGTTTGAAGTCCAGGGCCTGGATTCACAAAGATGCCTAACTCTAAGTTGTCCTAAGTTATAGGCAAATCCTAGATAGATAAATCAAGATAAATCATCCTTGGGTATTACTGCACATTCACAAATACAGTATTATTAGTTAAATTGTTATTATTTTACTATATATTGTATCTTTAGGACATTGCAGAGCGATATATGCGTGATTAATTTCACTAAGATTTGCCTAAACTAGGACGTCTTAGCACTAGGCACTTTTGTGAATCTGGGCCCAGGTGAGGCAATCTTGTACAATAATTATTGAGGCATAACATCTTTGATTTATTTTCTCGTTTTAAAATTATTAACACGAGAAACAGCTAGACTATCAAGCCTACATATATAAAGATATTTTGTTTTTAAATATGGAAAATAATGCCAATTTTCTAAATTAAAACACCCGTGCCCGCACCGGGAATCGAACCCCGGGTCATCCGCTTTGGAAGCAGGAAAACATAAGACCAGTCAAGTAAAATTGACATTGTACCCAAACTGTACTACAACTGATAACCATGTATAGACGGTGACTGTAGCCATCGAGATTCATAATACATGTAGGCCTATAGTGCTTTTAGTACAGACTGTGGGAGAAATATTTTACAGGTGTAAGAAACGTGCATGTGATGTTTTTAATGGGATTTCGGTATTCGTTGCTTTGAGCGTACAATCCAAGGTCATCTCAGGCTCGAATAGTTTTAACGTAATTCACCTGTGTTTTGTTTTTGTCCGCTAATTCACACCTTGTTCTCGGCTCTGCAGCCGGGAACCCAATCTATAACCGATCATTTATTACGAAGGTTATAATTTTCATTAATTTTGCCAGACACGATGATTTTTCATTGGTGGGACGTAAATTGATCTGATTGTGATAAACTAATAAATAAATGAGACACGTTGAAAGAGTTTCGTGCATGAGCTAAGAAAGATGGTGTATACAAGATTAATTTGCGTCTCATTTGTGCGAAGCTTAGTGAAATTAATGCGAAATTATATAGCCATTATCTACTTATGCCAATTAGCTCCATAGTATTTGTTTTGACACTCCACGTGGCACAAATGAGTGGAGGTAAACGTTATCATGATGAAACTACTGTGCAAGTTATCGATGACGACAGCAGGATTCGAACCTAGAACGCAGGGATTGTTGCTGTTATTTTTATTTCAATAAAATTATAAATTTTCTCTTCGAAACACTACAGAAAATTCTATTTAAACAAGAACGTGGGAATCTGCGTTCTGAATCCGCATGTGAGATACCATTCGAGTGGTCTAATGAGAAGGCGGGGGGCGGGGCCAACGCAATGCGCACGTCCTATCCGCATGATGACCCTCATTACTCGTGTTAACACGATACATCTCCGTAAGACCCTAATGAATAACTATGGGGGATTTACGGAATCAGGTTAGATTTTCATTGTAATGATGGGGTAATTTGGTTTAAAGGTACCTGTTGTGTCAAAATGTGACACAGAAATAACAAGTAGGCCGTGCACGCCGGACGTAGTGTGTACAGCGTCTTCTAGATCGCTACTCGGAAGTGAATGCATCACAGCACAATGAAATAATCAACACACATTCAAAGATTTCTTCCGTCATGTTTACGAACACACCCGAAGTCCACATCTCATTGTAGAGAAGTGCCTCTATTTACCCACAGCTTCTATATTTGGACAACTAGCTCTATGTCCAAGGCGTGATATTCTCCAGAAAAGAAAGCATACCAGAAATATTTCCGTCGTGGCGCACAAAGCCCAATCAGACGGTGATAGAGCAGATTGGAGCGAGGTTTGAAGGCGTGCGAGAAGAAAGTGTTCTATTATGATGACAGGTTGGTAAATGCTGCAATTGGGGATCCCTATGACTGGGGTTCAGGTCGAAGGTCACGACTGTTGCAGCCACACCTGACGAAGAGCCTAACCAGGTCCCGGGACTTCCGTGAAGCTACAATTTGACTGTCATCGTAGGCCTGCCTGCAACATTTATCATTGTCACAATGAGTTATCATGTATTCAATTAATGGAAATACAAGTGCATTAAATCAAAATGCATTGCTTTCCTTTTGGGGAAATTCAACGGTGCAAGCAAGGATGTAAATGTGGGCATAGATTGGGATGAGTGCGCATAACTCATATTATTTTCATAGCGTGGGCTTAGATGGCGTATTTCAAAAATAATAACTTAACAAAATACACAAGATTAATCTTTTACTCCTATGACTGGACATAATATGACGATGATGTGCGTGTTACAACGCATAACCAATGCTTGGAAAATAGATATTTAAAATTTGTATTCAACTCTTACACTGGCCATAGGAAAATCTAGTTTATGATTCTTTCAACGATCGAGCTTCCATTTGTTGGTCTAATTTTGAAGAGAAGACTAAAGAGTAGACCACTCTGTGATGTCAACACCGGAAATGTAATTGATTTTCGAAATCAAAGAAATTTTAACATTAATCATTAGAAATCTGAAAGTGGATGTAGTACATACCGGTACTTTGGTTACACTATGTGGGTATCAAATTAATTACTGTTTATTATTAAATTATGTAATGGGCATTAGAGATAAACATTAAACAATCTTATGAACTGCCCATTCAATACAACAACTAAACTATTCAAATTAAATGGACATGAAAAAATACTTTTTTTTATTCTAAATTATGAATTTCAAGAATTATTACATGTGAGTAGCATTTAATACTGAACTTCTTGAAATTATATATATTTTTTTTTTAATGAAGTATATTTATAGTTTCTAATTTGAGTAGATTTGACGTAAAATTGACACACCAACGCGAATATCTCGAAAACGGATCGCGTTCGACCATCGTTTTCAAACGTATTCATGTTATTCATGAAGTTATCTACATAAGGACGAAAATTTGTTACAATATATTACTTTTTGAAGGTGCTACGCAAAGTTATACGATTGAAAGTGTAGGTTTTTGTTCAGTTACAATGTATAACATAGGGAATTCCAACGCATTTCAACACTCAATAAATAAAAAACTAATAGCGGTAGGTGCATATTTTTTTCTACAATATTCACAAGCTTAATCTCAACTTGCAGTACATACAATTTGAATGATTTATATTACATGTGCAGTTATCATCGATCGACTTTAACAATTTACAGACAGAGCATAATATGTGTTAGGTTAGAGAATTGTGTAATACAATCACTGGAAATAATGAAATAAATCATTTGACACATTATAAAAATAATTACAAAATTTATGTTTATGTATTCTGCAATATCCTGCAGCATACCATAATATTGTTAGGCTAATGTATTTTGTATTGAAATCGTTGGAAGTAATACAGTAAATCATATTTTGACAGTCACAAAAAATAAGTGTACGTATTTACACCTGTTGTTTTTCGTATTCAAGTACAAGCGGTATATAGGCAACATGTGGGTACTTCATGATTGTCTATAGTGAAATGTGTGCAATTATTTTGGGGGTATGTACCGAGTATGCTGACAGTTTGTAAATCAGATTTATTACTGAATAGGATGTGTCTGTCCTGCCAGAGTAAATTGGTATTAAAATTCTACAGGATTACCTGGTGGTAAAATAATACTGGGTGTGGATGAATATATACTAACCGTACGCTCCATGTTCACTGCCTACATCAATATAAATGTTTTGATTAATAATACTGATCATCGAACGTAGGAAAACGAATAGGAATAGATTTTACAAAAATGTTTTCAGCCATACACTTGTATCTTTATATCTTTATATAACGGCTTGACGGGCAATTATGAAACGAGTTCTAGGCAATTCACCGATTGGCGACATTTACCAAAGCATCCAATCTTCTTTCCACTTCACTTCGTGACAAAATACTAACGTTCTAACTGATACAAAGGTTCTGATTAAAATGTGACCGAGTCAGTTTCATTGCCCACTCGCTTCAGGCTTCATAAACGCGAGTGATGACCTAAGAATAAGATACCGTGAATTTTAGTGCAAGGTTTTGCAATTGCGGGAATTAATTCAGTAAGCATGTAGCTAGGACACCAATGTTTTAAAGTATGGAAGTTAAATATGACAGTAATTGAAGTAGAAATTGAAACACTAAATACATAACGGAATACATAAAAATAATTTTAGTTAGATTAAGTTAGCCAGAAATAATTTATTCAGAATCGCAACGTATAGCTGTAGAAAGAAGCCCGTTACGAAAGAAAATATGCATTTAGGGCAACATAAATTGAGTTTTCAAATCTAAGATCTTTGGTGTGCTGTATCATTAATGGTAGGCAAGTCATAAAATATTTACTCTGGCAAGTTGAAGAGAGCACTTTTTCGTTCTAAATGAGTTACTTTAGTTTCAAGGCACAGATTCTCCTTATGCTAATGGTCAATATTAGTTATTACTGCTTTCGCTAATATCGGTCATTATGATCGGAAAACAATGCCGTGAGGCTAAACCCATAAACTAAACATCTCTCTTTAGCGCGATCTAGTGTAACTGTAAACCAAGTGTAGGCCTACAGCATGCGAATAAATGTAAACAACTGAATATACACGAAACTGTTACATCAAATTAGACTAAAATGACATCAACTAAAAACTAGCTTTAGTTTAAACAATAGTATAATACTGTTACCCCATTGTACTAACTTCAGCCAATGGTATAGAGGCTATACTAATGAGATCAAATGGCACACAATGAAGTCTAATATTAGAGCAATAATGTAATTGATGGGCTATAGCACGAAATAATAGTAGTTTTGTGTATAGGGATCCTTGCTGTAGGGTGAACATCAGCGTTACCTGATGTTAAGATAGTTGGGAAGGAATGCCTGAGGAGGGTTACTTGTAGGACTCAATTCCAGCATTCGCCTCGTGACTGAGGAACCGGCCTCCCGAATTAAAGTTTTGCGTGTTACCGCGGAGCTACATCAGTCGGTGCATAGTATATTAACGTTACAACAAAGGTCAAAAAATATAATAAATGCCACACCACAAAACACAATAACTTTAAAGCAATAGTGTTCGAATTACTGTAATGAAATCTGTCACGTGTAACTATAACAAGATACATATCGTACATTGATATAAAATAATAACATACGTCAACATAAAGGTTTCCACCTATTTCATACCTGACGATAATTTAGTTAAAGATATTGCAGAACTATGTTTTTCTAACCTACCTATTGTCTGCAACGGCGAGCTAAATTCAAAATTGTATTATTAATTTTGGTGGAAACAACTTACATTACATTGCGTTATTTTATGAGAGCATATTATTGAATTATTAGTTTTAACATATAAATAAGTGAACATTAGATTTCCCAGAATAATGTATATAATACACTCCAGTCTCATTGATGTGTCCAGGCCCGTAACTAGGGTATAAAAATTAGCCGGGTATGATTGGGCGAAGTACAATGTAGGGTCTGGGGGGAGGCCCCCCAGCCAATGCGGGTACGGGGCGCACAGCCCGGATTTTTTTTATTCTTTTAGTGTGATTAAAGTGTTTTAACGAGTTTAAGACATGTTTTCTTAACATTTGTTACTTGTGACTGGTGGGATATTAACGGTGGTATTATAGCAATTCAAAAAGGGTCTACTCCTGATGTTTTACTCGGGTTTGTACCCGGGTTACCAGCCCCTCGGTACGGCCTTGGACGTGTCTTATCCATTAAGTTATACACACACTGATTTTCATTGGAAACATTACACAATTTATGTCTTTACATGTATGCCAGTATCCAATTGAAATTATATTACATTTTAGTGATTCATAACACGGTCTGAATCTCTTATAGTTATTATCTGTAAGGCCCAGAGCAAAACACTTTAGGGATCATTGTTAAAAGTGACACCGAATATTCCTCAAAGCACAAACTTGTGCCTGGATTGTCGGAGAGGAGAATCGAACCTTCAACCTACCGATCCCGAGTCCCGTTGGCGAGTCTCCCTCCACAGTAAACACACGAGTACTGAGCACGACCCACTCGTGATGTGATGTGATGTGATGTGATGTGACTACCCCTAACGGTATAGGTCGTGACTGGTGACGTCACTCGATGCATGGGCGCTATCAACACGAATAGCTCACAGCCAGGAAATGTAAAAATACCTTTCATTGGTCTGTTTTTAAATATCTAATGATGGGATTGGGCACTTCATAAGCTTACCCAAATCCTGATCTTATATGAATGATGTACAGGAATTAATGGTAAATATTGTAAATTCTAAATTTCTCCGTAGTGGGCCAACAGTCATGATGAATAATAATAGAGTACAGTATACACTTGTCTAAAAACTGTAATTATACGTAAAAATCTTCATTGGAATCAAAGCATTTTCATGAGCACGAGTGAGGTAAACAAATAGTTTTTGGACGAATCAGAAGGCTGAGATCTGCACGAACTGGAGAACAACGAAAATGAAGCGAACTGTCGAAATAGTTTCATTACATTCGGCAAAAAAGTACAAAAATAATGTTTCTAACTATTTAGAAATATACATTCGATGATAAATTGTAAATAAATTAAGAACCATTCGCTCGTGTCCCGCAGTTCGCTCGTAAACATAAACACCCGACAATGATGCTGTATTGCGTCTTACGGCAAAATCCACAATACGCTAATAGTCACTAATATTGTCAGGTCTAGAGACCTCTGGGATGTTTCATACACCTTGATTTTCAAGAGTCATAAAAACTAGCAACATCGATACATATTTGTCTTAACTGACCATGTTTTGCAGATCAAGCCATCGATCTTTCGTAATTGCCCTCTTCAAGACAGCTGCAGGCTATTTACCGATCTCTCCCTATTATTTCACATTTGTATTAATACACAACTAATATTGACATCATCAACATAATGATGCAAAACAGTTCACGGATGGTTTTCGTGAGTGAAAGAGGGAGGAATGCAAATCGACCCCCCCCCCCCCTCCCCCTCCCCCTGACCGCGCCTGTGCACGACTAGGCTGGCGTAAACTACCGCTTGGTTTCAGCAATTGAGCAGAAAGAAGGTCATGATCAAACTTCAATATCATTATCAAGACAGGGGGTGGAATAACATTGGCTTTGTGATGACCCTTGAGGAACCCCGGAACTATCTTCTCATTGAACCTGCTATCACGTGGTAAAATATCATCCATCGCTTTGACGTTATTTCCTATAGATCGATCTTATATACGTACACTATATTTTATAGGCAACATTTCATTCGTGTGATATAATCTTTGACATTTGTAGCCTCTAAACCATTCTAGGTGGCTCTATATGTTACAACTGTAGCAGGTCTATTGACAGTGCCACACACCACATAGGCCACACATAAGTATATACGACATCTACCGAAACGTCTCCTGGACAACTCGAAGCGTTTATCATCTCCATGAGTTGTAGTTCTTGTTGACTTTTAGGGTTTAATATTGATACAAAGATAAAATACAGTCACAATCAATCACTTATAAAAAGTTGAGAAGTGGCTTAGTTTTTATAGCGGTCTATATCGCTTGATCTCCGGTGGTCGAATGTGGTAGCCGCTGTAAAAACTGTGACGCGGCGAGTTGTACATATTATGCTGGCCTTTAATCTCGGTGAGTTATCCCGGGCTAATTATAATATAGAGGCTTGTCAACTGTAGGAGGGACTGCTCTACTTCCAAACCGGCAGCCGATCGTTATAGTTGTCTTATATATAAACGATGTGTTCATATGTGCTAGGAATTGTTTTTTGAATTTATATGCAGACGATATGGTTTTATCAATAAGGGGTTTGAATGTCTATGAAATGATGAGTAAAATGAATAATATTTTGGACAACTTTGCAATTTGGCTAATGATAAACAAATTGAAATTGAATGTAAATAAATCCAAATGTATGTTTATAGGAAGTGGTAGAAATGCAAGATATAATACATGGAATGATGTCAACTGTATAAGAATAAATGGGGTTAAGTTAGAAATGGTAAACGAATATAAATATTTAGGTATTGTAATAGATAATAAATTAGATTTTAAAAACCACGTGAACTATGTTGTAAAAAAAATTGGAAAAAAGGTAGGTTACCTTAGAAGAATAAGTGGACATCTTTCCTTATGGACTAGGTTAATGGTTTACAATGCAATTATCAAGCCACATTATGAATTTAGTGCAACAATTTTATTTCAAGCTTACCAAGGAGATGTTAATAGGCTGCAAATTATCCAAAATAAAGCAATGCGTTGTATTATTAAATGTAGAAAAACAGTTCCAATACGAGTGATGTTATCAACACTAAATTGGCTCTCTGTTGTAGATAATAATATGTTACTGGCTATGGTGTTTATGTTTAAAATAATGAAGGGCTTGTCGCCTAGTTATCTAGCGGATAAGTTTGACTATGTTAATATGGTGCACAGTATAGGTACAAGAAGTGCAATCAACAGAAATGTGTATTTGACTAATTGTAATTCAAATAAATTGTATAAATCAATTTTTTATTTAGGATTAAGACAGTATAATCTGTTACCAATAGAAATTAAGGAAGTTAATAGTGTTGGTTTGTTTAAAATTAAATGTAAGGAGTGGATAGTGAAGAATAAATAAATGTATGTAGGATGCCAAAATAGCTGTTAAGCTAATTAATAAAGTACATTACATTATGCTAAGTCGAAGAAACTGTCATTTCGTTATTTATGAGGCCATTGACGGAGCCGATCCCCCTTAAATGAATAGTAGTAATTATTAAAACGTTATCATTGAGGAACCGATGAGAATTAATTTCTTATATAAGCGTTCGTGGTGTGAGTAACACAAATGCACTATTAAAATTATTGGGAATTAATGAATGTAACGACATTTTAATGCAATGATTGCTGGGATGAGACAGTTGCAGAGCGTCAGTCAAAGGCGACACTTTCTGTGTAGGAAACACAAGACACATTTTACCAAAATCAACCCTGAATGGGATAATAACATAGCTTACGCGATATTTTTTGCAAAATATAGTTAATCCTATAATGCCATCAGTATTTTCTATTATTCTATAATATTAGAAAAGAGGTGGTTGGTGTTACGTGTTTAGGTAGTCTGTGGACACTTTTAAAATTAAATCGGAATTACATTATATCGGCCAAAAAGGGTTATTCAACTAAGGTCAGTTGTATGTGCAACCGTCAAGACCAACATTAAATAAGTAAATACAATTAAATGTGTGGTGGACATTTTTATGGTGGGTAAATATTACCTCATCTACATCATTTAATTTTTATACAATGTGGTGATTAGGTTGATTTCAACGATGGCTCAAGCATGTGTATTATGCCTCTTCATTAATTATACAACTCATTAGACAAGACCAACTAAGACGGACTAAGTGGTTATGTTCTCAAAGCAATCAACATACATTTTTTCACTAGAAGTGTAAAACCTTCATATTGCGATAAATTAACCTTTATGTCTAGGAAACATTAATTTTAACTTATAAAATTACTTCATGACAGCAAATTATTCCCAGATTCAAAGCGTTTACGGTTCAAAAACATTAATCTAATGTTTCTCAAGAAGGATGAGTTGTGCAATGGTTTGTTATTAACACGTACGTTACCGCAGTTTTCTTAGCTTGAGGTATATATTGAGGTTTGGTTTACTTGCTCGAAGCACATCACGGATTTGGATTTATCAGAGGTAAATATATATATCAAAGATGTTTTAAGGCAGTTCAAAGGTTTGAGCAGAAAACCTGAAGAGCTTCAAGCCGTGAGGTACAGAGTAATATACGTTATAAAACCTGGATGCAGTACCATTTAGGTTTATAATGGTCAATAAATCGAAACATTATTCCAGTTATTATTCTTAACAGTACATGTATTTAGAAATAAATATACACTTAATTTTGTATTACATTAATTCATTTTTTTTAAATATGATTGGCAAATATGCTATAATGGAGATGCCACCGGTCTAGAAAGACAAATGTTGGATGATAGTATGAATTACTTTATGATTTTACATTATTCTTATCTTGGAGGCTCCATTTCTGGAATGTTATGCTGCATGCATATACATAATGCCTCTTATTGACAAAACTATTTACAAGTGTGCACGCAACAGTTATCTTGCTCTGTTCAATTTCCATAATTGGTACAACCCAACGGACAATCGTAAGCAACAATAGTATTTGAAATTGAAAACGGTAATTTAGGAACATTGTCAAAATTACACGTCATTTCTTTGCAGTGAAAATTCCTTATTAACATTCAAAAGAACGGCCATTCAAAGTAAGAGGTACTAAACTAATTTATAATTTAATATTTTCCAAACCTCAAAAATTGCTTTGATCCGACTTTGTCCACAATTTACATTACGGCATGGGTTTTAGATACGTACCCACATTAAGTTACGTCACGAGGGTAGTTGATTCGCAAATTCAAATTTCCTCTTGGAACACTGAAAACTAAGGCTGATTAAAAAAAATCAATAAGATTAAGTACACAAAAGATTGATACGTCTCACATTCTGGACAGAAACACAACGTTCCATTTTTAGAATAAAAATGCAAAAACAAGCACAGCTTTCAACTATTTGTAACTTGGCAACTTGTTTGCAAAGTGATAAACCACCTCCGCTATAAATCCGTGTTTATTAGTTGTTGACAAAACACTAGAATTAAATCTTGAAAACTGTCGCACGAGAATCACTAAAACAATAAAACGTCCAAAATATAGCATGTGTAGTAGTTGCGGTAAATTCGGGCGGTGAAGGTTTGACAAGCCAAGGTTTCCTGCTTTACAGATTCTTATCCTATGATAAGATAGCATCTGGCTGTTTTCGTATAGTCACATGTAAAACACTCATCAATCGCCTTTATAACCCTGAATAAACATATGTTCAACTCAGAAATGATTGCGCTGTCTACGGTGGCTTATGTGGATGGAGCGTAGGTCCTATATAAGCATATACCACCTCGGGTCTGCATAAGGAACGTTTATTTGTAATTGCCCGTCATCTTCAACTATTAGCCCTCATCGTCTGGACTTAAATTGCAAAACAAGAGACGTAAGCAACAAGAATCTTCATCCATAAAAGTATGGCTCTAAGAATTCACATTTATTTGATCGTCAACATTAAAAACTATATTAGAAACAAATGTATGTTTACTAACTGAAATCGAAAAATAAAATAAGTTAAGTAGAGAATTGATGAATTAAAAATTTAGACACACGAGCGCCGAGTGATCAAAGAACGAAACATCGTTCAAATGAAAGATGAAAGAAAGAGATGAGCATATAACAGTTAACTGGAAAACTGAAAGAAAACGTAAAAGAAAAAAGAAACCGGAAAGAGGAAAGAAAAACTAGGAACAATACTTTAGTTTTAGGAGATAAAAACAAAACAAACGTACATTGCGTTGCGTCTAATAAAATTACAGGCATATAATTTTCCAATCTAATTTAATACTCCAAATATGCTTTACGATACATCCATAAATTATAATGTGTAGGGCCGCTAACTAAAAAAATTAATACAAATATAGTAAATGTATAACTTTTTGCACATTTCTCTGTACATAACAAATAAAATTTCGATTCCCCTCTTCAATTGACAACTCGCTCACTCGACTCTGCTTCCAAGTCTTTCAAGTTAAACTTTGACCGTCTTCACGATGATCCTCTCTGAGTGCGGTACCGCCATCTCCTGCACTTCAATCGGTCTAAGATGTGCGCACCGATATCCTTTGTTGGTCTTCCACACCGCTCCGGATTCTTCACGATATAGACCAAGAGGTCATCCACTCATACAGCTACTCGCACAGCACTCCATCAGACTGGTTCTGATAGCCAAGACCATTGTATAGCATGAATTGGAAAGAGTTACAGCCTCCAGTGATATATGACCATTCTTAACATTGGAATTAGTTGTCTTAAAAGTAATAAACCTTGATATTATACGCCATCCATCTGAACGTCATGAACGTGCGAGCAAAGGCTACTGGAGATACGTGACGGAGAGGAATCAATATCTTCTCTATTTGCATGTCTAGGATGTATAAACCATAACTGCTGCAATACGTGCATGTATTGTTCCGCTGACATGAGCTTGATGTGCATGCCTACACTTGCACTGCACGGTCTACTCCAAGAGCCAGAAGATTATAAAAATATCGACATGGGTGGATAGAAAATGAATAACAGTCTTATTGGTAGCTCGTTCATTTACTTGTTGCATCTGATGTCAGTTATGGCAATGAATTGAAAGCAGTCATTAAGTATTAATGAAGGAAGCCGCGCCCTAGTGCTGTTAATGTCGCTGTTATTGATGCTCACAAGAAGTGCGATGTTTCCTTTGCTTGGGCGTTTGATGGCGCAGCATCGCTGGTTCCGTTCGATAACGTTGTGGGGAATTGTCTAACCTCAAAAGGTTCTCGATTCATGACAATGCATCCCCGATTCAGACAACGCCTCGTCGACAATAATTGTGATCGCCTCCTAATGACTTAACAATAACGCTATCGAGGAAGCATTCAGACGTCACGCTTAGACGTTGCACTTAGTTCTGGGAATGATTGTTGTTTAGGGCAAGGCTGTTTAGTGGTGCTTTTCCTCGTCATACCGCCTACATAACGTCTCAATTGCACGAGAAGATAATCATCGTCAGATATTATTATAGAAACTGAAATAGTTCGTGCATTGAACTTACCATTGCCTTGCCAGCTAATAGGACTCGAAAAACGCTCGCCTCTTACCAATATTACATTTGTTATTTTTCTATTCATTGAATACGAACATTGGCAACCTTTTAACTTATCAATTAATTTTATAGTTTATACTTTCCATTATAATAATACACCGTTTATTTTCATTTAATGCTAAAAAAATATTGATTCTTCACACATTGCAAAATTTGCACGTTTTATTCTAATGTTGTTATTGATCTGATTTAGTAAGTCGTTATCTTAATGAGAGTCATTGTCTTTTTTGTGTGTATTATAATTTAATTGTATGGACATTAACAATCCCAAATGCGCTTTCAGGCTGTCATAGAAGAGATTTATCTACGGCTTCAGAGGGTATACTGTAGCCATGAAGAACTAACATGATTCTGACATGATTCTGTAAGTCTTCTCAATCATACGCTTATTACCATCTATCACAGAGCTCGCTCAGTACAATTATACGACTCGAATTCAGGAATTCGCCAGTTTGATTCCAGCCCCTCGTTACTCTGCATGTGTTTAAGATGATTTCCTCTATCACTACTTAAAGTTATGACTCAATCTCATCGGATTGAGTCATAACTAATCTTAATATATCAAATTAGCCAGAAAGGAGACATACTTCACCGCATTAAATGCAATTTACGATAAATATACAAATAATATCTTTCACCATCGCTCTTATTATGCTCGATCCTTGCTGTACAAACTAAGAACTAAAGCCCCACCAGAGTCAAAATCAAAACCGCTGAACCAAACACTATCTCTAGTGTTTGTTGTATTAACTAAAATCGTTTTCGGCAAAATCCTCTGAACTTTGGCAGAGAGGACGTGGGAGGGGGGAAGGGGGAAGGGGGGGCGTATTCCAAATTTCCATTAAACTAAATGTACGAGGTCCGTGTCTGACCGGAGGCCGCGTGCCAACAACGTAAACGCAGGTCAGGACGAAGAGTTTCATTAGGTCGCCCTCGCCATTAACTTCCATGCTCACTGCTACGCATCATAGTTTCCCTAGGGCAACGCACATGTATTATGTATATTTAAAACACTCCATCGACGTCTCATTAGGAAATCTGATGTTAATTTTACACTCGTGAATTATTTAGCACGATAATGCGGTATGATGGACCAGAGCCCGACGGATGTGGCACAATGGTAGAGTGCTGAACCTTTGTAAGAGAGGTCATGGGTTCGATTCATACAACTCACGGACTTCCTGATAGGATCTTTTTGTTAGCGGTTCCTCACCTAACTTGATGGATAGAAACTGAAGCCAAATGATGGCTTGCAATGTCGAGTAAACATGGGTAGAAAATACTAACAATCGAAGAGAGTCTATATTGAATTAAAAACATGTGGGTTGTGATAAACGCATATAAAGATAATTATAATTAAATCATACTTGCATACTTACGTGCAATACTTTCAAGTTCAACCTAACCTATTACATGGAGATTCGATATAAAATATGCAGCTAGATTTTGCAAATAAGAATGAAGACTTCGGGAAAACATCCATCCATGTATCTTCCTCGTAGTTTACAACACTATACAACAAGTGAGTGCTAGGATGGCTACAGGAAAACTGTCTGACTTGTGCAAAATAAACATTGAATTATAGGATATTGCAACCAGTTAAAGAGTAGTTGAAATAAATGAAAATTATTAAAAAAGAATTTATCTTTCAAGTGAAGATCAGGTATAGGCCTACGCATAAAATCATTAACATTTACATCATATATCAACATGTTAGCAATGGCTTGCACCTAACTAGAAATAATAGAATGCATTATAACGTATTTTGATTTGGCATCTGCTTCGTAATCAGTGCAGATATTGACAGCTCTCCAAAATGTGTGTTGACTATCGACAAGAATTCTTACTATAAAAGTTCCTGAAAAATACGTATAATATTAATATGAAACTTTGTTCGCGTCTCAAGCACACAATACTTTCCTTCATCCTTGTGGTTGTAAACAAAGTAATGATTTGAAAGAAAAGGTTGACGCAAAAGCATGTGGATGTCATCGGCCAGATATATGCGGACGAAACTAAATGTCGCACTTACAACCTTGCACCTTGTAAATCCACCTTTGCAAGCTTGTAATAATATCTCACCTAAAAGAATTAAGTTAATCATTATTTTTACTGACTTGCATAAAACACGGTACATGAATTTTAGATACGCAATATAAAATTCAAGCTATAGTTAGTTAATTGGGGCTTAAGGTCACACCACATCATGATAATTAATGTCCAGATAAAATTTAAGATAATTCCATACAAATATAAGCAAGTAACACTTAGGCATTTCATATTGAGCGAATTCATTTTTATAATTCTTGATGAATTATGAGTGACTATACAATAATTTAAATTTTTAACATCCCGACTTTCAATACCATTGTTATTCATTTTATAACCATATGTGTTTATTGTGTGTGATTCATAATAATAGCGAAACATTTTAATTTATGTAGGGAGGAGAAACTAATAAATATTGCACCTATTAAACGTGTTAGTGTGATCATTGGATATGACAACCGCTGTTGGCTACAGTACAATCATAAATAAAACATAATTGGCAAGGAATGTCCTAGATAAACATGTCAAAGGACTTCTTTGTTCTAGCCTTCAAACGCCCAAGAAAACTTTCGTAAACCTTCAGTCAGGAATACCAGTAGTAAGAATCGAACACGCGATATTCTGCAGCCATGCATGCACATGACTTCGGTCTTTGGGTTTAACTGCAGCACAGACACGTCTTCATATAACAAATACATACAAGTTTATTTATTATTTAAAGATGCACTGATTTTGAATATACCGTTTACTCATGTATTTCGTTACTATGGCTGCAACTAGTCAACATGTACATGTAACTTATATCATGTCGACAGAGTTAAGACAAATTCATACCTTTATCCTCAGATCATGGATATAATTCTCTTACCGGGCATAATCTATACTTTCTTCTACATTATTAGCCTAATTAATTTTGTAATTGCAATCTCGTTACAAATTACACAACTTTGTTAGTGTTCCTTCGGTTAGCAGTGAACTATTCCAGTTTAACCTTTAGGTAATGTTAAAAATAACACTTTTTCGTAGGATCCCTGTTTTAGGGTGAAAACTACAGCTTAATTCTTGTCGTATATCTCTTCATGTGAACTATTAGGTATAATAGGTTCTTTTGATAGTTTGTAAGGAATGACCGAAGGCTAGGACAAAATCAAAGCATTCCCCTAATGACTGAGGAAAGTTTCAGAAAAACCCTTTGGCCGGGACATGCCGGTGACCGGAATCGAACAGACTACCTGTGAATGATTCACCCATAGTGGTAGTCTTAAGCATTCATTTTTTTCACGTGGTAGTTACTTTTTTAGTTAGCAGATTTATGAACGAGTTCGTAAAAACAATGAGTGAACAAGTTACATTGATGAAGAGGGTCTGGAGTGTTTGTGTGTGTGTGTAATTGTTTTAAGTTAGCTAATTATGACAGATGGGAAAGTAAGTCAGGACGTAGAGAATGGGGCAACAAAGTTGGTTGTGTTTGGTTCGTTATTTGGTTATTTACAGTTATATTTGAAAATAGGGTTGGTTGGTTTGATGGTTAGTGAACGAGAAGTGAAATAAGTACCTTTAACCTGTTCATTAATGTAAGTTACCTGTTTATGTCTGGTAGTTCTAGTTGATTTAAGGGCACACAATAACATGGTTACAAGTGCCTCTAACTACTCCAATTAATGTGTTAGATATATTTAGGCCTCTAGTAGTTCTAAAATCAGGGAACAACTTGGTTACAAATGCCTTTTAACGATACTAATTAATGATTGAGGTCTAGTTATTTATAGTCGTTGTAAGGACATACAACCTGTATTAATTGTATAGAACGCTCTGGTTAAAGGTAGTTATTGTAGTTAGGGGCAGACACCATCTAGTAACGGTAAACCGTCTCGTCTCGCCACGTATAATAGAGATACTAATATGCATACTCAAGACATCGGCATCCCGTTTAATTAAAATTAAGTCGGATTTAAAACCTCGATTTATTTGATGTTACAATAGATGGTGTTTTATCTGAAGACGAAACCAGCTGTATAAATCAAGGGGGATCCTCTGCACCTGTAAATGTGAGAAAATTATAGCCGTAATGAGCCGTTCCATCACCCAGAGCCCATGCATGTTAGATTGTTATTATGTGATAAGATCCCTGGGGCCGCCTCGCGATCTGAACTTCACCTAATTCTTGATTAATGAGCTGCACTTGACGGAGCCGCATGGTTAGAGTCACGGACTTTGATCACGAACCGTATGGAATGGGCCCGAATCCCGGAGATGTTGCGAATCTTTGCCGCGTTAATATTAGCCTACAGTGGTTTGGTTGTAGAAATGGTGAACCGGAAACCAGAATGAAAGTCAATATACCAACGTTATAATGTTAACAAAGCGTGGGAAAATATGCAGGTGTCTAGAACTAACCTCAATTTGACGGCCATATTGTTTAGTTTTATGGATGTACACATTTAATGATCAATTTGTTTTTATTAGCAAAGAAATTTCTAAAGTTAATTAAAATCACATGAACCGAAATAAAAAGTAAAGAAATATCTGTGATGGGGGCGCGTGTGTCACGAGCAGTGATCGTTGTTTTACTGACAAGTTGAGGTCAATCAACACAAATTCACAAAATCAAATTCAAACATACCATTAACACCTCATTTCAAAATGTGTATCTTTATTACAGATTTAAATTTAAACTTACTACTTTCAACATAAAAAATGTGTTATATATGATCCCTAATACATTTTTTTCATGCGTAGGCCTACTTCTGTTGAAAGATAGTAATATTAATTATTATATCCTTGTTGTTTTATTATGACACGATTGCAGTGATGTGCGATGGCACTTCCAAGCAATGCAGCTCTACCCAAGCCACGGACAACTTGAGTCATCTGACACCTCGGTTGAACAGCTTGGTCACCAGTATTTCGTGTCCGAAGCAGACGAAGGTAGAAGTGGTGAAACAAGGGGTCACAATATCGTGGTTCATGAGTCATGACGCATGAGACATTAAATGGTCGAGGCAAAATGTTGAAATATAATGAGGAAAGTGGGAAGTGATGTTGCCATTTTGCTTACACCGGTCACTACGTATATAATATGCCGTCACAAGGGTGTGTGGAGACTGCATGGAGAACTAATTTGTGTGATAGAAAATCATATTATACAGACAGTCTACAAAACTACATTTTGTGCAATCTTTGGCAATCCATGCACTGCCATACGTTGTTGTAATTTCAAACTCAGTATTTCAAGAATGAGATTGACTTTTCTATAATTATTAATGTATAATATTGTTCTAAGACGCCAAATTACAAGATGAAATTTGTTTTGCACATTTTTAACTTTTCCAAAAAAATATATTTTTTATACCCATCATCCGTGACGTGTAAATTTCCAGAAACTCTAATGGCATGAGTTTACATTTTATTTTATTTTATTAATCATTTCCATTTACTACAAAAGTGAATGGGGGTTGGCAGAAAAGAGCACAGCTCCAAACACCAGAGTGACTGCCAACCCATATTCAACTAATAGTGAACACAAACGATTGAAGCAATGAGGCTCATCGAGACTTGAACCCGAAGTCTGTACGCATATAGGCTAACGTGACGTCATTGTGTCGTGAGTGCCAAGAGTAAACTGCTTTATGTAATGACCCATCCGACGAACCGTGTAACGTGGCCCACTCTCATTGCACTGATTTATTTTACTTCTGTCCTACTCAGTTGTTAAACTTGATTCACTAGGCTGGACAATATAGTTTATTAGCGCCAATATATTTGTGAGCGTTTGTCTTCACTATATTTCCCCTCGTTTCTATTTCATCCCCTACTTGCCGTGATTACCTCAGTCACAGGTACGATAGTGACCGAGCAAGTACTTCTAGGAACCACGCTACCTTGCGCCACGCAACGATACACAGCTCGCGGAGTGAAGGTTTTCCCTTGTTATCGTCTAGCCGTCGCGACGCTCAACCAACGGTAAGTGACTGCAAGCTAAGGGATAATCATCGCTCCTTTTCTACATTCATCTCGTGCTATGTTTCAATATAGTTCACATAACCTCGCTCAACCGCAATCACCTATAGCTGGCTTATACTCCGCTTGTTCAGTACGCGAACTGTGAAAGTTGCAACAGTGTCCGTACTTCAGGTAATCTTTAAGATTATTTCAACGATTACCTATATATCATATTAGTATCAAATCGCGCTTGTCAATGTCTTAAATTCGTCAAACTATTTTATCATTTCAAATTTATAAAATTTGGTAAAAATCAGTATCTTGAATTGCAAATTATTGCAATATGGAATCAATTGCATTTGTATTGATTTAATTAGAAGATGACCAAGTGCGTAAAGGCGTAGCTCAGCTGGCCATTAGACTCTCATGCAGTGACGTCAGATAGAAAATTAGCCTTCTTAATCGTTTTTGACACCAGATGATATTTTCCATTTTCCAAAATGTTCTATTTATAACATTCTAATCTAAGGCTGCTGTATAATATACACCATGGGTTTTTCTAAGATAAGCTACATGTCACTTTAAATTCTCATTATGTGTTTATATTCATATTGTGAAAGCTAATTGAAGCAATGATTAGGTGATCAAAGAGTGTTACAAAGACGATTTTAAAGTAATCACGTACCAGTACGTATTCTGCTCCTGTCCAAAAATTTGTCAACATACGTATACGAAGAAAGTTTTTCATTAGTTATATAATATGTTTCTCAACATCATTGAATTGAACTACTGAACATTGTAAAATATCGTAGTATATTAAAACCTTCGATGCATGTTTATGAAAAATATTAAGATACGAGATCGGTCACCTACCTATCTATCTTGTGACCCACTCTAATCTTTACTTCTCGTGTAAGAACCGTACCTGAAAGAAACAACCGTTCTATGCAGGTTTACTATAGTTACTAGTTAGCTAACAAAGTAAGGTAAATGGCCAAGGCAAATATTTGAAATGTTTGCCGTTAGCAATTTTTTACTGCTAATTTAATGATTGATTCATGCCTATCTAATTCGATCAGAAGATTCCATCGTCCGTTTGCACTCAGCTGTTGGTTTTTAATCAGCGCACACGATGTATACAGAGAGCCGTGGTTCGTAATGACTAATGACTAATGAGCCAGCGGAGTCGGGCCACGCAAGATTCGGTTTGTGATAAACCAGGCGCCGACCACTGATCGGTGTTTCACCTAATTCTTGATTAACGATCGGATCGAGCACCAGTTGGGAACCCACGTGCGTTCTGGCCGTGAGACGAGCTGGTGGAATGTTTCTTACATAGGACAATTCGCATATATTTATGTAGTTTAGTTTCCCCGAACATATTCATATTTCAAAGGTAATAATTTTAATTCTATTTAAAACTGGATCTCATAAAACGTAAATACATTCTCGGAGATATATTTGAAGACAACATCGCATCTCCTACATTTTGTTTTCTCACGTCCAATGTAAATTGTTTATAATGGAGGTGTACAAACAAGCTCACATTAGTTTACTTTTTAATACTGAGCAACTGGCAGCCGGCTTATAGGTATATCCGGATTTCGCTTATTTTGTCCTTTTGAATGAAATGTATATGAACGTATACATATGTATATTTGTATATATGTTTTATTCGAATTTAAATTTTAACTGTGACAGTAAAATATTAAAAATAGGTGGTTTAAAGTTACAAGTGTTCTGGAGAGATCCGAAATATGTGCATGTATATTATTTTAGAAAGAAGGCATACACATTTTCATGGTTGCAATTTTTTATTTAGTCACCTCTCTAGTACGAAATCTCATACTTGTGCTTGGGGCGAGGCTAAATTTGTTGTGGCACCTTTTGTTTTATATAATTATCCCCTTCATCACTCATTATATATAATTAGGATTGACACCCATGTAACGTAGCCAGTTATACCGATGAAAACTCCATTATAACGCTAATAACTCGATATCAAATTACTCACCAAGAGGCACCATTGAAACCTTTTTACTTGCGGTGTAATCACTGGCCATCATCTATCACCATTACTCACCGCTCAGCGATACGCCGACCGCTCGGACATCGGATGGTCAGGTGCGGCAAAGACGATCGCTCGCTTTGCATATCTTCGTGTACAAATTCTTTGACGCCCATTCCGATGTCCAAACGCGGGAAACAGCGGCGTTCTTTAACAACGTCACCAGTAAACCACTGGTTGGGGAACACATGCGATTCATGAGCGTCGTTACCACTGATGGCTGCTGGTTAGATTGATGGGGTCCCGCTGGTAAAAGACTGAAATCGGCTCTTATTCGAAGAAATGTCCGGTTTGTACAACGACTAGAGGATATATTAATGTTTAGTCATTATCATTTTTCTGAAGGAATAATAACGTGAATAAACCTATAACTCTGCACAGTTGAGAAGTCACAACGAAACACATAAAATAAAACACAAACCTTGTTGGTTAGTCGGTAGTGTTTGTTTTCCAACAAGGCAACCTTGCACTCGGTGACCACTGAGAAATAAATAAATTACCTTTTAGAACATGTATATACATGATGTTTTTCTACTTCAACGGCATTTTTAAGCAAAACGCGGGAGAGTAAGGTGTAAACACAGTAATAAATATCTTACTGAAAAGCTGCGTTGTGGTTCAGGATGCGTCCAACACCAAAATTTGTTGTATAAATAAATTGCAAAGAGAAAGAAAATAAGAAAAAATGTACTTGTCTATACTCGTTATGAGTTTTAAAGCCTAAAAACTGAATGTTTCATTAATTAATTGAACATCAGCTATTGATATGAGCATACGACTATTTTTATAATGTACATTATTCTTGTAATCTTTGTTTATTCATCAATAATTGTTGCCATTCATGAATTGAATTGATGTATTGAATTGTTGTTGTTCATGACCATGTTGTCTGCATACAACGATTTAAAATGTTAGATTTTATGTCAAATCATTCCTATGAGCTGTGCTATGAGCAGAAGACGTATCCTTCGCCATTAATTACGCCCTGCATCTTCTATCAAGTAGTCGTATTATGGCTCATGAAATTCTAAAAATATAAAGTGTACCAATTATTGCAGTTGTATCCCTCATAAAGGAATATTGCTCCTACACAACAGTAATTGCAACGCACTATACTATATACTTCAAAGACGGACATAAATATTTAGTTTAAGTTTTATTCACCCATCATTAATGCATAATCTGTAAATTTTCCAACACTAACGAGAGATCCTATCCCACGTTGTGCTTCGAAGTCTTGGATATAAAACACAAAACACGACAATAATTGGTCAGAATCGGCAGATTGTAGGATTAATTGGACGTAGTTATGCAGAAAGGAACCAACCCACAAATATTTTTTTTTTTAGAAAAATAGTTCCAAGCATCGACAATAGAGGCCTCCAAGTATGTGTTAATTCCCAACTTAGTATTATATATGTGCTGCCTTCTATACGCACCAGAACCAACCCACACAAGAAAATTCAACATTTCGTATTTTGCAGAAAGGAACCAACCCACTTGGTTCTTTTCTGCTACCGGTAGGCTACAGAAGAAATCCTACATTTCGTATTTTGCAGAAAGGAACCAACCCACTTGGTTCTTTTCTGCTTAATGTGAGATTGAGAATGCAACATTTTATGTTTCTTTTCATTCTGATCATTATATTTTGTTGTTGTTGTTTTCAGAACATTTATATTTTTTAAATGTGATTTTAAGGATAAAAAGAAGAATCCCATATCTATCTATAAACCCAAAGTTCGGCCGGATGTTTATGTTGAAAGCAGAGTAGGAAGCCGTTGCAATTATTGAGGTTAATGTTACAAAAATGGAAGCATGGAAGCATGGCGGGATTGAAAGTTAAATTAATCCACATATATAAAAACTACTACCTAATCATTTAAAATCCTAATATATCACTTTTTGTCAAACTTTATTTCATCAAATATAGTAAAAGCAAAGGAACCAACCCACATTTTATTTTTTGTAGTTGACTTATCCTAGTAAGCAGAAAGGAACCAACCAACATTTTTCGTATTAGCAACCAAAATACAAATATTTTTGGAAATATTTTTTTCTCCTTAAATTTACATAAAACTAGTGTATTTAACATGATTTTGTAGATATCGTGGGGTTAATGCAGATTTTATGATAAGAAGTAATACAAGAACCGCTGTAACTATTTTTCAGATATGTGTGGGTTGGTTCCTTTCTGCATAACTACGTCCAATTAGGCGCTCATGTCTCATTTTTCCACAAAATGCACAGCTCATCCTAAGTTCGGATTCGTGTGGGTCAAATGGAGGTTAAAATACAACAAACCTCCATCACATACAACATTCACGAAGAGTAATGTAATTATTTTCATGAACCATAAAACACATCAAGATGTTTGGGGCATAAACAGTTTTATTGCCTGTGCTAACGAGTCGACGTTTCGGACATTCTTCTGTGGTAAAATTACCAAAGACAAAACAGGCAGAAGCTATAGAAAACAGCAATCTCGTGTCAGGAATATTTTATGCTTTAAATTTAAAAATGGGATTCTTTTGAGATGTTTGAATGGAATCACCTGTAGGGCGAAGGTGCTAAACATTAATGACTGGAGACTTTTGACGCCTCTAGAATGATGACGGTGTTTGGAGGATCGTTGACCCCACGCAGAGTTTGGTGGGGGGTCAGGGGTGAGACTCACTTGTTGGAAGTCTATCATTCCAACACCTTATACACCATAATCGCTGCTTCTACCGCACACCTTCTGCCCCTGGAGCATAGGCTGCCCGCTAACCAGCTCGGGGTGTAGGTGTGCACGGTCACTGTGAAAAGAAAGCAACGTGATTTCAGACAAGCATCATATATTTTTAAATTTTATAAACTAATGTTTATTTTTGAGCTAACCGATTTTTCGTTTGTCTTATCTAATTTTTAACGTTTGAATCATAAATACTTCGGAAGAGAAATATGAAATGTGGATCGACTCGAATAGTGAAGTGATCATTGAATATGAAATTAAATTAATACAAGATCTGTGTTTAAATATTAACTGCGTTGTACCTATCATAATATACTGTTCATATTCATATTAGTATTATTTTCACAACATTGCTACTATGGATGGGAACAAAATGATTATCACTAATTTGACTGTGAGAATGGCCAAAAAACTGATTGATGAACTCATTTTCACGAGTTAGTGTGATTTGAATGTAAATTTCAAATGCACTGGCCACGGAAACACAGCTTCTAGTAGACCATTCACATTCACTTTAGTTACAAACGGCTCTCCATTCTAGACTTCTGAATTGTCAGTTGTGTGTATCTCAATCTTGGTCAATTTCCTACTTTCCATGTTCATATATTATTTATTATTCCTTCATCCTCAAAACTTTCTTAATAAATGACCTGCCACTAAATTCTTCCATTTCTTTCATAACCATATTTTTTTTTCAATCACATTTTTTGGACTTTGGCTAGTTCAAGTACCATTTCAACGTTGGTAGCTTTTTGGTGATTGTATTAACTAGGTGCAGCCACACAAGAGATGGTATTTTAACTCATCTTCAAGAATATTTTAGGTTGGGTAAAAATTAACATTATTGTTTCCATATCGCAACATAAATGAAACAGGTAGCAGACATCACTCAAGTTAGTGTGCAATTATGCAGCAATTTGCAAGGATGCTGGTGGATGCTGACCGTTGAATACACAGAAACAAAACTATTACTAACTGGTGGTAAAAGGTGCTATTCGTATCGTCTCATCTTGTCGTGCTAAGCGTAGGTTGTTCTAACGTTCTAGAAATTTGAATCTGTGATCGTGTTGGCGCTTCTATTATCACAGCTTTTACCTCTTATTCCAGCTCTTCCAACAGGTGGTGAAAGTGTATATAGGAGCCGCACACTATCGTGTCTCATGATGACGTCATGGAGGACTTTTCACTGCGTGTTTATGCGTACTTGTACAGTACTGAGCTTAGTATTGAGTATCAGTGAACAACCCCCAAGACGATTAAGTTGAGCTGATTGCTAGTTATTTCATCTAATCTAATACAATCGTGTCCACGTTAAAGAAAAAATATGGAACTGATGCATTTTTAAACCGTTCAATTAGCAATTTGACAACATAAAATTAGCCAATACGCATTATAACAAATTCATGGAAATATTGGCTGTATCGACGAATTGAAACTGAACATTATAATTTGTCATTCCCTCTCGTGCTCTTTATCTACGAAGAGTAGGAGTTGGTGGTAAACATTGTTAGTTCTCTGTATAGCACCTTTTGTTGATCATTAGTCATCACACTGTGCTGTTTGTTAGGTAACTGATACTGACAAGTACCGGTTACGGTTGAGAGCAAGTTGACTCAAATTAGAAGTATAGAATTCCACAACCAGGCAGTTGTAGCGTTGGCTACTGAAGAGGTCAAAACACCAACGAAAGACATCCCCCTCACCCTCACTTGTGTATTAATTATAAGTCATCGACTATTTATAAAACTGTCTTTCATTGTTTGGGATCCTAGGTGGCTAATACACAGAGGTCAAGTCAAGGTCAAAGAATAACAACTAAAGTGTGTAGAGCCATCGATTACGCATGAGTCACTTTATGCTACTACTCGCTATCATAGCTGACTCTAACACAGAGGTCAAGTCAAGGTGAGGGAGTGAAAACAAACTGATGTGAGACAAGGGGCTCTTATGAGTAATCAAAGCGACACAAATATGACAAGCCCGCGTCAAGAGGAGACATTTGAAATTGTAAGTCTATTGAATACTACTAGTCGTTCAATAAGTCAAACTGACTTGGCTCTTTGTTCCAGAGGATCTTCAATAGAGGTCAAATTAAGGTCACGAAGGGTCCAAATAGCAATGGGTGCGTCATTGTAGGCACGCTCATCTATCACTTTATTAGTCAAATCCTGTATTTGACCTTTGTTCTGGGAGGGGATCCTCAATGGAGTCCAATAAGGTAGAGAATTTGAAAAAAATGTGAAATTGCGTTGAAATGGTCATTGTAGGTCGGGTGGGAGCGTTGCGCACAATCCTCATTACACACACTCCTCATTAGACATATTATCTTCTGTCATCTATTAGTCACAGTCTGGTTGTTCTGCGTTCCATGGGATTTAATCAGAGGTAAAATCAATGATTGTAAAGAGTAATCGAATAATTATAGTGTTAGTAGGTTGACAGGTTATAACGTGGCAGTATGTTTTTTTATGTATGTTTGTGTACACAACTACAAATATACCAAAATGTCAAGTTTAACTTATGAAATTTAAAGTAACCCGAACGTACTGTCACTGTCACTGATAATATATTGGTTATCTTGTTGTACCGTTATAGCTATAATGTATTGTGTTTATGAGATACCATATATTGGTCGTTTTAAAAAAGCAGTCTCATAGTTGAAAACGTCCCGGGTTAATAGAAAAGTTACACGATTTAGATAAGCCTCTGTGTGAGTCATTAGACAAACTACTTTAATGTCCAGAAAACCTGACAAGTTTTTTAAGAATGTGTGTCAACCAATTTACATGGTGGACAATTCACTTGGATTATTGCCAAACACAGAAAAAAATTTAAGAAATTTCAAAACTAATTAAAACACCCTAGTAAATTAAACACGACTATTTAGGCAACCTCGAGAGATAACGATAAGTTATCGTGAATGCTTGGCAGTAAATGTTATACTAAAGCGTCAAAAGACATAAAATAAATCCAATCTTCAGCTTTCCTACAAATTTCAGTTTATGTGATGTTGTAAATTCGTGACATTGTGCACACATCACTCTCACAATCAGCTTGTGGGCAGAAAGGCCGTTAACTCTTATAACTTACTATTAAAAAGCGTTTAATCCGTCAGTTAATAATCTCGCCAACCTCTACGAGAAATCTTCCATGGAGACAATTGAAAGGTTCGCTTCGGGCAGGGGTTTATATCTAACACCAAGCACATAGATAAATAACGCCTCACGACTTTGATTAAAGAGCAAACATCACATTATTGCGTTATAACTCATAAGCTGGAAGGGAAATGAGTAAACACGTCTTGCAGGAGGAGAAGTTCTCTGCTTTATCGGTAACGGAATACACAATAATAATACGAGGCACCAACACAATCTCAAAACCTTCTGAGGTTTGTTGTTATTTATTCGTGCGTTAAGATCACCTGTTCGATTAAAATAATACGATACTTTATTATATCTTTGTGGATAAATTGCAATTTATGTTACTTGTTAGTGCAGGTTTTTTTTTTAGAAGTGAACAGGTTGGTTTGCAGAGCTAAAGCTCAGCTAGATATATGTAACATGCAAATGAGATCACAATTTGATTTGAGATTCTAGACCAGTGGCGTACGGAGTATTTTTAGGGAGCCACATAGAAAACATTGGCTGTTGCCAGTGGGGGAAGGGAGGCAAGGTAACACACGTTTCGTTTGTCGTGACTTTTCGAATTTGTGATGGTTCCGTGAACCTGCTGTAAATAAAAGTAAACGAAATGTGTGTTTACTGTTTATAGATAATAGATACAGGGCCTAGATTTCACAAATATGCCTTACTCTAACTGTAAGTTGTCCTAAGTTAGGCAAATCCTAGCTGGATAAATCAAAATAAATTATCTCTGGTTACATTCTGAAATAAAATATTATTAGTTATATTGTTGATATTTTACTACGTATATACATCTTTATGACATGCAGAACGACATATACGTGACGTCTAAACTAGACACCCTTGTGAATCAGGTCCCTAGAACCGATTTTCATTGATGTACTCGTACATTCTAGAGACATATTTTGTTATCTTGCTAATACGGAGGCGTAAAAGTCACTGTTGGTACCGTTATTACGAAATAAAGCATTATCTACAAGAGCATAAAACCCCAACCCAAACCGAGAATGGAACCCTGCACTTTCCATCCACCTACAATACAACCTTAATTGGAAGTGAGACGATCAACGAACTTGTCGTGACTTCAGTAATGTTATTTATGTTAGTACTTTCTGGAAAGAGAACAGTATAATCCCATCTTCACCCGTCAATTCATGTTAATTTGCTAACTTTGTGTCAGTCAGCAATCGAGACAATCGAACCAATCGACGAAAATTTAGTAAAAAAAAAAAAAAAAAAAACTATTAACAGTAATGAGCAAAGGCAGTCCAATAACCACAAAACGGCGAGAAAGCATAACTACGCATTTAGAGATACAGCAACAATTTCATATACTAAAAATAAATACACTATTGATTGTTTATAAACTTCAATAAACACTTTGAAGTAATGATTCGATGAAACAGGATATTCTCAATCAAGAACTGAAAACTAGCAGCCATTAAATAGAAAGAATCAGATTTGACTGTAAGTTCATTACAGTTTACAAGATTGTAACAAAAGGAATCGTTACGGGCATATACTTTATAGTAATAAGTCGGGTTTGAGTCCTGATTGATGTATTTATCTCTCCCATGGAGACCAGTCAGCAGTCTTGTCGACACTTTTATTATAATTGCTGGTATGGTATTCCCACGTTGAGTGTATAAGCTCCGAATGCACAGGCACGGCAGGAATTGTGTCGAAAGGGGTAAAGGGGAGAGGGAGGCACAAGTAAAAATACCAGAAGTACTTGTAGGCGCTTCACGTACCAAGGTATTGTGCCCAATTTTATTGAACGTTTTGATATTATGAAAATGCAGTAGCCTATTTTGTTTTAAATTTCAACCCATTTCAGATACAGTAATATAATACTACCTACCATACATTAATTGTTTTAAACTCTGGTATATTTCAGGCTATAAGTCAAGTTCATCGGGGGGAGGGGGGTGCGAGTGCCTCCTCTTGCCCCCTTCCCCCTTGCCTGTACCTATATGGCAATCCTTGCTTGGCCACTTTTGAGTGCAAGCATGAGCCCCGAACGTTGCCGACCCCTGCCGGCGCCGCTCCGGCCTGACGTCGTGAGAGTGGCGATGATCCGATTGCTTGACCCTCTTCAAGGGTCACCGCGCTCCACGCCGCTCGCACGCAACGCCGGTCAAACATTTACGCAGATTTTCCGGAAACAAGTCGAATACCCGAACCGAAAGTCAATAGACTGAGAGGCTAATGCGGCCACGCCAGCCGACCAGGACACGGCCGTAGGTGGCCTCTATAGGCTCTTATCTACTGGCCTTGGCGCACGATCCCCCACGAGGTTCGCGTACTCTCCACTAGAGGCGCCTCTATGGACTCTATCTACTGGCCTTGTCGCACAATCCCCCGCGAGGTTCGCGTACCCTCCACTAGAGGCGCCTCTATAGGCTCTATCTACTGGCCTTGCCGCACGATCCCCCGCGAGGTTTGCGTACCCTCCACTAGAGGCGCCTCTATAGGCTCTATCGCGTACTGGCCTTGTCGCACGATCCCCCGCGAGGTTCGCGTACCCTCCACTAGAGGCGCTTCTATAGACTCTATCTACTGGCCTTGCCGCACGATCCCCCGCGAGGTTCGCGTACCCTCCACTAGAGGCGCCTCTATAGACTCTATCTACTGGCCTTGCCGCACGATCCCCCGCGAGGTTCGCGTACCGTCCACTAGAGGCGCCTCTATAGGCTCTATCTACTGGCCTTGCCGCACGATCCCCCGCGAGGTTCGCGTACCCTCCACTAGAGGCGCCTCTATAGACTCTATCTACTGGCCTTGCCGCACGATCCCCCGCTAGGTTCGCGTACCCTCCACTAGAGGCGCCTCTATAGACTCTATCTACTGGCCTTGGCGCACGATCCCCCGCGAGGTTCGCATACCCTCCACTAGAGGCGCCTCTATAGACTCTATCTACTGGCCTTGCCGCACGATCCCCCGCTAGGTTCGCGTACCCTCCACTAGAGGCGCCTCTATAGACTCTATCTACTGGCCTTGCCGCACGATCCCCCGCTAGGTTCGCGTACCCTCCACTAGAGGCGCCTCTATAGACTCTATCTACTGGCCTTGCCGCACGATCCCCCGCTAGGTTCGCGTACCGTCCACTAGAGGCGCCTCTATAGACTCTATCTACTGGCCTTGTCGCACGATCCCCCGCGAGGTTCGCGTACCCTCCACTAGAGGCGCCTCTATAGACTCTATCTACTGGCCTTGTCGCACGATCCCCCGCGAGGTTCGCGTACCCTCCACTAGAGGCGCCTCTATAGACTCTATCTACTGGCCTTGCCGCACGATCCCCCGCGAGGTTCGCGTACCCTCCACTAGAGGCGCCTCTATAGACTCTTTCGTGTACTGGCCTTGCCGTACAATCCCCCGCGAGGTTCGCGTACCCTCCACTAGAGGCGCCTCTAAAGGCTCTATCGCGTACTGGCCTTGTCGCACGATCCCCCGCGAGGTTCGCGTACCCTCCACTAGAGGCGCCTCTATACTCTATCTACTGGCCTTGGCGCACGATCCCCCGCTAGGTTCGCGTACCCTCCACTAGAGGCGCCTCTATAGGCTCTATCTACTGGCCTTGTCGCACGATCCCCCGCGAAATTCGCGTACCCTCCACTAGAGGCGCCTCTATAGACTCTATCGCGTACTGGCCTTGGCGCACGATCCCCCGCTAGGTTCGCGTACCCTCCACTAGAGGCGCCTCTATAGACTCTATCTACTGGCCTTGTCGCACGATCCCCCGCGAGGTTCGCGTACCCTCCACTAGAGGCGCCTCTACTCTATCTACTGGCCTTGCCGCACGATCCCCCGCGAGGTTCGCGTACCCTCCACTAGAGGCGCCTCTATAGGCTCTATCTACTGGCCTTGCAGCACGATCCCCCGCGAGGTTCGCGTACCCTCCACTAGAGGCGCCTCTATAGGCTCTATCTACTGGCCTTGCCGCACGATCCCCCGCGAGGTTCGCGTACCCTCCACTAGAGGCGCCTCTATAGGCTCTATCTACTGGCCTTGCCGCACGATCCCCCGCGAGGTTCGCGTACCCTCCACTAGAGGCGCCTCTATAGACTCTATCTACTGGCCTTGTCGCACGATACCCCGCGAGGTTCGCGTACCCTCCACTAGAGGCGGCCGCGCAAGCTCGGCACCTCCATTGCGATACCTACCACGCGTATATTGCGTCGGTTCGACCCATACAGATAAGACTGGAAAGAGTGACAGAGGTAATTCTATAGTGTTGACGACGTGATTGTCGCTCGACCTCCCCTGAATAACAGCTGATACTAAAATTAAAGCACATGCACGATTATGCAGGCGTGTGTACTCGACGTAAAGTCACGTTGGTCCATTCACCGTCGTGTTTTGAAATAAGTCATTGTCTATGTTTTGGAAAGTTGAGAAATAAAACTAGCCCTGATAAATCAAATGCATTTAAATTATAAAGCGACTTTATTAAATTACCACCAGCTACATAATGAAACAAAACTGGTGGTAGCAAACGATAACACTTTTGCCTTTTGCTTTATTGCTTTATCCGCCAATCAAAGCTGGAAACCCACTTTAAAGTTTTTATATCACAGATTTATTTGATGTTGTCTTTATTTGAATTTGAAGTACGTGTTGATGTGACATGTTGAGTGGCAAATTTATTCTGCTGCAGTTATACTTTTCTTTTAAATTTAGTATATAACCACAGTAAATAAGAATACCAACATCAAATCGTAGTAATTTCCCAATTCCTGCACTGCTGTTAAAGACCCTTGTAATAACTTAGATGAAGAACATGCAAATGGGGTATACACTTGTAGCATTGCTAAGGACTAACAGTGTATGTACATTACAAAGTACTTCTCCCACGATGCTAAGACAAGTTCAACTGTTTCTTTGTAAATTCCTAATTTGATCCACTGACTCATTATTATTTTATTAAATTACCCCTATAGGTCAGTCCATCACCCGTGGACATTGATTATGTTTGCATATACCGAGATTTAATTCAAGCGAATTGAATCTAACTGAATATTCTGAATCCCTAAACATGAACCGACCATGCACTTAAGATGGCGATATGCGTGATTGTGCACCATTACAGGTGAAACATCAAACAACCAATACCTCAATTCAGTGCCGGATCTCGAGACTAGGGGCCCTGGGCGAGATGAAATCATGGGCCTTAGTTTAGACCTGGCACGACAAGCTGTCGTGATATCACACAGGTCTGACACTTGGCCGAGAAAACCTCATATTATCTGACACTTGTAGTTCCAGGATGCAGTTCGTCTTTCTCGGGGTTACAGTAACATGTAGTACATTATTTAATATTGCTTCCAATAATTAAATTCGTATGGAGATCATTAGAAAGGGCATTGCTTCCCAGCATGCATGCATGCATGTTGGCAAGGTCTGACATTCCATGATAATGCAACTAGGCCTATATTATTTAAATAAAAATTAAAAATAATCAATTTTTACTATTATTATTATGGATTTTTTAAATATATGTACTTACATGCACAAAACTGTGTAAATGGAGCTCGGCGTCCTAAAGTGGGTGGTTACCAAAATTGTACCCAAAATAAAATGTACGGCCTTGTAACATTTATAATTGAAAGTAGTTTTGTCATTAGAATAATTTAAATAATCTCAGCTACAGTGAATAAACGCAAAATTGCCCGATGGAGATGGCTGAAGAATCATAGAACACGTGACTGTAAGCGTTTAGGAGGTTGCTGGTTCGATTTCTAGCACTAGTGAAGATTTACGGAAGTTTTTTTCTGCAAAGAAAGGCGAATTTTTTTATTTAAATCATTAAACTGCCCTTGAAGATCCTTTAGCCACTCGAAAAAATCACGATTATATTTAGTTGACAAAATGATTTTAATTAATTTTCAATTTTGTATGTTCACTATATTTATCGAGCTATTTATATAACAATCAAGAGAGTAACAAAGTTAAGCACAATTGCAAATATAAAATATAAACTAAGTTTGTTCATATTGTCGTAAGCTTTATACGGCAGCTAGCAGCAGCAACTTTGACTGGCCGAGTAAAGACGATTAATCAATATATAGTTTTCATTGCCAAAACACAAATATGTCAAAAGGAGCGTTCTTCTACTTCTTAACCACTAACGGTGGATGTGCTATGCAATATAAACTTAATAGTAAACCAGGTAATTGCTGGACAAACGAAACTATGTGTAAAATCCGACGAATTATTTATTAATAATCGTTGACTCATAAAATATTCAAGTTTAATAATACAGTACTCGAACATTATTTCCTCTGCATTTGGTGACCACGTCAGCCACCTCGCTAATAAGCCATCATGAGCAGAATGAGAACTTGACCAACCAGTCACGTGTTGCCTAATATAACTTCGGTACCCGTATGGGAACTACGGTGGCTAAACCGTCGGCTATAAATAAACCTTTAATTAGAAGACAATCTCACCAAATAGGGTGACCTGTGCGGGTCGGTGTTGAGGTGGAATGAGGCCTTGACCAAGTGCAGAGGAGGTCATAGAGATAATCTATTCCGTGGCCCAAGACAAGGAACAGAATTCACAAGACACTGGAACTAATGGGAAGAATGTGTTCTGCCATTGCACCTGCTCCAGGCGCCAATCAGCGCTAATACCTCTGTGAAAAGCCGCAACTATCTATCAGGCATTCAACCTAACAACTCTATTTGGAAGATTTTCGTTGAATTAATGTTTTTGAATGCACGAAACCACCTCTTAAACAATTTATACAATCAAAAAAACAATTGCTGGTTGGCCGTCGGGTATAACTCTTAGGTTTAGAACATTGTGTGGTCAATTGAGTTTCTTTTTTACCAATGTATTGTGGACTCCCACCGATTAGTTCCGCAATGCAAATGGCTGGGTGCGGGTCTCGAGTCTGAGTGATAGCTACTTGAGACGATAGATAGATCGGGCGGATCGGAGATACGGTAGCGCCCGCCCGAGGGGCCAGCCCACACAGGCACACACGGAACACGACCCATTAAATCCACTATCTGGTAAAGTTCAGAGACGATTGGGTGATTAATAATATGTTTCACAAGATTTGTGTCGTTAAGTATGATCTGAGGAACACAATGTGGGGTCGAGGAAGTACGAAATGAATCGGGAGGAATGTACGACACTTCCTTACCTTTTAACTGCCACGCGGAAATCACGATCAAGTAAATAACATAGATATTGCATGTGATACATGTTATTGATTTCTGAAGGTAGTATAGTATTAGCATAATCAGAGAGCAGATCATTAATTTTGTTACAATTAATTAATATCGTACTTTCTGGAAATTATTTCATAGACTAAAATGTTAATTTACAGAATGGAGATGTTGGTAAAATGCCCTGTGTTTTTAGTGCGACACATTTGTTCAATTAATAAGGTATTGAAATTTGACAAAAGATTTGCTGGCTTCCTAGCAGTGCTTTTTACGGATTATGTGGATGAAAAGACAAATCTGAAGATTCGAGAATTAATTCAATAATACTTTTGCGTAGCCTTTCGCTGTAGGATGCACAACATGGCTGTACCCTATGTGCAGTTGTGCACCTCTGCTGGTGAGTGACTCTGTATATTAGGGTGTTTGAGTTGTTGAGAAGGAATGTCCGAAGTAAAGGCTGTAAGTAGGAGTAAATCCCAGATTTCGCCTTGGGACTGAGGAAAACAACCGGGAAAACCTTCAATCAGGATTGCCGGTGACCGATGTATCGAACCGGCTACCTAATGAGCCAACTGTATTGCTTATGTTATAGAATTTATTTAATATTTGCAGGGTTTATTGATACCAATATTTTGTAGCATGATATTTTGATCATGTGCTTCGTAGCAAGGAGATAAACTGAATCTTTGGCAATCATCCACATGTAGGCCTACATACTTAGCCGTCAGCATTGACGAGTAAACACTTATGAGTGCGTCCTCATTTTTATTCACGCTTGATCGACGGCTACACCGTAGATGATGACATCGGTAATCATCGCACGCAATGAGGGTAAAATCCTCGTGTGCATTTCCACTCCACATAGTCGTGTTAGGCGAGCCTCACCGCGCAGTCTTCAGCAACACTATACCGCTCCTCCGCGTAGTCTTGTCCCTGTGCACTTCCACTCCACATAGTCGTGTTAGGCGAACCTACAGCCTCACCGCGCAGTCTTCAGCAACACTACCGCTCCTCCGCGTAGTCTTGTCCCTGTGCACTTCCACTCCACATAGTCGTGTTAGGCGAACCTACAGCCTCACGGCGCAGTCTTCAGCAACACTACCGCTCCTCCGCGTAGTCTTGTCCCTGTGCACTTCCACTCCACATAGTCGTGTTAGCCGAACCTACAGCCTCACCGCGCAGTCTTCAGCAACACTACCGCTCCTCCGCGTAGTCTTGTCACTGTACACTTCCATTCCACATAGTCGTGTTAGGCGAACCTACAGCCTCACCGCGCAGTCTTCAGCAACACTACCGCTCCTCCGCGTAGTCTTGTCCTTGTGCACTTCCACTCCACATAGTCGTGTTAGCCGAGCCTACAGCCTCACCGCGCAGTCTTCAGCAACACCACCGCTCCTCCGCGTAGTCTTGTCCTTGTGCACTTCCACTCCACATAGTCGTGTTAGCCGAGCCTACCGCCTCACTGCGCAGTCTTCAGCAACACCACCGCTCCTCCGCGTAGTCTTGTCCTTGTACACTTCCACTCCACATAGTCGTGTTAGACAAACCTTCAGCCTCACCGCGCAGTCTTCAGCAACACTACCGCTCCACCGCGTAGTCTTGTCCCTGTACACTTCCACTCCACATAGTCGTGTTGGACAAACCTTTAGCCTCACCGCGCAGTCTTCAGCAACACTACCGCTCCACCGCGTAGGCTTGCTCGTGTGCACAACAAACTTGGAAATCCGCCGTTGAAATAGGGATGCCGCGTGTATGGCGGGACAACGCCACGGTTGCTCAAATGTATACTTCTCGGAAGTAACTTTACCGGTGCTTTATTCACACCGAGTGACTAGTAACCAACCTGTGACCGATATTGGAAACCGGACTAGATGTTTGGCCACGAATCATTCAAAGCATGGGGGTATGGTTATTCGGGACAGCTTGTTTTGATTAGTTGGGTATGAATCTCCAATGCCGTTTGTAGAACTTTATCATAGCATTCGTCTTATTACAGGGGAACACCTTGTGGGAAAAGTTCATATAAGATTGCCGGTGGTTGGGATTGAACCTTGTTTTTACATAATTTCATGTAACTTGATTAACGTGAAAATGAACTTGATACTCTGCCAAATGATGTGTTGCAAGTAGCAGCCAATTATTTTATTGATACCAACTGTCGTGCTGAAAGTCTTTCCTTCACTGCAGTGTTATCAGCAAAGAATTACTCACGAGTTATATGAATACGATCAAGAGCTAGAAAAGTTGTAACAATTAGGTGAATGGTAAAATGCTATACGGATATTACAACGATTAATTGTTATAATCAGATGAATGTACTCAGATTGATAACGGGTACGCACAGGAATCGAGTGATAAGCAAAGTGAAACATTTACAATACACACTTACAATAGGGTTAGCATATTTTTTTATATATTTCATTTTTCATAGTTTTATTTTTTTGACTATAGTTTGAGAGAAGGTTATTGAAACATTGTAAGTACGCTGAACTACGGTGAACGTATTGAAGTAATTGAGTGATTGTGATTTGAGAATTGAAATAAAAAGAGAATATGCTGGTGTCTTGTTGGGCGATATAATATGGGGATGAAGGACGGTTTCGAAATGAATGCATTGTGCAGGATTCAATTCAATTCAATTCAATTCAATTTTTATTCAATAATTCCACATGATACATAACAGAATGGTTATTGGACGATTTGTACATTGATATTAATATCTACGGACAGAAGTTATGTCTTGAGAGTCCGTAGACAAATATCTGGTGTGCGGATTATTGAATACTGTGAGTTATATAACTAAGTGGTAACTTAAATGTAAACTATAAAACTATTATATTATAATATTTTATATCTAGTAACGATTACGAATAGGATGAGGTTTCATGACGAGACGATGAGCGCACGTCCCTTAGCAAGTAGTGCACGCTTCGAGCTGCATACATTATTTTGGGTTTTGTAGTGAGCCTGGTCACTGTACCAACGGTTGTCAATCATCTACGGGAGAATCTTTAGAAAGTTATTTACCCGGGCACTGATATCTGGTTGCGGCGATATTCATACTATTGAAGTTCAGTGTGAAGGACGCGAAGACAGCGTTGATGGTCATGAACACAGTTTATACCTTTTACCTTTGAACCGTAATTTAGAGACCAGCGCAATAATGATTTATTTAGCTTCATTGCTTCAGAGGAAACATCAATGCATAATGGCTCAATAATAGTAATAATTATTTTTCATATGAATCCCTGCTAGATGGTGAACAGTGAACTCCGTGGCTGTACCATATTATACACATAAGGTAAAAGTGGTGTGTGCACCTACGTAGAATTGTACACAAAATAAAATCAATCTCAATAGAGATCCGTTATTTAATTTGAGCGATTTAGGTTTTAGAAGCTGAATTGGCGAATGTATATTTTTGAAAACGCCACAAAATGCTAATTACACACACAGTATGGTGTTCTTATTCCTATTGAGATTTAGTTTAGAATTAATTTTTACCTTTTAAGTAGTTACAACTGACTTGATCTGCACGTAATTTTACATTTTAAAAGTGCAAGCCAAGAAACTCCCGATCATATTCAAGGTGTTGATGAAAAAAAAAGAAATGCTATACAAAGTGTTAAATGCAAAATAATCCATAGTAAATTTATAGACAATTTATTGCTTAAAAGATATATCTGTAATAAGAAACAAAATATTATGTGAGTAGAACACAATTTATATTGTAATACAATCATTATGAAGAATCACATAAAGAAGTTACTAATTCCTGGTGAGAACAAGGACATAATGAGCATTCTAATAATATGTTTTAAAATCTGTTCTAAGATATTTTCCTGGTTTTACAAGAGATTCAAAATTAGGCCAGTCTTAAAGATAAGACCAAAAAAAGACTTAGGACCTCTTGTGAATCCGGGCCCTGTAAGTTATAAAATTATGTTAATATTATTTTAATTCTAATACCCTGTAGAACAAGTAAATTAGTATAGTAATAAAAACCTAATAAGCAAATCGAAGACGTCGCCGACACCTACAATGCATATAAATGCTTGACCGTGTGAAGTAGGCCTATATAGATTTACCACGAGCACATCTCCGCGCGCGAAACCTTGCGCGCGCATCCGGGTCGAGTCTGTTCGGTTTTTTAGGGGCGGCCGGTAGTGAAGTGCAGCTAGCTGGGGTCAGTTGCTATCGGCAGTGGTCGGGAATAGGGATGGGCAAAAGCGTGTACTTCACTAAACGTGTACACTGCTGCTTGCAAAGCCGTGTACACGTGTACACGTCAGTGGGGTCCCGCTTTCGAAAAAAAATTATGTTCTGTCTAGGCCGAAAAATTATGTTTTAAAGGGTTGTTCCCGCAAACAGTGTAAAGACGTAATCCAGTGTGTTTCATGGTTCTGACCTCGGATCACTTGTGACAAGTGGCAACTGAGGAGTGAGGACGGTCGCACATCGCATGAAACAACTCGTCGGCGCTAAGCCCTCCGTGGCCGGTCGCACACAGTATAGTATTACACGCGGCGCGTTTATTGTTTCCAGAGAAACAGTAAACGTGTACACGCATTAAAGCGTGTACACGTTTACACGTGTACACTATCCCATCCCTAGTCGGGAACACATCTCTCCCGCGCGCTTACGGCAGAGCTATACGGCCGGCCGTAGCCAGCAGGCTACGGCAAAACTACGTTCAGCCAATATTCAACTCATGGTTTTTAGATAAACAATGCGCGCATCAAAGATTGAATCACATAAAAACTTTTGTCTAACCTTCCTCCACACGATGATATGCACTATATTTTTCAAACATTAATAGTTACGAAAATAATGCCATTAAAGCAGAGCAATGTTAGTGGAAACCTTTCGATGATTTCTACGTTTTTTTACGATCGCGCTTTGTATGGTTCACAAGAAACCTGTCATAAATATACAACCATTGTCGTCAAGGTATAACTGTCCTTTTTCTTTTGCCGCTTATTATATAGCTCTAGCTTTAATAGTTTCTGAAATAACGCAATGTAAGTGAAGCCATGTTTTGCCGCTACCGTTCACGCGCCGAGCGCGAGGATCACGCGTTTATGCGCGATCACCTGCATTCCAGTCGACTTTGACTCGCCCGTTTTGGCCAAGGGAGATGTGGTGTTGGTCAATCTATACCTCAAGAGATGCGAAGAGATGTAGAAAGCAGAGCGGGTGGAGCGAGATTTGAGCATGACGTCACAACCAAGCGGGGCTGCAATCAGCTCCACGTGTCACGTGACATGCAGATATCTGGACCGTGACATGTTTCCGATACACCCACGCCGAGTGTTGTTTGTTCTTCACTGAAACATGTCGTGTGAGCAAATGACTGGTTGTTCTCTGTGGCGTAAACTACGACAATTACCACAACAACCGGGGCTCTGCATGAAAACCGAGTTATCTGTGACAGAGACGCTCGAGGGGGGGGGGGGGGGGGGGGTCGTCGTCGATATTTTTCATTTTAGTTACATACAGGAAATTCACCTTCTCAGCGATGACGAAAAGAATGGTCAAAAATATTGAATAGTATCTATTTTCCCTGAAAACATATTAATTTTTTAATGAGAACATTTTATGTTTCCGTTTATTATCCTACACACTTTATAACTTTGACAGGTTATAGGTGTGAGGGGGGGGGGAGGTTCTTTGCCTGAAAGCGTCATCAGCTCAAGTCATTGGCCGCACTTATGGTCACAACATATAATCCAGTATCAAAATCTTGATTATTTCTACGGGGAAAAATTGAATTCTTTCTGCATATAAGCTGTAGATCATACGACTTTCATTTGGCTTATTTTGGTGAACATACATCAGTGAGGATATTATCATGTAATTAATTCTTTATCTAGAACCATTGTTATCAAACTAAACCAAACCTAACAGTTTTAAAATAATTTCCTAATTACTAATTAGGCATTTGATTCGTTTAGTGGTGTTAGAATAACTAAGAACACAAATAATTTTGAAAATGTAACATCTCACTAGGAATCCTCCTTCACCTGAATGTCACGTGATTCGTAATCCCTTGCTGGGCCTCATTGCGACCTGAACGTGCATTACTATAATAACTTCAGAATACCTCCATCTATTTCTTGCAAGACTGCATGGTTACGTCGATAGTGGGCTTATCACAGTATGCGTTACGAACGAATATGAGAATAAGACGTTAGCAAAAAATAGAAAAGTTGAGGAAAGTAGCTGGAGCGCTATATAAATATTAAGTATGGTGTTGGAAAAATAAAGTGTCGAGTTGTTATGGAATCCGATAACTTCAATAATATCTCAGCTTTTTTGACTTCAGCTAAACTGAACTTCATTATTGAATTAACTTTAGTTAATCTACCCATGTTTTTTAGGGTTGTAATATTTTGTATTCACGTTTTGTGGACCAAAACACTCCTATCCATCCTAAACCATAGACCATATTTAATTAAATAATTAATGCCATATATAGACCACAGGTAGACCACAGCTATAAATAAATTCGTCTTAGGTATGGGTTTAAAATGAAATGATTAAATCTAAATCTATTACTATGGCATGGATTAATATTTAGCAAAAGCTTTAAACACAACAAGAAATGTATATTGTATTTTTTTGAATCCATAAAGTTTAGCCATCTTAACTTTTTACGTATAAGTGTTATGAAAACATCATAATTTGTGGCTTATTTAATGTATTTATTACATTCTCAATTCAGATTATTTTATTTTCAAGACCTCACATTCTGTCCTTCCAACAAAACACACACACTCAATCACACAAAGCTGGCGCTAAGCGCATTTCAGCCTTCATCCTTCGTTCGCTCTGATTTATAAGATCTTAAAAATGAGACAAGGTTAGCTGTAACGATTTTATGAGGGGGCGTGTATAAATTATTGCTCTAGATTATCAATCCTATAATATACTATTCTTAACGTAGAACGAAGTAGTGGCGAGTGTTCAACTTTGTGTACTACTACACGATGATACAAAAAAGATTTAAATTGGACTCTTGTTTCATCATCTTAGTTGGGAACTGTGCCAATAATGATTTAAACCTGGGACATATTCGTGGACACCTTCATTGAGACCAGTGGTTCTTTTGACCTCGCCCCTATTTAAATAGCAGCCCCCACCCTAACCCAATCACTACCACCAATCCAGATTGTGTGCGTGTTTACATTGTTCTGTGTTGCAAATGAATGTAAACAAAACACATATTCTTACTGTTGTTACGGCACAGTCACACTGCATTGGTTTGGGGTATATATCAACATATTATGTAGTTGCCTCTGACCAGCTTTTAATGATGTGGAGTGTAGACCATACCTGCACCCACCCACCCACACCACATTCCTCAACAGAGCAGGGTGACTGCAATATAATCGAAGTTCACTCTGCCCAACTTCTGACCAACAAAAGTGGGTGGTCACGTAACTGTAATCTAAAAAATACTGCGACATGACTCCCCCGCCCATACTTTTACGCGAGATTTTCATGTGATGCACTTAATGTCACTGATAAAATGCACGTGAATGTGCGAATTATTAATATTAAGTTCGGTATTAGATGAAAAACACGTACAGGTTTTCTGAAAAATGCGGATTGCGGTTGTTGTTAAAACGAAGTTCTCACATAATATGACTCCAGCTTTCTTTTTCAATTTTAGTTGTTACACTTGAAAATGTTCCATTTGAGAACTTAAACCGTTGAGACCATAAAGAAAATAAGTAATACACCAATTCTTAGTGTAGATTGAATACTGCCGAAATCTTGTTTTTGGGTATATAATATGAACTCTATACCCACAGGCCGGCCAGTTAAGGTGAATTTTCACTCTACGAAAAAACAAAAATTGGTAGTTTTGGTGGCCTATTATAAGGTGACTAGAAAGAGAAAGGTACACCAATGCAATACAATGTTTTCAATGGATTGTTAACAATGAGCAGCCATTTATTCTCTCTCTTGTCTCAAAATACTTCAACTTCAATCACTAGCCCTTCGCGCGGTAATTTTTTTAAAATATCGTCTTTTGCCTCGTATAACTGAACTCGAAACATGACGTACAAGAAAATAATGGCAGAGCTATAGTTGTCCCAAGACTACCTTACGCATGCTTCCGTCACAGGCGACGGGTTCGTAGCCAATCAGCGATCGGTATTTGCGCGGGTGTCTCGGGCGGTTCGCTGGTTGGCTACGAGTACCTTGCCTGTGACGAAAGCATATTTCAGATAATCTTGGACCAAGTATTCTAGGTCGCCCACTACAACTGTGTCACACGAAACGAAATATAGAGATGCAGGAATGAGGAAGGAATGTTCATGGGCAAGGATATTTTATTTTTAAATGAGGTCACCTATTTGCTATTTCGACCGCCGTATCTATAGAATTGTTTTATTGCCGAGCATTTGGCTATCACACCCAAGGTCTGTGTCACAAAACATAAGAGTATAGACGCACTGTTTGAACGCTATACACAACCGAGAGGACAACGTAAATAGTCCCATACCGGACCTCTGATCCTTGTCTACTGCTGCTTTCATACACGCGGTCTCAACGAAAATCAACATATTCCTGTCTTCCGCTTAGTAGTGCACAAGCATCATTAGTAACGCCCAAGGTCTACTTGTTCTCCGCCTAGCGGAGGCTCGTCGAACTCCCAAGTTAGGTCGTCGCAAGGGAACCAAAATCACCATTTTGGATCCTACTAAAAAAACTGTTACAATAATTAAATATCCGTTGTAGATCATGAAACACAATACTTAAAACACCTAAAAGAGAAATTTTGATAGACTATAATGATTTAAGATTAAAAAATATGATGATTTTTCCTTTTTAGGACGTAATTTTATTTGACAGATCACTTCATTTGTTTTGTTTGGAACGGACTGCGACGACCTAACTTGGGAGTTCGACGACCCTCCGCTAGGCGGAGATCAAGTAGACCTTGGTAACGCCCACTGTGTTAGGCATTTCCAAGTATTCAATCCAAAGTCGTAAATTATCCCAAACTGACGTGTTCGTAGACGGTAGAAACTAGCGAAGTAGAAAATGAAGTTGGTACAATTGTACTCTGCTGTTTGGTAAGCATGAGACTAAGTTACGTTGGAGCAACTCTACAATGAGTGACTATATATAAGAGGTTTAGGGTTGCTGGGCGTCACCAGAAGATAGTGGAACCCATAACATAACCGGTAGCAAAGCAATACGTCCTGGGAATCAGTAATGAGGGTAATATCTACCGCGCACTCGATCTTTCCATTGTTTACGTGGGTTCTTGAAGACGCCTATATCGGATGCGCAGTAACAGGTAGGCCTATAAGGGCGTCAACGACATTGTAAGGTGACTGAAGGTGGCTTAATGGCTGATGGAAGGAAGATTTGATAGAGGCATTGTGTACGCTTCACTGCACACTCTCATTTGTTTATATGCATTATTTTTTATGTTTGAAATATTTAAAGGGTAATTTGGTTTCGTGGCCACTAAGCGTGTAGCCCATCCGTGCACAGGAGAGGAGGACAGTGATCGATGCGTCGCGCACCTCGGGTGTAGGTCGAGGTTAATCGAGAGGATCGGAAGCGTTTCGACAACCATGATTGTTGTGCTGCACCTATATCCGCAATACTTGTTCTAATGCTCTAAGACGTCCTAATAAATATACTAACCAGACAGTACCTGGTTTTTGCTCAATTCCGTGTCTATTACCTATTAGAGAATTTACTATTCAGGCGGTACAGCGTTAAATATTTTGCGATGTATATCTTTCAGTTTTATTTTCCAAAAATCATCTTTTATATAATAAATATTATATATTTAGAAAAATTATATGCACCAGTGTTAGTGTTGGTGTTGGTGTTGGTGTTGGTGTTGGTGTTGGTGTTGGTGTTGGTGTTGGTGTTGGTGTTGGTGTTGGTGTTGGTGCTAGTTGTAGTGGTGTCGATATTTTACTAATGGTTTCGTCATAGGTGTCATGTTTGTTTGGGATGCACAGAATGTAGGAAGTAAGAGGAGACATTAGTATGGTGCATACTTTATGAGCTTCTAAATCTTCAAAGCTAGATCCATGGCTAAACCTGATTTCGACTCATTATACTCACTAGCGCAAGAGGTCTTTATTCTCTCCACAGCACCTCGCGTATGTAAATTCTTCAGTACCGGTACCTAGGTCAACGTGAAATGTTTCAGCGTGGTGTTGATTGAGGCGATATAATCATTAGCCATAAATATCCGGCGCGACAGTTCGCTCGACCCCTGTGACCCGACGGCACGCTGAAGTGTGGCCCGTTGTCTGCGAGCACAGCTGAGGGGCGCCCGGCGTCGTACATCACGTCACGGTCAAACAGCGCGACAGTTCGCTCGACCCGTGTGACCCGACGGCACGTTGAAGTGTGGCCCGTTGTCTGTGAGTAGCAGCTGAGGGGCGCCCGGCGTCGCACATCACCACGTCGGTCAAACAGCGCGACAGTTTGTTCGACCCTTGTGACCCGACGGCACGCTGAAGTGTGGCCCGTTGTCTGTGAGGACACCTGAGGGGCGCCCGGCGTCGCTCATCACCACGTCGGTCAAACAGCGCGACAGTTTGTTCGACCCTTGTGACCCGACGGCACGCTGAAGTGTGGCCCGTTGTCTGTGAGGACACCTGAGGGGCGCCCGGCGTCGCTCATCACCACGTCGGTCAAACAGCGCGACAGTTCGCTCGACCCGTGTGACCCGACGGCACGCTGAAGTGTGGCCCGTTGTCTGCGAGGATAGCTGAGGGGCGCCCGGCGTCGATCAAACAGCGCAACAGTTCGCTCGACCCCTGTGACCCGACGGCACGCTGAAGTGTGGCCCGTTGTCTGCGAGGACAGCTGAGGGGCGCCCGGCGTCACACATCACCACGTCGGTCAAACAGCGCGACAGTTCGCTCGACCCCTGTGACCCGACGGCACGCTGAAGTGTGGCCCGTTGTCTGCGAGGACAGCTGAGGGGCGCCCGGCGTCGCACATCACCACGTCGGTCAAACAGCGCGACAGTTCGCTCGACCCGTGTGACCCGACGGCACGCTGAAGTGTGGCCCGTTGTCTGCGAGGATAGCTGAGGGGCGCCCGGCGTCGGTCAAACAGCGCAACAGTTCGCTCGACCCCTGTGACCCGACGGCACGCTGAAGTGTGGCCCGTTGTCTGTGAGGACAGCTGAGGGGCGCCCGGCGTCGGTCAAACAGCGCAACAGTTCGCTCGACCCCTGTGACCCGACGGCACGCTGAAGTGTGGCCCGTTGTCTGTGAGGACAGCTGAGGGGCGCCCGGCGTCGCTCAAACAGCGATACTGCTCGGGCAGAACCTTCCAGAAGCTTCGCTCAGAACAAGAAACTAAAGGAGGGAATACTCGATTATGCACGGAAATAATCGACAGAAGAACGAGTAATGGAGGCGTGATTCACATGAGCGAGATGCACCGCAGATACGACCTAACATTTTCTCTACTCACTTGCGATCAACCTTCATATGAGAAGTGGACAACCTATTGAAGACTCGATCAAAATGCCTCTGAGCAGAAAGTGGCCAAACTGACCAATAACTTCATCACAGAAAACAATCATCAGAGTGATTGTGTTAGAATACTTGGGAACATGGATTGTGAATAATGTGTAGAAACAGTATGTGTATGACGAAAAGGTCGGAACATACTGAAGAGAGTATCCCCCGCCCCCTCTTCCCTAAGACTTATACCTGCACCTAGCACAAGGAGTAAATATACACGAATACACTCCAGACTAGACGAGATAAGGGAGGATGAGCCTTAAAATCAACACATGTTATCAAAGCTACAACTCGTGAAAACCACATTATCTAACAAACAGACCAGTCCCTAAAAATATAAATATTTGTTTGTCTCGCCCCGTCCCGTCCTGTCGGTATTGTGTACCGGCACGGCGACAGAACGAACGCTATAGTATAAATCCGCACTTGTTGTACACCAGCAGACAGTCTATCTAACACGATCCCCATTCAGAACGACCTCAAAGGAAATCTTGATGGGTTTTTTACTCGTCTATTCACGTTGTGTTATTAGTTTCTCTTAGAGAATAAAACTTGTCGCACTGTGAGGTGACATCTCGGCGATACATGAGATCCCATACGATGCTGGGATCATCGAGCGGAGGTATGTGAGACCCAGGCCTACCACGATGTAGGGGAACTAAAACGATGATGCGTCATTTAAATGTTGAAACGTAAGTTATGTTACGCTAGGCTTCGTGAGAGATACGTTTTTTTTGCGTTTAAGGTTGTACATGCTCCATCGGTAAACATGTATTTTTTAAGCGTTTTAAAATGCAAATTTAAAAAAAATTCGATTTAAAATACAAAAATGACGTGTTCATTCTGCTATTGGAATTTAATTAGTTTTTTTAAACATATTGTCTACATTATTTTATATTTCAAATACACTGTTGATGTTGACTCCTGTCAGATTCAGCAACGATCAGAAGGTCAGCGATAGACTGATGGCCCTTTCAGCTGCGATTTGAAGGTCAGCCATAGACTCGTGTCAGTTTCAGTAGCGATTTGAATGTCAGCCATAGACTCATGTCAGTTTCAGCAGCGATTTGAAGGTCAGCCATAGACTCATGTCAGTTTCAGCAGCGATTTGAAGGTCAACAATAGATTCGTGTCAGTTTCAGCAGCGATTTGAAGGTCAGCCATAGACTCATGTCAGTTTCAGCAGCGATTTGAAGGTCAGCCATAGACTCATGTCAGTTTCAGTAGCGACTCGAAGGTCAGGGGTAGAGTCATGTCAGCTACAGCGGCGATGCACTGACGACAAAGGTTGACGGACGAGCAGCAGTAGTTCTCATGCACGAGCACGTGGACGAGTACGAGACGACGGTTGGTTGTCCAACTCCACAACTCCACGGTCTCTCAGACTCTCACGCTGCCGTCAAAGAGTCGGTGTGCGGGGCCGCGAGGTGAGCGGATCACTTCATTCATCAACAACCCGAGCTGCGTTTTTGTCTCAGGTCATTAAAACCCCTGATGCGCTCCGCCATCTGTGTACGTCATATCCTGTATTATCCGACCTGGGCGATATCAAATTCCAGGGTGTTTATTCCGATGCCGGAACTCGGCCGCATTGACTGGCTTAGAATTCTACTATAGCACATAAATTACAGATGAAAAATGAGTGGATAAGTTTCACTGCATGGCCACCTGTATCTTCCTCCCTTGGTTGATATTCATATCCCACGGCGTCAAATACAAGATGGTTGATTACGAACATGAGCGCTGGAGATAGAGTCTCGAAATATATTTAAATAAAATTATAGGTGCCAAATGTATTGTATTTAGAGGTGACTGAGTTGTTCTTTGTTAGTTAATAAGCGATCAGTGTAAACATTAGTTATGCTTTTATTGAGAAAACTGGAGATTATGTAACAATATTTTATACAGTCTACCTCACCCTTAAGCAATGTACATACGGGTACACCACTTGAGGTGTTAGCGTTAAGTCAGACGGTGACGTTTGTGCATATGATAATTCAAGCATACATCAATGCAATCCATACGAAATTCAATTTTTGCAACTGCTACAAATAAATGATAGTCAAAATTACATTACATCACAAGATTTAAAATTTAAATCATAGATGTTGAAATCAATGTTTTATTTTGTAAATCATTGTTTATTCTATAATTAATTAAATGCTGTAAAGAAAATAGGTCAATAAGCTACAATCTGGTAGCACTGTGGCAAAAACAGTCAGTATGTTCGTTTTTTTCCCGAATAGCTATTTCATTATCAAAGGAACCAACAACTTTCAGCAATTTTTACTGTTGGAAATATCTAATGAAGTTTTAGCTTCGAGCTGTTCAATACTCTCATGTTTATCTATGGGGGGGGGGGGGGGGGTGAATATCTATATCTGAATTTATATATCTATGGGGGGTGTCAGTGATTGGGAGCGAGACGGCTATTTAAATAGTGTCCTGGCACAATGTATTTTAATCCTAGATACGACAAGGCTCTACATTCAAAGATTCACAATTTCATAAAGTAGTTCACCAACCACTCAATGCAGGACAATCATGGTAAGCCGATAGGCCTACGCCTTTGTATGTGATTTATTTACAAGCTTAGACAATCAGAAATATTTCATTTAGTCCACAGATTGAGTTGAGGTGAGGCTCAACACATGATTCAGCGTCGCCCAAGGAATGTCGTATATCTTTGAGTTTGTTAGTAACAAACTCAATGGTCGTATATTGGACGTCTCGTGCCACAAAGTAATAAGCTTACGGGTGATTGGTTGTGCATTTAGAACAAAATAAAACAACGTTTGTAAACATTTAGGGACAACACGTCAAGAATATCACGGTGGACTGTCCACACTCAACGATATCACCAAATATACAGCGGTATTTTACGAACCTATGTAAAAAAAAAAAAAAAAAAAAAAAAACTAGGTGCATTTAGAAAAGTTATATATCATGTACATGATCCCAAATACAATATCCCCTGGAACTTTTGCAAAAGCTGCTGTCATAGTATTGTTTGTTGTTTTAAGTCAGCATGAGGACATTAAAAATGTCTATGACTGGATTTGAACGCACGACCTCACCTCCATACAGCTGAACCGCACCTCAACCGTAGCCTATATCCGCAACGAAATATCCTTTTAAAGATATATAGTTGACCATAGTTGGTTTGGAGTGTACAAATTATTAGGCGTGTAAGTTACAGTGAAAGAAGAAAACGATAAACTTAAATTAATGAAATAAATTTCCCCAAATACTCGAATATTAGACTTAAAAATCAAGTATATCTTGTTAGCACTAGTCACATCAATAATGAGGTCCTCATTATTGATGTGGCTAACATTAACATAAAAAAAAAACATTAGGTGCTCTTTACCGGACGTCTGATGGGAATTTACTGCTACCTCAACATTCATTCATACATGCGCTCAATTGTCTTGATCAGAAACTGGCTGCTACCGTCGGGTAACCAGTTGTGAGTTGCGACGTTTCGCTCTGATAGACAGATACATCTTCAGAGAATTAAAACTCTTAAAACATCCCCATTCCCGTTAATTCATAACAATAACAACATCCATCTAAATTCAACGTTGTGCCTTCCTCTTCGGCATCTCAAACATCTACAGCATACATTCTTTCATCTTCTTGTTCGTTGTGTTTTCCTCTTTGGCATCTCAAACATCTACAGCATACATTCTTTCATCTTCTTTTTCGTTGTGTTTTCCTCTTCGGCATCTCAAACCTCTACGGCATACATTCTTTCATCTTCTTGTTCGTTGTGTTTTCCTCTTCGGCATCTCAAACCTCTACAGCATACATTCTTTCATCTTCTTGATCGTTGTGTTTTCCTCTTCGGCATCTCAAACCTCTACGGCATACATTCTTTCATCTTCTTGTTCGTTGTGTTTTCCTCTTCGGCATCTCAAACATCTACAGCATACATTCTTTCATCTTTTTTTTCGTTGTGTTTTCCTCTTCGGCATCTCAAACCTCTACGGCATACATTCTTTCATCTTCTTGTTCGTTGTGTTTTCCTCTTCGGCATCTCAAACCTCTACAGCATACATTCTTTCATCTTCTTGATCGTTGTGTTTTCCTCTTCGGCATCTCAAACCTCTACGGCATACATCCTTTCATCTTCTTGTTCGTTGTGTTTTCCTCTTCGGCATCTCAAACATCTACAGCATACATTCTTTCATCTTCTTTTTCGTTGTGTTTTCCTCTTCGGCATCTCAAACCTCTACGGCATACATTCTTTCATCTTCTTGTTCGTTGTGTTTCCCTCTTCGGCATCTCAAACCTCTACAGCATACATTCTTTCATCTTCTTGATCGTTGTGTTTTCCTCTTCGGCATCTCAAACCTCTACGGCATACATTCTTTCATCTTCTTTTTCGTTGTGTTTTCCTCTTCGGCATCTCAAACCTCTACGGCATACATTCTTTCATCTTCTTGATCGTTGTGTTTTCCTCTTCGGCATCTCAAACCTCTACAGCATACATTCTTTCATCTTCTTGATCGTTGTGTTTTCCTCTTCGGCATCTCAAACCTGTACGGCATACATTCTTTCATCTTCTTCTCCTCGGCATTCTTTCCATGTGTCCAGCCAGACCTCAGTAATCAACTTTCTCCCGTATTAATCACACTAATTTAAACACGACACTCTCCTCTTGTAATAATATTTAAAAGGAAATGTCATTGACAGTCTGGAATGTGTCTAATCAATTTCCCGATCAAACTATTTGTGTCCTCCAATGTTATCGTATCGACGCTGGCACGCGTAGTCTTGTATTTAGCGGTAACAGGGCGTGGATCCGTAGCCCACGTAAGACACGGATTAGTGTGTTCCTCTTTCAACATTCATCAATATCGATAACCCATTGATCAACGCCATTATATATAACCTCGATCTTAAGTCGCTGATCGACAATTAGACAATATTGGTGTGTCGGGTGTAAATGAGTGCGATTGATAAGTAGAAGTGGGTCATGGAGTGAAGAATGTATGAGTGAAGCTGACAACACAATAGGGTGTTTGACAGGTTTATAGGTAGCGCAATGAGAGCTGGACTCAAAGATGGGAATGGTAGGGGTGTCACAAGAAGTGAATGTAGTTTAGATGATGCCAACAGGTGTACTCTACCAGTGCTGACGCTAAATGTCAGTGAGGATCAGGAGGTTACTTGTTTGCAACATGTGAGTTGACTCCTGATAACGTGCTGAAATTGTGAAGATGGTGTTGTTGACGTGAAATATTTTTGATTTACATTTCATATTTTATTTCATAGAGAACAGAGATTGCAAGAGAAATAAAATAATTTTTAACTCAATGAAATACTTTGCGAAATTACTTACGTACCTCGGTCAAGCATCGAACAAACTAGTCTGCAAAAACTGTTCACCATTTAAACTGGTAATACCTTCTTTTTATAAACATGTAAATGATTGTTTTTCATCTCTGTAAGCTCCTTTACTTCCAGAAACATTGCCAGGATTTTCGTGGGGGGAGGGGGATCTAACACCTTTGCCTCTTTTTCGCGTACCTTTTAGTTAGTTAGTTTGTTTGTTTAGTTTTCTTGCTTACATGAAAACCGACCAACAAACCAGACTCTATATCAAGAACAGGAATTGTATTCAGAGTTGTATATACCACCTGAATAGTGTCCGCAATAATACCTTCTCCGACGTTTGGCGTTTAGTTCTTACCCCCTTTCACTTTCACTCAAACGAGTACGAAATACACATATCCTCCCTCTCTCGGTAAAAGTAAAACAACACGGTTTTCTGGCGTCATCCGATGCAGGTGTAAAATAATACCTACCTGCGTTGCGTGGTCCAGTCTGCAAACAGCCTTTCTATAGAATGCACTGGCTTCTCCGCATTCTTGGCGTGTGGAATGTCCATTGTAGTGGACGCTGGTCACCTCCCGCTCCAGGGATGATCTTTCAACCCGACACCGTTTACAGAGCTCGTGCCTATTCATCTACGTAACTTCTGGTAAAAAAACCTCATTCTTGAATAGAACAGGTGCTGAGGAATTCCTCGACTATTTCACCTGCATTCAACGAAAACGAGATCTCTAGAATGGTTTGTCAATGAAGCTACACAGTTCTTTCTTAAATTTCCCAAGGTCGCTCGCACAAAAAAATTGAGTAAGTCACAGGTGATGTTGAAATATATGGGTGTCTGCGGCTCGTGTTAAAATATTTGCGAGATGTGGACGATTCGAAGACCGTGAAGTATGGACCAACCCATATTTACTACCTGAACTTCTCTGCTACACATTTTATCGCTTCTTTGTCGACAGCATCCAACTCCAAGGTTGGGTGACAGAATGGACCGAATACATTGTGAAATTATAAACGGGAAAATGATTAATAATGTATTTTTACACGGAAAGAAAGCACAAGAAATGCTGTCGGTAAAATCAACATTGAAAAAATACGAGATTTCAATCTTCATCTATTCATGCATGACATGTTGAATCCCAAAATCTTCAAGCATAACAATGAAAAATGTGGTCCGTAAATGCCCACGTTTTTTGCAAAATAAATATTACTTCATTTACATATTTTTTTGGCTATAAGCTTGCATTGCATCTGTAAGGTACCTACTGTATTCAAAAGTATACATACCAAAAAGTGAATTCAATCGAACCATATTTTATCTAGAAACGCGTCTGAGCTTATCATATCTGTGTCCTCCCCGGAAACTCTGTGTCCATTTCAAAAATGTGTCCTCCCTGGAAACTTTGTGACATCCCGAGAAACTATGTGTCCTCCCCTACTACTAACTAGGGGTCGTTATCAGCTTAGGTCGTCTCAATGATTTGTTTTATCAGTTAGTCGTTAATTTCATCATCGATTAAATGAATTACCCAAATTATATTTTGCGCAGTTTGACAGTGTATTCAATTTCTTCACAGTTCACACTACATTAAACATTCATAATATGTACTGCAAAGGTAAGGAATAAAGAACACATTGGCGAAGAGGAAATAATAGAAACATATCCAAGAATAACAATCAATATCATGAAGGTGGTATTTCAGGACACACTTCAAGAAATAATTCATTTATCTCGTTTATGTTCAAGAAATTCTAGACATTATTGAAAAACTTCAATATTCCTCTTAAACTCGGTGTGAATGTGAACGAAACGATCAACGATAATGTGACGGGTGAATAATGATGATGAGCTGTGGGCGTTTGAGCTGTGACGGTAAACACGTGAAGAAATATGAGCAAGTTAATGAGAGTTTCAATAAAGAGATGATATACAGAATTACCAAGACGGTTCGCTTTGAAGACACCCGATGCCACATTACACTGTTGTAGGAGAATTCAATTTTGTAAAGTCGTTCCACTTCCACATGCAACCTTGTGAATATGACGTCATAGATGACCAAGATGAGTGAGGCTTTGGCCAACCGTATTTGAAAAAGCCTCCCTGTCATTGTCTCCAACTCACTCATTTATGACGTCAGAATTCATATTTGCTGTGGAACCACTATATTCCTATTGTTCCTAGTGCGCCTGACAACTATATACTATAGTGGTTCCACAGCAACTTGTGGAACTTATGATGTCATAATTGAGTGAGACGGAGCCAATCACAGGGTGGCTTTTTCAAATACGGACATTTGGTTGGCCAATGGCTCACTCAGCTATGAGTATGACGTCAGCAACCACAAGGTTGCCGTGTGCCACTCTTCAGGTGCCACTTTGTGTACTAGAATGACACCGGTTTCTACACAGTTGAAATCTTTATTTATTTAGCACAGTTGCTATTAAGTACATACATTAGAAAGTTAATCTTATACTTATAGTACCGAGTGAATGATTTTTATTTTTAATATCCCTTATTTACAGGGCACAGTTGATGAAAGACAATTCAATATAAAAGAGGTATACCAACAATGTTTTGTAGAATAGCTGCACTAGTGTAGACTTCCCTCTTTCGGTGACACTTGGTATCCAAGGATACTGATGTAAAAAAGAATGGAAACGCACGCTTATATCGCTTAATTAAGAGATATTCCAAATGTTCTCCAAATCTTTGTTTCATTTTGAGTATTTACTGAACTCTGATGGATTGATGGCATTTTTCGTTTTCGTTTTCATTATGCAGCCGGACAAATGGATGCAACGAGATTCTCTCGGTTAGAGTGGAAGTGAAATTTAATGGACAAAGGGTGACACGTTTATATTATGAAAACATAAAAGCTAGATAGCTAGACGATAGGTGAGAGAAATACTAAAACATTTCGCACCATCCATTACCCTCAAGACTGTGGGTAATATGATAACACCTTTCGCCTTATGGTCTAATCGAGATTGTTTGGTAATCAAACGCTTGAGGCTTGAGTAATGAGTAGTGATCTGTGCGCTTGATTTAATATCATCTAATTTATATCTATTTATACTATATCTGTGCAATATAATAATTATTATTGTTAATATTATTATTTTATAATGTTATGAATAATATAATAATAATAACAATAATAATAAATAAAATAATAATTAAAACATAATAATGATATAATGATAATAATATTATTATTTTGTGGCGATAATGGTGTTTTCTAAACACTGGGTGCGTCGATTGTATTGTTGTTCATTCAGTACGGTCATAACAACATAACGACATAAGAAAGCCGCACTCGCTCCGTGGACTGTAGATACATACCTCCGAAGACCAAAACGCTACTTCTCGCGCTATCTATCGGCAACTCGTGTAACTGTTTGATCGCACGAGACGAGTACGGTGCACAGCATGTTTGGGGATGCAATGGCGCACCCAGGATTTCATCTTCGAATTGAAACGAGATGAACAAAACGATATAAAATATATTATGTCCAAGTCAGGATTCGAACCTAGAACCCAGGGTCAATGGTAACTAGACCAACACCCAGAGAGCGGAGGATGGTGTGGGGGGGGGGGGGGGGGCGAAAGGGACTTAATTATTCATCCATAACTCAGCGAGAAGATGGCCGGGCTGTTTGAGTCTGCGTTACTTTCTTCGTTCAAGTCATGACGGTCAAGAAAAGCAAGGAGCAAGGACTGAGAGTGGCACAACCCAGGTTATTTAAATAAATAAAATAATAAATTCGTATTTATATTTTACATAGCCTACCCACTCAGTAACAAGACTGATTTTCAGGGGGGGGGTCTGCAAGTGCCTCAAAACGAAGCAGAAAATGTTTCCTGAAACGGTAAAACACAGAAAATTGCTTGTAATTTTTAGTTTAATACAAAAAGATTGTAGGCCTATAGAGTTTTATAAAAACAATAAATTTCCCGATAGGTTTTTAAAATGTAAGTTTGAGGATACAATAGACTAGAGAACAATTCTCTATTTGAAATTGAAGCTGTTTTGACTGCTATTTCGAAGAACAACTTGACCTCTCCCCCCCCTAACCAAAAGTATACAGATTACCGAGCTACATCTCTGTAAATAAAAATGTAAATGTTGCATTAAAATTGTTTGGAAATAGTAGTAGTATGAATATCTAATGTATTTTTGCTGTTATCTCCTATTTTTGTTTATGTAAAATTAAAAATAATTTCTAGAGCATGTATTTTGCCAAAATATTATTTGATATTCATAATAACGCAAACAATATTTACCCATGATCCAACAAAAGCAGCTTGAAATGTGTTCAAGTATCGTTTTAGTATAGTGGTTTTTGAATAAATGGATCATACGGTATTTTGTAGTTTTTACGTTTTATTTTAAAGGTACGTACATGATGAAAAATGCATTATTATTCTACAGATTGACATGTACAATAATTGGCCACACTGTGTTATATCTCTCCTTCAACCCAAATTGTAACCATATCTCAAACATGAGTATGTTTCAAATTACTTTATATAACATGTTTTATTGATGAAATCATTTGAAACCTGCAACAACATGCACATGCAAATTGCACATGCAAATTAATAACTCATGTAGGTTAGACTGTTCAAATATGAGATAAGTTTTTTACCGTATTCAATACCGTATATAATAGATATTATAAGTATATTGTAATGAAACATATCTCCTTTGCACTGTCCTTTACAATTAATATTAATATATAACATTTTAATGACTAGACAACACTTTTGTACAAAGTCATTGTGCTTACCTATTAAATTATGTCACGAGTGAAAAATGTTGTTTTATCATCAAAATGTACATTAGAGCACAAAAGGCATACATAGGCATACATTACTTTCAATATTACATAGATGGGTCATTTCAATAATACATAATATAGATAATTTATTCCCGAACTACTTTGTTGCCAACTTAAATCACTATAATATGCAATTTTAATGGAGGGGAAATCATTTTTTACAGTATAAAACAAACTTTGATCAAGTGTGTTTAAAAGATAAATTTACAGTTTGTATCGGTTTGGTTTTATTTTCCTAGAACTGTAGTCGAGCATAAAAGCGTCGCCTGAGAGTAAAACGTACCATCAATGTAAGCTCTTTGTAAACTTACCTAGTTTCCAATTTTATTTAATTAGTACAAAGATGGTACTAATTATCTGGAAAACACCCTTTACTTTGTCAAACAATTTAACATGCTGCCGTTGTATTTCCCCAAGTTGAAATAGTTTACATGTTCTACTACCATACAAATCATATACAGTAATTATAAAGTGATATATAATGGGTGACTAGTAAATACTCAAAAGTTTTAGGTGTTGCCATTCGGGCATTTTTCGGACTCGCGAAAGTCGGTACGATAACGCTTAGCCTTCAGTCACGAGGCAGCAGTGGAAGAGGCAGGATGTATCGCTCAGTGGCGTGACCTTGCTACTGATGTGCTATTGGCTAGCACTCAATCCTCGCGCGCTCCCCGCAACAAGCCCACCCCGCGCGACTTAGTGTCAAACTCGGTACAGTTGGTCTCCGCACTTTATAAACAACTGAAATGAAAGGTTTTTGACTTGATGGTGAGTACTTATGAGCAGAATTAGAGAGAAGAATCTCCCCATCTTAGCACTCCTCGCAACGTGTTATCGTTGGTCCAACACCACTCAGTCAGTTTGGAACGTACAATCATGAAATAATTTGTGAAATGTTCACAAAAGATGGCCTACGAAGCAGAGACTGCTACTTTGTACATATTGTTAGTTATTTAAGTGTTACAAATATTTTTAAATACAGTAATACAAAATTTACATCCAATTAAAAAAAAATCATATTAAAAAAACAAAATGCTCTATTGAAAAAAAATTGTCTTAGAACTTAGCTGGTAATTCAAACCTTTGTACTACAAAAATAAATCTCACTCTGAAATACATTAGTTTCTTAATCGTGACTGTTGGTCCTATGCAAGCAACAGTATGTACTACTACCTGCCCAAAATTGCCCCAACAATTTTTTTTCGTTTATATAGTTTTAAACAATGTATACTTAACGACTGACATTAGAAAATATAAATTTTGTGTTATGACTTCAGTCTGGGGATTCCCCTAAATTTTGTCCACCAAATACTTGTGTAAGTAAAGCAATACATACTTGGCCCTCTGGCCTCTAGTGCAGTCTATTTCTCTCACTTAACAGTTGTTATGTACTCCAATGCGCTTCAGAAACGACTTGGCCCAGGTAATGTTGAGCTTAATGTTGCCACCATTGGCTTCCAGCAAGCTCGGCTCATACTGCATGAGTACTTGCTTGGCAGTGGCAATGGCTAGGAAGGAAGAAATCTTCTCCCCGGACTTGACTAGTTCTCTGATGCATTCTTGTACGACCTCATCGTACTTGCCTAGTCTGACAGGCCGGCCTCTCGGGGAGTAGCCCAGAGAAGTCACCTCGTCACTCTTCTGTTCGCGCTTCAAGAGGTACTTGTCTCGCAGGCCGCGGACCGTACTCTCTGGTATGTCGTGTCCGAGTTGTGCTCGGAAGTGTTGGCACGTTCGCTGGCTACCGTGTTCAGCTGCGTACTTGCCCATTTCTGCCCGCAACTCGGGGCTGTATGTCGTGTACTGTCCACGCTTCCCTAAGCTCTCCTTTCTTTTCTTCATGCTTTTCTTCTTTGCGGAAAGTCTTTCGTCCTTCTTGACGTTGCTCACAATGTCTTGATTCGTACCGCATTCGTCGTTTTCATCGTCATATTCACCACTGTCACCAACGTAGTCTGGATCATCTACACTCTCCTCCATACTGTTGCAACTTAGCTGCACCTCGACAAATGTCAGAGGTTCCGTATCGTGTTTTGACTGTCGATTCTCTGAAGTTGACATCATCGGTCTTCTTTCAATCATATTTTGCACACACTTTTGATCTTCCTGAAGAATTACATTAGAAATATCTTGCTGTTTATCTAGCATGTTTTCATTTGCTTGTGATTTCAATTTTATAACTATAGGCTCCGCCATATTTTCATCAAGTGAAACGGATTCTTCCGTATTGAGGGCAGTCGTAAGTGTGTACGTTCCATCACGATCAGCTATTAAAACGGGAATAGAATTTCCAAAAGAAAATTGAGTATTGCTCGAAAGACTTTGCACAAACGAAGTAGAGAGGCTTTGTGTACAATTCTGTTGTGTGTTCTGTTCAGCAGTGATAAGATGTTGAACATTTGCTTGTTCTTGTTGTTTCTGCTGTGACTGTAACTGTGCAAGTTGCTGCTGGGAGAATACTAAAGGGCGACGACTTGCCATGGGAGAAGACTGATGACCCATTACAGTAGGTGATGATGAATATTGTGGTTGTGGTGGCAAAGACGGAGCTACCATGGTCAGAGCTGGCCCCTGAGGGTGTAGGCTAGAGGAACTGGACACCATGTGCCCCATATTGTGATGATTAACAGAGCTTTGTTGAGGTAGAGAAACTGCTGTTTGTAGTGTCTGTTGTGGTTGTTCATATGAGATATAATCTTGATGGGATTGTTGTTGGTATGAATGCATGGAATTGAGAGTTTGATTGAATGCTATATCATTCTGGTTTTGGTTGACAATAACTGAAGAGGGTGTCTGATTGTGATGATAAGTCATGCTTACATTTGTTGGCACATTACTAGTGGCACACTGGTTTAAGGTATGGAATGTTAAGGGTGTGTTTTGGTTGAGTGTGGACTGGTAGGGTTGGTTGTAGGCTGTGGTTGATGATTGAACCTGGGCATTGTTGAGTATGCTGAGGGAGGCATTGAGGACATCAATCGTCTGGTTTGTGGAAGGTTCTCCTGAATTCAGACCATTTCTTACAGACGTCAAGTTTTGCTGAAGCTGCTGTTGCAACAATGAAGCCTGAGTGCTCAATTCCAGTGGTTGATGTTTGTCCAAATAAAGCTTCCTAAATCTACGCACAGTGTTATTCATAAGTGAGATCTGTAACTTTTGAGAATAATGACGAATGGTATCGTTGATATTATGCAAGCACGCATGACATCCAATTTCTTCCTTCAGTTCAGCAGTATACCGGTATGGAGTTTTCTTTTTGGAAACAGCTGCACCATTGGGGACATTGTTCTTTTTCATAATGGTTCCTACCTGGATTTTACTTGTTGAATCTGGGTAACGACGCAAGTAGAGTTTTTTAAACTTTCGAACTAGGCCCTGGCGAACCTCGCGGCCTAAACGGGCAGTGAAATGATTTGCTGCAGACTCAATACCAAAAGCTGCAGCAAATCTACCAATTTCTTCTTTGATTTCTGGGGTAAAGCTGCGGTACAGTTTGACAATGTTGCGTATAGTACTCTCACTAACAGTACAGCCCAGTCGATGTGAAAAGATATTAACTGTTTCGTGGTTTCCGTGTTCGATTGCATAGTTGGCCATTTCTTCTTGCAGTTCCGCTGGATACTTGTGATAACGACCTCGCTTTCTACGCTCCTCCTTAGTAGAAGCCAGCATATGCCTCACAGCAGCCAATGTGGTTGCTTTAAGTTCTGCCCGATGCACATCTTTTGGTAAAGTAGGATGCTGATTAACTCTTAAATCATTGTTTCGATTCACAATTGCCAGCAGTTGGTTGGTTCGGTTGGAGCTTTCTGCAAACAAACACATCATTATCAATGATAAACAAATATGATTAATTACTGTTTAGCAGAGTTGCTACATTAAAAACCAACTGTTGTAGTTATGTAGAATTAGTATTCTATCAATATCTACAACACGGGCAATTTTTATCGTACAGACTTAGGTTGTACCAGTGCGATTCATAACAAGAGTTTGGTATAACAACTAGGTTATTAATCTTAACTTTAGAAAAATGGTCCCAAAGATTATCTTGATCACAGAAGAATACTTAAACTACGAAGGCCGTCATTACAGCAACCCTAATATCCCACTAATGCGCCTCTATCGTGCCTTGGCCATAGTGCGGGAGAAAAACTTGAGAGGAAGAAGTGCAGACATAGTCGTTTATAGACAGTAGACAGCAGTATGTTTTAGATATTCATAATAGCTTTGCCATCTAGTGAGAAGGAACAACACATCTACCAAATTGATAGCTAGGTACTATAAAAATTTGAGATACACTCTAAATGAAAAAAGAGCAGTTTACCCATTGGAGTTGAAGAACTTGAATATTTACAAGCAGTGGTGTCCTAAAGAGGGGCAATTTGGTTAATGAAAATAATGGCAATGGGGAAAACTAGTACAGCCTAATTAGCAACTTTTGTATAATAGAATAAATTAATAATACAGGAATAATGCACAGTACCTGTATGTCTGAAAAGTTTCTGTTTCTTCTTCATGACTGTCCTCTTCTTTAATGTCTGGTCCTCTGTGTCCTCAGCATCATCTATCATTGTGAGCAACTCCTGTCCTTCCAGCTTCCCTCGAAGTCGAGCTTCTTCTGTATGCTTGCGCTGGTGAATACGAAATGAGATCTTCGAGGTGAAGTCTTCATCACAGTGTCGACACTGGAAACAGAACACACACGTATTCCTTGAACACTACAGTATAATCTCGATATTTCGAAAGCATGTACGTAATTCGAAATGCATCATATTTGGAACAAAAACATTGACCCCGACTGTCAACTTTCCATTTTACATGTTATTTAATTTACAAATTCGAAATTCACTATAGTTCGTAATTCGAAGAGATAAAACAATCCCAGAGAACTACTTCTATATAAAATATGCCTGCTATTTCAAAATCGATTTTCCCAGTGTTTAGGAAATGTGTTTTGAACGGTCTGTAATTCGAATGCACGAGATGAACAATGCCCGCCCGCCGCAAACAATGCGAACCTTCAGCCCCCCACCTCCTCACGCAAGGCCGGCGAGCGAGCATAATCTGGCAGACTTGACCTTGACGGCAGCAAGTTATTGTTCTGTGATCGTGTTGCGTTGACAGCACGTATCAATTGGCACAAGTTCATTACTCTGCGTAAAGTATTCAGAGCGAAGTAGTGTAAATAAAGTACTGTTCGACTCAAAACATTGTTTTTTGAATTCTTTTGTATTTTGAAATGGGTTTTTGGGGTCACCTCGATTTCGAAATATCGAAGTTGTACTGTACCTATCAATACTGCATTATACAAAGTAATAAGAAGGAAAGGGCAAAAACCACCTGCTTTTATGGGAGTGATCACAGAAAAATGTCAAGAGGATGAAAATTTGATTTTTTAATACATGATTGGGAAACAAACATATTTACTTGTAAAATACTGCACTGCAACTTCCTCCTCTTTGAAGAGACATCTGTAAGTTCATCTGTATCATTCAGTCGACTGTTCTCCTTGTTTTCTTCCACTTTACTTTTGGCGCTCCTCTGGAACATCATGTCAAATGGTGACGGGCCGTCGTTCAATGCAGTCGTACGAAACTTGTAGAGGAACTTGTCCTGTTCTCTGTCCCAGTCGGCTGGATTAGCAGACGTCATGCTATCGATCAGCTGCTCCGCCCACAGACACTGACTGGGACTGGTGTGCGCATCAACCAGCTCGATATGAGGCATTGTTTGATGAATCTGTTTGCAATATTCTTGGTATTTACTCTTAAGTGACACAAAATATTCGGAGGTAACTCCAACTACACTGCACCTGGCAAAGCCAAAAATACAAAAACTCTCGAAAATAAAACTGGCCATTCGATTGGCAAGGTTATTGTTGGGAACTGGTAGGGCCATAATCCATTTAGAAACAGGATCCAAAATTGACAAAATGTATTGATTTTGCCTCACTGTTCTAGAATATGGGCCATACATATGCACTTCCACATTTTGCCAGATTTTACTGGTATTGTCATGTAACAAACTTGCACCAGCTTCAATTGGCATGTTATTGCAATTATTACTTGTATTCTTTATACTCTCTGAAACTAGTGTAGCTGTCTCAGAACACCCACTGCAGTCTCGCACATATGTAGCAATATCCACGTACATTTCTTGCCAGAAATATAAACTTGCAATTGAGGCATGCATCTTTCGTACTCCTAGATGTACACCTGTAATAAATAAAACAAAACAATATTACTGTACAAGATAAAAAATGTCGCAGACATTGACATAAAGCTTTAGAACTTTTCAATTAATGTTTGGACTGAACTTTATCTCCAGTATGCATAAGAGGCCTGACAGTGACAAAATAATTGTGATGGATACAGCTGTCACTGAAGTTTAACTAATACATACATATTATTATTTAGGCCTACAATTATTAATATCACAAATGAAATTTTTAAATTTGAACATCAAGACACCTTTTCAGATGTGCCGCAATGAAGAATGATATCGACTCCCTGCCTGACAACCAGAGCAGGCCAGATCAAGAAGCTAATTTGTATTGGATAGCAAGAAAAATGAATGGCTGAAAAGTCATCATCGCATAAGAGGAAAAAAAAAAAAAATTCTGGAAGGAGTATTATTCACAATTATTAATATCACAAATTAAATTTTCTGGAAGGAGGGTATACAGAGAACTACCTTACCTTACCTGGCTAACTCTCCCCTCCACCACCAACAGCACCTTGTATATATATATATATTCATGTACTTTTTAAATTTAGTCAGTTAGTCTCTCTACACCGACGGGTGATCAAGGCTGTGTAAGCCAAAACGTCCCATCTAAATGTAATTGTTAATTAATTATTAGTAAATACATGTAATCTAATCTCCATATTAACACGGCTGCCGATCTTCTTTAAGGTGAGCTGTTGGTTCCTATAATTCTTTCCCTCTCAATACAAATTAAATTAAGTGTAAATACAAATTTAGACTTCATAAGGCATGTTTGTATTGTTAACAACTAAAACTAAACTTGAAAAGGAACACACCTGTTTCTTTTGTGATGTGATAGTTCTTCAGAATTTCTTGCCGTGCTCCTCTTCCGATTAACACCTTCCTTGGTTGGTTTCGACCATAGTACAATGTTTTGTCAATAATCTAAACAAAAATAGTAAGCCATTACCTACATATATATAAACCACCACCAGGAGTCTATTATGTGTCTAATATTCAATACAATAGGTACATAAAAGTTAATTAAACATAAGACCAGGGCATTTAAAATCATGCATACATGTAAATCATATCTTTGGACGCTTTACTAAATTTTAAATTTTTGGGCATATGATGACGACATGTTTCTGTATAGAACTGAGAACTGTGGGCTGAGGACGGTCAAACTGTGCCAATGCGGGAGAAATTGAACAATTGGATAATATGTATAGTATATTTTCTTTTATCAGTTACCAAAAGTGTAGTGATTATCGTCACTGAATATCGATTATCATGTGCATCTCTACTGTTGAGTTTTGACTATTTAAAAGCTTTCTGCTTGAGAGCAGTTGCTTATACTATTTGGGTGTTTTTGCTCAGTAGTAGAGCCTAACAATTGTATGTACATAAACTGCTAGCCGGCTAACATGTACCTATTAACCGCTCTGCAATGAAACTGAAGATGAATAAAAATATATATCTATATCTATTATACATGCTAGTAGGCACATACAATCAATAAATGTCAACTAAACAAATTACGTACAGTATACATTAGTAGCCTAAATCAGTGGATGAGAATTGAGAACGATCAATTGCCATGGGAACGCTAGGTACGTAGATGTTTTGCAATGTCTTTTTTGCTTACACAATAATGATGTGATCTTTTCTTTAATATCCTTTTGTATTCATTTGAAGTACCCTTAGGGATCAAGCCAATAGCTATGAAATTATAGATGTCATTGTAATCTATTTTAGAGGCTGATCTTGAAGAGTGCTGCAATCCTACTGGGTTGTTGTCTTCTAATTGGGATATTGGTAGTTTGTTGCTGGAAATTGTTTCAGTTTGTAATTGAGATGATTGGCTTGGTTCGTTTCTTCCCACAAGGCATTGCAACTGCTCAGTAAGAGGTACCTGTAAACAAAAGTACACTCTGAAGTTTGAACCATTCAAACATACTGTAATCAAAAATGTAATTAGTAAAAATGATAACAGTAAAATATGTATTTTTTCACCTAACTTGAAGCAATGGAAAAGAGCCAATGGAAGCAGTGGAAATTAAGTTTGTAGGAGGTGTCAAAGAAGTTATAAAAATGGAGCAGATACAAGCCAATTTAGCTAATCAGAAACAACTTGGACTGGAGAGATTGTGATACACTTGCAAAGTACGGGTAACGTTTAAGGTGGTTTGGTGATTTGGTCATAGGAAAATACAGTAAAAGGAATGGAGGGTCTAAAGATGAGGATCAAAGCAAAGGAAGGGAGACCAAGACAGAAGTGGAGAAAGCAAGGGCAAGAAACACTGAGCATGGTTCTTTTAAGTTGAGTGAGATGAAATTGAATTTCTTGCTTGAATTTCGAGCAACATTCGAGTACCTATATAGGCACCGAGATTGGCCACTGATGGCGCTAGTGAAAACGAATGAAGCGCTCCAAGTGGCAAAGTCGCGCAACAACCTGCTGAAGCATCTTCGTTCTTCCTACGTCAATAAAGGGAAATTGTGAAAATTGTTTAATTAAATAGGGGTTTTAAAGTTTTCGTGCGGATTATGAATCCCATCAGTAAATCTTAAAAAGGCAAGCCACCATTTTAATCAGGACACGTTTTAGACGTAAAAACAACAAATAACACACAACAAACACAAACAAAACAAGACAATAAAAGCCAAAACAAAAGCACAAAATAAAACAACAATACAAAATAAATACACATCAACAATAAAAAACAAAACAAACACCAAACAAAAACAAGATATATCACAATAATATCCAGCACTATTTTCAACCGCGGAATGAAATCTTCAGCAGTTTGTTGCTAAATTTGGCCACATATAGCGCTGTATGTACTAACACACGGTGCCTATTATGAAATGCAAAATTCAAACTGTGTTTAGGCCTATGTTTAACTTTTATTTATTTGAATTAAGGTCTATCTGTAATCTATAGACATCACATCTTGACTATTCTGATACTAAGTTACAATTTCGATTTAGTTTTATTTTGCAATGCAAAACAGTAAATACCCATGTCGCCACTACTCACTACAAATATATATATATATTTCAATGTTTGTAACAATTATATACCTGGTTAAAATCTTGATGGTTATATTGTTGGGTAACATTGCTTGTTAAATGTTGCAACTGAGCCACTGTGTTAAACGTTTGTTGCACATTACTGTTGCATTGCAGTGATACAGGAATTTGCAGCATCGTTGGACCCTCATTTCCATTTGCGACGGCAACAGTGTAAATATTGCAATCTCCTTTTACCATTTGATGAACAGCTATAACAAAATAACACATATCAGCAAATGTAGCCTAAATAAAAGTGACGATATCAGTATGGATATATATTCCCAATTGAGACAAGATTACTATTAGTGATGACTCCATTTTCAAGCAGCCAATTCCTTTGAAAGTGGGTTGCTGTGTCAGACGTGGACTGCTCGTAGTGTTGTCACTTGTCAGGTAGCGGGCCGAGCGGGCCTTTACTCCTTCCCTCCCTCAACCCTTATCTTCCTAATTTAATTTATTTTATAGCTTGATTATCTGTCTCCATAATCATCTTACTTTTATTTATTTGAGAAATATGATCATTTAATTTTTCAATGTTAATTAATTAATTAATCATTGGTGGTTGCCATGGAAAAGTAAAATTTTTAGATACATGAAATGTATTACTACTTACTTGGTACTTGGTACTTGGTTTGCTCATGATTAATTTGAAATGTGTATGTATTTTGATTGTTCACTTTAAAACATTCATGATACGTATTGAGCTTGCGAAATTCTGAACCTCTATGAGACAGTGGCTTTTCAACAGCTTGCTTAGGATCAAATTTACTACCAATATTTGTACCGCCATGTTATTCTTTAGGCACTGTCAAGAGGTCATGCGATGTAACAAAAAGCACAAACTCGATATCCAAGAATTCTGAATAAAATTTCTATCAAATAAGCAGGCAAGCAATTGTTTCACAGGAACAAAACTTAGAAAACTTTTAATTTTTTTTATTTTTATATCTGCTCCCTGTGTCCAACAATGAAGTCGGGTAGGGGATTGGAAATTAATCCCATCATATTCTGGCCCTTAGGTACATCGAAGCCGGCTGGCCATGCCTGACGCTTCCCTCATGTTAACTTCCTCCGGCTCCTCTTCTTCTCTTCCTCTTCACGAAAAAATTTGTTTGGTGTTATTCAGAGTAGGTATAGTTTATCTTTAAACTATCATAGGCGCATTAAAGGCTAGTTTACAATTGACGGGACGTGAAAAAAAACAGAGTCAATGTTTACGAAGGTTTAACTCAATCCCGATTCCATCGTGTTTCCAACTAGCGTATGCGTAAATGCGAAATCATTCTGTTTACACTTGATAGTACGGTTGGAGTCTATTGATATTGATTAAACATCAAATAATCAATATCAAGACCCTAACCTTATTACTTGCGTATTCTTTAATTTATTTCTGGATTCGTTTCAATTAAAGAGAATTAAAATGCTGACGAGATGACGAGCGATGCCGAGAACTGCCAAATTCCATTCACTTGCTCCATCAATAGTAAACACATCGTTTCCGTTTCACTACCCAATTTCCTAACGATCCTGTCGATCGTAAACTAGCCTGTATGGTGCACAAAGTACTTTATGGTCAAAGTTGAGTACAGTACCTGCATTCGACACGCAATTGTCCAGATTAACAACAAGTAATCCTTGGTCAGTCTGGATCTCCATCTTGAGTCTGTTCTCTAGGGTAGCCTACACTGTAGACTCAATGTCACTGCTCAGCTTGTAGAGATTAACCCTGAAATCACATATTTAATACGAATCAGTTTTGTTGAAATTTTATAGCCTGGTTGTCATCAGGGTTGCCACTTGCAAGATAGATACTTTTAAATGCAGGTCACCATCTCAGCATTCTAGATAGCCCAAAAGTCGCCCAGTGCAAAATTTCTGGTATGCTGGCCTATATCATAAACCCCACACAATATTTTTAGAATTTTAAGAGAGAGAGCAAGTATGTGACAGCTAGTGAGTGCAAGAGAAATGGAACACCATATGCTAGCATAGCAAGTGCAAAGTTTGGATTTATGTTTATTCTCACTGCTCTAGCTGAGGTGCATGAAGGGCCAAAGGATTTTCCAGCAGGTTTTTTCATTTGTTAAAATACCTATTAGTAAAATAAAATTAAAAGTGTGAAATGTGAACCTCAAATGGATCTAATGCAACATACAAAAACAAAAAAAATGTAAATTTTGAACAACGCACACTCTGGTAAGTCTTCCGTAAGTCCGCACCCTGAAATGGCATATTTTTTTTTTGTACGATTTTTCCTAATATGTACAGTAGTAAGTGAATTGAAAATGGGGGACAAAGTGCTGTAAGTGCATTAAATATGTGTGAAAATGTTGGGAATGCCACGAAATACTCCAAGTGAGAAAAGTAGTCTGCCATTACTCACTACTATTTGCAGCATGAGGTATGTGTTGCCAATAGCTGAAACCAAACTAGCCAACCCCTAACCTTGCGATGTCAGACAGAGGGGAAAAGTCATGTTGGTAGACCTGCAGAATGTAGGTTGGCAGAGAGAAAGGTGTCACGGCGACAATGCAGCACCAATCTTTTAGATTGCCGCAAAATGCACTTTTATGGTTTTAGCAGACACAAAACCATGTTTGGGCCCACCATTGTAAACATTAATCAATGATATGGTAAGTGTTTCAAGTAGTTCCCGGTACCGCAAATATGCGATCTAACCGCGGACTTATACGGAACAATTAAGGTCGGTGCACAATAGCCCGGTAACGATAACTGTAACGATAACGATAACGGGAAAGAAGTTCGATTTCATGTTAAATTACGATACGATGCACAATAAGAGCTTCCCGTTACCGGGCCCGGTAACGGTAACGGGAAGTTCGCCAAGTTTTAACTTAACGTTACCGTTCCCGTCCGTACGTTACCGGGACCAATCAGAATCAAGCGTCCACGGCCTGTTAAAAGTATTAGCAAATAGCCGAGCGTCTGCTTAACGGGCAATTGTGCATCGAATGCCTTCCCGTTACCATTTTATCGTTATCGTTATAGTTACAGTTATCGTTACCGGGCAATTGTGCACCGACCTTTACCCACACTCTGAATATTACGTTTCACATTCACGATAAGAAATCTTATTGTTAACAGGGAAGGATACACCTACGTCAAAAACCGCAACAAATTTTCATTTTTAATTTATATCACAAGAATGGGCTTCGAAATCAAAAATCTTAATCAACAGCGCACTGTGGTTTAGTAAGCCCTACACATTGAATGCGCTAAGTCGTGACTTATATTATAATCAGTATGTTTTTTTATAAATAATTAATTTTATTACTAATTATCGAATTATAATCAAAATACTACGCTAATGGTTATAATATTTTATTGAACCTGCAGGGCTTACCAAAGCAAAGTTCGCTGCTGATTTAGATTTTCGCTTTCTTGTCGCAATCTTGAGATATTAATTAATAATGAACATTTTCTGCGGTTTTTGACGTAGAGACTACTCTTTGCCCTTAACTAGCAAGACGAAAGTGTGACGGTTCATTTTGCTTTAACACACCTTTGTTTAGGATGTGGCAAAGTTAAAAAAAAAATCTTCAAACTTTTTGTATATGAAACCTATACAATTGTTTTCGGCCGCCAGTAAAAATCAACCGTTTGTACCGGTTCACAGAAAAGCTCAAGAGTATCAGAACGTAGAGCCCGATTGCTTAGTTAGGGATTATTACATTGCATCTCCTATCTCCACGATATATTACATATTTATTGCGAGGTCCAGCCCATTTTAGGATGTACGACCAACACACAAATTTAGCACAGATCACTAATTGTACCGTGTACGTAGTAATTGTAGTGGCTAGACTATCCCAACTTTGGGTACGGTACATTCCGAAATAGCTGAATATGCCATTTCCGTGCAGAGGTCGTTCCGTAACCTCCTGAATATCATAGGCTGGGCGTTCCATAACTTCCTGCGCCAGCATATTCAGCATCATGAAAACGCCAGACGGTTCGAGCGACGGCATCTGCCAGCATTCACAAATCATGGCGGCGTTTTCAAAATGCAATATTTTTAAAAGCTCGTGTAATTGTCAGGATTTATAAAATTTCCCCGTTATTTACACCACGCGTTGCAGGATTTTATTATCTTTCATGTCGTATTTGTTATTATTGGGAAACGATTAGAATATTGTTTTTCAAGCGAGCGTCTAAACTAGACTCTTATGGCACTTCTTTCTGTTTTTGTTTTTTTATTTCTGTCGATAGCGGTCGAACGGAAAGTCCGATCAACTTGAAATTTGGACCATCTACAAGCCTTGATGTAGATTGAAGGTGTATTGTTTTGAGGCAAAATCCTTCGAAAAGTTACAAAGTTACACCATAGTTACTGCAAAATATTTTTCTGAAACAAAATGGTGGCAAAATGTGAGATAGCCATATTTTTCTAAAGCTTTTTCCGGTCACGAATATGTTCATTTTATGGCGATCTGATAAATATTGGCAAAGTTACACGAAAGTTACTCGAAAATATATTTCTGAAACACAGTAACAGCAAAATGTGAGGTGGCTTAGGCTATATTAGCTATAGTAAATTTTCGTCCGGTTACGAATATACTAATCTAAACGCGATCCGATACGTATTATGGGCAGAAATTCCATTTCTATTGCTGTCAATAACTGTTTGTAACTGTGGCGGACCGCGGCCAAAACACTAGACAGAATGACAGCAAAAATTCTTAGCAACGCACATTGCACTTGCATTCAACAATATCGGGAAGTATAATAGCTATGGAAATTAGAACAATTTTGCAATGCACATTCTTGAATTGTTGTTAATTGTTGTTTTTATTAGCTTTGAGATCTTTTTGCCAGAACGTTCGTAGATATGGACGCTTATCAACGCGTCAAACAGCGTTTTCCTAGTTTAATTTCATTACAAATTTTTAGCGCGCATTTCCTCCATCTTTTCGCTTGTAGGCGTTCCGAAACACTTGACAAAATGTGACGCTGGGACGTGCTAGCTGATGCTGGAACCCCATCATTTTCAGGAGGTTTCGGAATGTACCCTTCAAGTTGAACCGTTTTTACACGTTCAAAATTCGCGCTATAAAGTGGCGCCAATTTTGCGAAATGAAGGAAATTCGCTAGGAAAAATGACTGCAAGTGCAATTAATTATATTCGCTGTGAGTCAAGAAAATAAATGTATGGAATATTATGTAATCTACTATCCCGTTTATGTATATACCCCGTTAATATCAGTGTGACAATAGCCTAAATGGTATTTTTTCCACTTTCGCTAATGATAGGTCGAGTAAAATAAATGTTGGTGCATTTGGCGTCGCCGACGCCATCATGCAAGGTTCGAATAACATGCTTTAAACTGATTAAACGAACAGATACCTACTAAAGCCCTAGTACTTACTACTGTACTGTAATTATCATCGTCAGAGATGGTAATGGCTTCACATAAATATGATATGTGAAAATACAAACTTGATGAAGCCAATATATCACTGCACCAAAACAAACCTTTCATCAAACTATTTTGCAGGGCTTAAATTTTAGCTGAAGGTCGCGTTGATGGGCGGAGTCAAGTCACTGCGCAGCCGTGATTCTATTTTAACAAAATATCCACATCCGAACGCCAAGAGTTGTTTCTTCTGGTTTGTGTAGGAGGCATGGTTTTTTCACACAAGAAACGCTCTCTTGGTTATCGCAGTTTAGTCCACCGCCTACAGTATTGAACAAGACATTCACGGTATGATGACCAACTCAATAAATGTTGATTGCGAGAAGGAAAACACAAAATATATAACACTTTACTGATAACAAACATGTTGCATATCTAGTTACATCTTAAAATAATTTTTAAATTTGTTTTTCACTAACATACGCTCTAAAAAATTTCACAAATCACAATAAAAACTTCGAACATTTACTGATAGTGCGTGAGGGTTGGCAGTAGTGATAGGCCTAACAACAGGTGATCGAACGTGTCAACTTGCTGTCAAAAACACGTTCTTGCCGTGAATTCTCGACTGTTTTGAATTTAAATACCTAGGCCTACAATTTTGGTTTTAGGTTTTAATTGCTTCGCGGTTATACGTGACATTAAGTTATTTTTTGTTTGGCTGAGAATTAGTTTTAATCTTAGACTGCCGCCGCCAGATGGTTGTTCAAAGAAGGCAAGGGCCGTCACCTGCCACCCACATAAGGCTACTTTATTGAGGTTATACATCCGTATACAAGCCCTTGCCGGGAAGGCCCTACTTTGCCTAGTCCTAGGCCCCTACCAATTTTTACACTTCTAGAACAACGTTACGATGGGCATCTCTCACGAACATTTGACATGGGCTTCCCTTTGTTTGCTTTTACTCAATTGTTGTAAGAAAGGTGTTTCAGATAATTTCACGTTTATTGATCTTCCTGAAGAACATCTCCCGTACTATTTTAATAGTTACCCTGAAGAAGCTGAACGTTGTAAGCAAGACCCTGAATGCCCATATAAAGTGAGTTTTTTCATCTAACCGTAGGCCTATATCATTTTACAAACATAAATGCTTGACAGTGAACTCTACAGCTTTGTGTAGACCTAGGCCCAAATATACGAAGGCCTAGGCCTAGCGAGACTTGCCGCCGGTCACAAACAGTTGCTACCTACCATGCAACAGGTAATCCATCAGTAGCAATGCAGCAACTCTCGCTAAGCCTTTGTAAATGACATCCCTAGTTCCTAGGGTGGCCTTGGTCAGGCATGGCCGCATGGGTCTTGATAGTTCCGAGGAAAGGCGTAGAAAATTTGGTTATGCACATATGCCTTGCACTAGATGTTTCTAGCAATGGTAGAACAAATTAGACCAACCATCAATTCTGGTGTTGTGGATTACAAACTTTGTCCCTGCATGTAGGCCCTACACTTATTAGATTAGATTAGATTGACACATCAAGGCTGCACGTAATAGGGAACACGCGTATGAAAATTGTTATCGATTTTTAAATACCTTGTCTCTCATTTAATAATTTTGTGTCTTTGAATTTTGAAAAACGGATCAGTCTATGCCTCAAAATAATTGGTTTAGTAACGATAAATAAAAAGGCGCGAAAAACGAGCCGCCGCCATGTAGAGTGGATTTGACGTCATGGGTTTGTACTTTGTACGCTCACCGCCTCAGCGATTGGTCTGTTACGCCAAGTCTACAGAACCATTGCGTCACAGCCACCTGTACGCGTTTCAGATCCCCAGTTTAAACTTCAATAAATGCGACCACATTAAACCTATTTAAAAATTTCTTTTTTACGTGCGACTTGCATTAATATACTTTTTGTATCCAATACTATTAAACTAAGTGTTTGGTTTAACAAAAAAAATCGTACGCGTGTTGCCTATTGTTACATGTGACAATTACGTGCAGCCTTGATTTATGATCCAGATTGCAATCTGGATCATAAAAATAGAAATGAAGACCATCTACAATTAGTACTGAATAGGCCTAGTGAATACTGACAATTGCCCATTGTGTTTTTGTTGTAGGCCTCGCTTTTAAAGACAAAGCTAAATTGAATCGAAATAATTGCGATGTATTTCTGAGTGCTTTCTCAGTGCGCAGTATCAGGTGAACTGTTTAAGGTTGAATGATTATGTATTTAAATTTAAAATAAAAAGATTCTTACTGTCCTCAAAGTCATAGGCCTAGTAGAAAGAAATATATTATTTTATTTGTTATACCGTAATTCTTCTAAATTTCAGGCCTGGTTATTTTTATTTTGGTATTTGGGGAATGAATGTGAAATATTTTTTTTCAAAGAAATTCAACAAAAATCACTTTTTTGCTATTGTGCATAAATAAATGTCTGTCACCTACTCATTGTAAATGTAGCATGGTTAATTTGTAAATAAGCTTTTAGTTTAACTTCACCCAATAAAGACCATTTATTATTATTATTATTATTATTATTAGTATTATTATTATTATTATTATTATTATTATTATTATTATTATTATTATTATTATTATTATTATTATTATTATTATTATTATTATTATTATTATTATTATTATTATTATTATTATTATTATTATTATTATTATTATTATTATTATTATTATTATTATTATTATTATTATTATTATTATTATTATTATTATTATTATTATTATTATTATTATTATTATTATTATTATTATTATTATTATTATTATTATTATTATTATTATTATTATTATTATTATTATTATTATTATTATTATTATTATTATTATTATTATTATTATTATTATTATTATTATTATTATTATTATTATTATTATTATTATTATTATTATTATTATTATTATTATTATTATTATTATTATTATTATTATTATTATTATTATTATTATTATTATTATTATTATTATTATTATTATTATTATTATTATTATTATTATTATTATTATTATTATTATTACTATCCTGATTGTGACAATTATGTATAGCCTAGTACTTAAAAGTCAGTGCCTGTCTAGCATACCCTGATAACGATAAATGCAAAACGCCTAACTCTCCATCTTCTAGAATGTGTAGGCCCCTATTGTTCCTGTTTACCTGCCATGTTGACATGTAGGCCTACATTATGGGTAGCAGGCTGTGGCAGGCCTTAAAGAAAGTCTCCTACAGCATTCATTAGGTACGTGGAGGCTTACTCGAGCTCGATCGAGTCTCTGTTGGGGTGGTGTTTAAATCCACAGCCACAGAGAACCTGCCACTGCTCGGGAGGGGTGTTAAGAAACTTTTATATTTTCAAACTATTTATTTGGTTCACAAGTGGTGAAAATATGGGAGAATGGGAGAAGTGATTCCCGTGTAATGTGGCAGCCCCAAGTTATGGTCGGCCATTTCTGTTGTATTCTCTTTCCCGAGGTGTTGTCCACCAACCTTGAGTAGTGCTTAAATAGGCCTATAGAAACCTGATCAGTACAAGGAAAACGCTCTGTTTGACGCGTTGATAAGCGAGCGCGTCCATATCTACGAACGTTCTGGCGAAAAGATCTCAAAGCTAATAAAAACAGCAATTAACAACAATTCAAGAATGCGCATTGCAAATTTTTTTCTAATTTCCATAGCTATTATACTTCCCGATATTGTTGAATGCAGTGCAATGTGCATTGCTAAGAATTTTCGTTGTCATTCGTCTAGTGTTTTTGCCGCGGTCCGCCACCATTACTAACAGTTATTGACAGCATTTGAAATGTAATTTCTGCCTCTAATACATATCAGATTGCGTTTACATTAGTATATTTGTGACCGGACAAAAATTTACTATAAGATAGCCACCTCACATTTTGCTGTTACTGTGTTTCAGAAATATATTTTCGAGTAACTTTTGTGTAACTTTGCCAATATTTATCAGATCGCCATAAAATGAACATATTCATAACCGGAAAAAGCTTTAAAAAAATATGGCTATCTCACATTTTGCCGCCATTTTGTTTCAGAAAAAAAATTTGCAGTAACTATGGTGTAACTTTGTAACTTTTCGAACTATTTTGCCTCAAAACTATACACCTTCAATCCACATCGAGGCTTGTAGATGGTCCAAATTTCAAGTTGATCGGACTTTTCGTTGGACTGCTATCGACAGACATAAAAAAAAAAAAAACAGAACGAAGTGCCATAAGAGTCTATTGGAGACGCTCGCTTCGCTCGCTTAATCATTCCAGTCTACACTAGGAAAACGCTCTGTTTGACGCGTTGTAAGCGAGCGCGTCCATATCTACGAACGTTCTGGCGAAAAGATCTCAAAGCTAATAAAAACAACAATTAACAACAATTCAAGAAAGTGCATTTCAAAATTTTTTCTAATTTCCATAGCTACTATACTTCCCGATATTGTTGAATGCAGTGCAATTTGCGTTGCTAAGAATTTTCGTTGTCATTCTGTCTAGTATTTTCGCGGCGGTCCGCCACCGTTACTAACAGTTATTGAGTGTAACTTTGTAACTTTTCGAACGATTTTGCCTCAAAACTATACACCTTTAATCCACATCGAGGCTTGTAGATGGTCCAAATTTCAAGTTGATCGGACTTTCCGTTCGACCGCTATCGACAGACATAAAAACAAACAAAAAACACAAAAAAAAACAGAACGAAGTGCCATAACAGTCTAGTGGAGACGCTCGCTTAATCATTCCAGTACCTACATAATTTACTTCAGCTGCCATATTATATCAAGCATTCTACTGGCATTATTTTTGTTTCAGGAACATATTGGTAAGAATGTATGTTGGGGATATGAAGAATATTGCAAGATGCAAAATGCGTACTCTACACCGTCATGTCCGGGCTCGCATAAGGGGTGGGTCAAATCAAAGCAAGATCAGCTTAGTACATTCTACAACCAAGGAGATTTTGGCTACATTCGTGAACAAATAGAGGAAACCATGGTTATGTGTGAACCAACATTTTTGGTAAGATGGATTTCACTACTAGATGTCTGGTGATTTAAATTTTAAACAACATTCTTAGTGTTGGACAGGTGATGTGGTACAGCTAGGTATTTCTAAAAGTGGAAATTTAAAACGTATAGTTTATGTAAAAAAAAAAAAAAATATTTCAAATAAGAAGGAATGAGAATTTTTTACTTTTAGTTTGTATGTAAGATATATTTTTGATGGATGATTTTATGCATTACATGGTTGAAAATTAACTTGTGATTAGGCCTACTTGCCTACTACAAATGCAGTAGGACTACAAATGCAACATATTTTGGCAGTATCCACAAAATGTTTCACTAGCAATCACTACAAAATATAACAGTTAGACATCTTTCATTTAGTAATACGTATTACCATGCCACTGTTTTCAGGGTGACTCTTCTCTGGAATGCTCTAAACACCTTCGGTTCTGTAGAGGTCGTAACATTATGATTAATTTCACTGATCTCTCAACAAGAGTTGAACCTTTGCGATATAAAATGGATATATTGAAAGAAGGGCAAATTGGTGGTTACTGCAAGTAAGTAGGCCTATCTCATAAATCTAATCATATAATTCTGGCATGTTAGTCATTTTCTCTAATAACCAAGGTTAAGTTTCATTTCACATTGTCAAGTAGGTTTGGATGGATGTATAGATATCTATTGTAGGCCTATAAAACACATAACACAACACAACATTACAAGAGTAGAAACTAAAAACGATAATGTTTACTACAGGTAGGCCTAGTTGGTTGTTAAATGGAAATAAGACTAATTATTGGATTCAAATTTACCGCTCGATGTCATCCCTAATACATACTACACATTCTTTTGTAAGGTTGCATAAATCAAGACTAGAAGCTGAATGTGATCAGATCAGCCCACTTCAATCATGGGGTCCAGAATTGCGGTTCTTTACAGAACTACGTAGACGACCGATACTGGAAAATGATTGCGATGTTGTCATTGAAAAGCCTACATTTCTTCTAAAAATTGATGCAAGTAAGTATATGTTGTGCAAATGTTAAAATATTGAGTACCGGTACTGTTGAACCACTCTTAAATGTATCTTAATCAAAGTGCTATTTAGGCCTAAATATCTAACAAAATAATACTGTATGCATTGTGGTGGCAACAAAATGAAATTAAAGCAAGGTAATCTTTACCTGTCAATTGCTGAATATTTTAATTTTGGAAATTTTGTTGAACTTGGCATAGCACAGACAATGTTACAGCTTAGCATACGTACCTGTTAATTATGCACTAATACAACCTAGATAGTAGATAATAAGTAGGTAAGTTACCATAGTTCAGTGGTCAGTGTGTGTGTGTGTGTGTGTGTGTGTGTGTGTGCAATCAAATCTTATTTTTTACAGCTTTGTCTTTCATAACTTATTAAATAACTTCACATCTAAATGCCAGCAAGCAATACTTGCATTCTTTAATAGGTACATTCCGAAACCTCCTGTAAATGATGGGGTTCCAGCATCAGCTAGCACGTCCTAGCGTCACATTTTGTCAAGTGTTTCGGAACGCCTACAAGCGAAAAGATGGAGGAAATGCGCGCTAAAAATTTCTAATGAAATTTAAAAAACAATATTCTAATCGTTTCCCAATAATAACGAGTAAAAATAAAAGATCATAAAATCCTGCAAAGCGTGGTGTAAATAACGATGAAATTATGTAATTCCTGACAATTTGACGAGCTTTTAAATTATTGCATTTTGAAAACGCCGCCATGATTTGTGAATGCTGGCAGATGCCCTCGCTTGAACCGGCTGGCGTTTTCATGATGCTGAATATGCTAGCGCAGGAAGTTACGGAACGCCCAGCCTATGATATTCAGGAGGTTACGGAACGGCCTCAGCACGAAAATGGCATATTCAGCTAGTTTCGGAACGTACCCAATAATGTTAAACACAAATAAAGAAGGTCTATGTGATATCTTTATCTAGTCCTGCTTGATGTTGCACATTTTTTGCAGCAGTCAACATGTACCACCACTTCTGTGATTTCTTCAACATGTATGCATCTCTACATATCAACTCTTCTCACCCGAGTATGTTTTCAACGGACGTTCAGTTTCTCGTATGGGAGAGTTTCACCTATCAGTCGGCCTTCAAGGCTGCATTCGAGGCATTTACCACTCACCCAATATTAGATCTCAAAACATTCCGCGGAGAAAAAGTCTGTTTCAAAAATATTGTGTTCCCATTGCTTCCAAGGATGATCTTTGGACTGTATTACAACACGCCCATAGTAAGTTGTCTTTATTTATTAACATAATTAGTAGTGAATGATGTGATTATCAGCTTTTCCAGTTTGAATTACTACTTTTGAATTTGTAGCAAAACGCATGGTACCAGTATTTTCTTTGCTCTATTCTGTAAGCTCCGCCATACTATTTAGTGGTAAGGTGACCATATTTACAAATCGAAATTCCGGGACAAACACAACTTGCGGCGACAAGAATGGGGGGTGTGGGGGGGATGCACCCCTACAACAGAGCCACAGGCAATTTTTTGAAAAAGTGTGTTTTTTATGTGGTTTTAAGCGTTTTAGAATGAGTTTAGAGTGAGTTGATTTTTTATGTTTTTTACTTTTAAGATGCTCTTTAATGTCTGATCGTCCCCCGTGCGCGATAGAAAATGTGGATTGACACTGACTGCAATGAACGTCGGAATCGTCATTTGCCCGCAATTGCTTTAAACACGGGAAGTCTTTTTGTAACTCACTGTTAAATTTACACTTCCTTTTTGGTGGCGGCATTGTCGCAGCACAAACAAACACACACACACAGTATAAAAGTTGAACGGCGACTAATGACACGCCAAATACAACAAGTCAGAACCTAAGGTTGGCGGCGAGTCAAAGCCTAGGCAATAGGGAGACGGTGGGGGGTAGGGGTAGGGTAGGTCGGTCAGCTGATATGGTACCGGTAAGCTACGTGTACAGCTGCCATCACAAGTAACTCAATATATCACGCATTTTGTTCTAATACTTGCCGCATCGATAATTTCCGGGACATTAGAAAGGTGTATCACCATTCCGGGACATTTAAGTGCTTTTCAAAAAGTCTTCGGGACGCCGGGACAGAGTGTAAAAAACGGGACTGTCCCGGGAAATCCGGGACGTATGGTCACCTTATTTAGTGGGCCTATTCACTTAGGCTACATTATTTCCAGTAAATAATGCCTATGTTAGGATATTGGATATTGTATATTGTTTTATTTTAAAAGTAATGCCAAATTTGTTTGTTGTAGGTGTGGGGCTGTGAAAAAAGTGGTCTCTTCCATGCCTTTTCAAAACACATTTTACATCGATTAAAAATATCCCAATACAAGCGGGAAAATCCGAAAATTCGGATTACACTACTTTCTAGAGATACAGCTTATAGGAAAATACTAAATGAAAAAGAACTGATAGCTGGCCTGAAAGATAACCCAAACTATGAAGTTCAACGGGTATGTGTAGTAGTAGCACAGTGTATTTACTTGAATATATACTTATGTATTCCTTCCATCTATGAATGTTTCTTAATAAATTGATAAAAATAATGGTACTGGTAATGTAAAATTACAGTAACCTAGTATGTTTAGATAATTGAATTTCATTTATATTTTTGTAGGTGGTCTACAACCGAAAACTTGACTTCAAAAAGCAATTGGAGATAACATCCAACAGTGATATTTTTATAGGCATTCACGGAGCTGGCTTAACACATCTATTGTTCCTACCAGATTGGGCTGTGGTATTTGAATTGTAAGTGAAGTTTTTTTAAGTTCATATAGTTTGTGGCGTATAATTTGATTGAGAACTAGTTCTCCCTTGGTAAGTATTGATATTTTATATGGCAAACTGAATAAAGATACATTCTATTCTTTAAACTGGTGACATAGCTATTGGCCAGCCCATTTAATAAGAATTCAGGAAGAAGTATTATTACTTATTAGAGTATTACAATCTCATAAAAGTTATACAGTACTATGTAGTGATCACATCTAGACATTGATGTTTTAGCAGTTTTATTATTAATTTCAAGGCAATTCATTACCTAAATCAGCTGAGGCTGTAAAAGGTTAAAGGTTTTGCAGTAACCTCTTCTAGTTCTAACATGACCTAACTAATATTGGCTCCATCCTATCGCAGCATTACCAATCAGACAATCAATCTATTTGAGGTGTATGCGTGATCGTATCACGTATGACGGTATGAGCACAGTCCGTTATCTGTGGTATGAGTGACCATTGGGTGTGGCATATATACATTGGTAATTCATTGTGAGAAATCATTAGTGATTTAACAGAAACTCGACTTGACCGCCAAAGTATTGGAAGTGTTTTTTTTTCTTAGAAGAAAAAAGTAACAGTGGGCTAGAAAATGTATATTGCATATCGAGTGTTTTGGCTGCTGTTACGTTCCTCTCTAAATTATTGTGGTTATCATTGTACAGTCATAGATTTGTCTACATTTATTTGTTTTATTCTCAGGTATAATTGTGAAGATGATAGCTGTTATCTTGATTTGGCTCGACTGAGAGGAGTCAAATATTTAACGTGGCAAGATAAAATGAAATTGACCCAAGAGGATGAGGTACGATGAGTTATGTGTATTACTGTATAAGAAAAAGAACTATAGGCCTACATGAAAGTAAAATTGTATTATTGTTTTATTTAATTTTCAGGGGCATCATCCAGAAGGAGGGGCACATGCAAAGTTCACCAACTATGCATTTGAACTCGACGAATTTTTAAGGCTGGTCAAAATAGGAGCTCAGCATGTTGAAAACCACAATTCTTTTAAGAAACTTCATTCTAGACAGCATGAGGAGTTATAAATTGTGATCTGTAAAGCAAGATATTGTTATACCATTACCAACTACCATTCATACTTGACTTCTCTTATAAATGTGGTACTAATACATGCTGAGGTTCTAGACTTGTTGTACTAACTAAAGATGAAAGAAGTAACTAACTATAGTAGTACAGTACTTGGTAACTATACCATTCCATGAACCATTGTGCAAAACAGGTCATCCATGATTTGTTGTGATTCAGTTTGCAGGCATTTCAGGTAGTATCTAAGTCCTCTCGTATATCTCAACAGCTTTCGATAGATGGTCATCAACGAAGATAGAGTTATCTCTCTCAAAATCTGCAATGTGTTAATCTGAATAGGAATTAAGAAATATCATTCATGATTTTGTTTCGAACATAGAAATGTTTAAGCATAACAAATTTGATTATTTAGGAAGAAAATTAAATTATTTGAAAATTTTACTTTATCATTGCAGATTTGTATCTTCACTGATGATTTTTTGTGTAACATTGCTTCAATCATTGGTGAAAACTAATCAACTTTTGTTATTTATTGAAGCATCTGGCTAACTCACATGACATGAAATGTGGTACTGGTGGTTTACTCATGGTACAGCTGTATGCAACCGCACGCATAGATGCACTCCCTGGCATGCATCCGTGCATGCTCTGCTTCACTCATAGTCATCAATCACTCATCACACTTCCCCTGCACAGCTGAGAACTAGGTTCATTTTCACAGAGATTTTTCTAAGCTAAGCATATTTGTGTGGCCTTGAACGAAGGTACCACTGATAATGACAAATATAAGTTTTAGTTTAGCTAGATGAAACCTGCATGCAGTTCTCTTCAAATGGAATTAATGCAATGTAGTTGACATAAATGTCTGGAAACCATTTCCTTTATACTGTATCTTATTTTACTGCACAATAGCAGATATGATGACTTGATTGTTTTTGCAGAGGGCCGTTGAGGAGTTAAGTCATACTGGTGGAAGTTAAATGAGCCAGCTATAACCCTGTTCAGAACTGGCTTGGAAGCATACGATTTATAATGATATTAATGTTTTTAATTTTTTAATGTAGGGTATAGCATTTGGAATACTAGTTGTAAGGCACAAGTATTGTCTATCACCACCTATCGGTGTCTGAACTCTGCTAGCGTGGCAGAAATGGAATGATTTCTGGAGTTCTAATGAATAATGATTTATTTATTTTCTTATTCACAGATTGTAACATGGCAATGGTATGAGAGAGAGAGAGAGTGAACTAGACTTAAAATTAACAAGCACAAACACAAAACAAAATTAATAGGTCTACAGTAAACTAATACATTTAATAACTAATGCAATTAATTATGGAACATTTGAACATTAGTGATCATAATCATTAATTTAATTATTAATTGTCTTATAGGCCTACATAAGATTTATCACTGTATTGTTTTTTTACCTCTTGATTAAGCGAGCGAAGCGAGCGTTTCCACTTGACTCTTATGGCACTTCGTTCTGTTTTTTTGTTTGTTTGTTTGTTTGTTTGTTTTTTTTTTTTTTTATGTCCGTCGATAGCGGTCGAACGGAAAGTCCGATCAACTTGAAATTTGGACCATCCACAAGCCTCGATGTGGATTGAAGGTGTATAGTTTTGAGGCAAAATCGTTCGAAAAGTTACAAAGTTACACCATAGTTACTGCAAAATATTTTTCTGAAACAAAATGGCGGCAAAATGTGAGATAGCCAGATTTTGTTACAGATTTTTCCGGTCACGAATATGTTCATGTTATGGCGATCTGATAAATATTGGCAAAGTTACACAAAAGTTACTCGAAAATATATTTCTGAAACACAGTAACAGCAAAATGTGAGGTGGCTATCTTATAGTAAATTTTTGTCCGGTCAGGATAATACTAATGTAAACGCGATTTGATACATATTAGAGGCAAAAATTACATTTCTATTGCTGTCAATAACTGTTAGTAACGGTGGCGGACCGCGGCGAAAACATGACAGCGAAAATTCTTAGCAACGCACATTGCACTGCATCCAACAATGTCGGGAAGTATAATAGCTATGGAAATTAGAAACATTTTTGCAATGCGCATTCTTGAATTGTTAATTGTTGTTTGTATTAGCATTGAAATCTCTTCGCCAGAAAGTTCGTAGATATTGACGCGCTCGCTTATCAACGCGTCAAACAGAGCGTTTTCCTAGTTTAATCACAACAACCTACTTTGGATTTTGAGTTCATCCAGCTCGATTTCAGGATGTATTTACTAATTAAGGCTTTTGGCTATGATTAACAATGTGATATTATTATTAATAGTTATTAAAAGTTTAAAACTAAAAACTAGGCCCCCGATCTTGTGATTAGGAGCACGAACACAGTACCTACTATCAACAGGTACTAGTTCAAATCCCACTTAAAAGAATGCTTAGTTAGTTCTCATTTTCACCATCAGCATTATTTGTAAGGTTGCCGTTTGATTATCGTTAGGCCTATATCGATCGATACTATTATTTTTCGAAACGCTCGATAATCGATTGAGTCGTCTCGGATCGATTATCGATATTATTGATGATCGAATAGCTTGTTAGCCGAGATTTCAAATTTACTGCTCGTTATGCCCATGGGTTTGCGCAGCCTCAACCTTCGACCACTCACTACTCGTCAATGAACCTTTTCCCACCCCACATCGCACGACTGACCCGACAAAACTTAGATAGCCCAAGAAGCGAAGGCATACAAAAAAACTCGTAAAACTTTTGCCTCATAGGCCTACGCGGGAAATTGCAATTTTGATTTGATTAACGATCGATATTTTTTCGATTTTTTTCGATCGCCATAATCGATTTAACTGGTCCAATTAATTATCTATACTGAAATTCATATCGAACGGCAACCCTAATCATTTGTGCATTAATTAATAATTATTATTCATTTCACATCTTGGTGCATCTATTTCACTTGAAATTTTGAATGCTACATGACATGATGTATATTTGTGTTATATTTACGTAGTAATATGCGTTTCGTTGCTTCGATATTGTGCATTATTGCACCACAATAAATTAAAATTAATGCGCTTTTTCTCACTGATGGGTTTCAAATCATTGACCATAGAACAGAAATAGATACTGATATGGTCTTTATTTATGAATTATGCACAGTGACTTACCTGTAACATGAATTTTGTGATATTCTCTTTATGGTTACAACTTTCGAATACTAGGGCTGGATTCACAAAAAGTTTTAACTAGGTAACAGTTGTAACTGGCTCGTCACTGACAAGCCTATTACAGTCCACCTTATACCCTACGCTCGACGTTTCAAAGCAGCAGCTCTATTACTTATACGAAAATAACAACAACAAAATAACACCAAAAGTATGCCCAGTGTATAGATGCTACAAAGTGCTATTTTTCAACTGAAAATAAGGGTTTTCTCTTCTTTTGTATTTAACATAGTATTTATACTTTGTTTATGATAAATGCTTAATTTTAAGTTTTTTAAGTTGGCAAAAAAGAAAAAATATAGGCCTACCTACGCTACAAAATCCTATAAAATGACAAAACATATATCTCTATTTATAATTTAATGGTTGATTCACAACACTACTGAAGGTTTAATATTTATTTAATTGATGATTAATTATTTGTTGTGTAACGGCGTACTTGACACTTAGGTCATTCATATGGCGTCTTTCGAATCTGATCCATTATACATCGCTGGGATCGTCATAAGGGAAGTCCAGCAAGGGAGGGAGGGCAGGGCCAAGTGGGAGGAGGAATCTTATTGGACAGTGGTGGCAAAATGGACAGGGTCTCTTTAATCGCCTCTGCCTATACTTGACCCCGGCTTAGACGGGTCAATATTTATCTAATACAAGACAATTAATTAATATATTAGATTAGTACGTATTGCATTTAGGTAATATTTTTGTGACCACCTTAAAGTCAACAAGTATTTCATCCAATAATATGAAATAATACCATACAGGGAAATGCAGAGTTAATTTTGAATTTGAATTTCATAGTTGTAGCACGCAGAAGAGAGACGAGGTTTACACCAGACAGACCTTTCCAGTTAAATAGAATTAATCAAAAGACCTAACACAGAAAATAATTATTCTGAAAAATGTTTACACCAGTATTGTTCCGACATATTATTCAAATGTATTATTCCAGTGTGGTGTCGGCTGCTAGCGGGTGGAAAACAGTGCTTTAATTACCAAGACAAATATTGCATGGGATGTAGAAATGCATGCATTAAAACTATGCACATTATATGTCCTTAAACGATTTCCATTTTTTATTTTGTTTACTTTCAGTTACACTTTCAGCCAACTACATGTATCTTTTTAAAAGTACTGCAATGAACTATACATAGATCGTAGACACTGTATAGTTTGTTATAATATAAGTCATCATTGCATAAGAAGAAAAAAAATAATATAATGAATAGCGATCTAAATCAAGCTTGTGGTGTCGACTGTTAATGTAAATTATCAATTACATATCAATATCACATGTACTATAAAATTTAGTGCATGGCAAAGTGTGAGACTTGTTGGTTTTCAAAGTGATTTTAGTAAGTAGGCGAGTCAACCCGTGAGACCAACAGGATCACAATTTCTCATAAATTAATGTATGCATATACCGAATTTCAGTACTGGTAGTATATTATGTACAATTGTTTATGTACCGGTATTAAAAATTCTAATGATCTGACTGCACATCTGCCTGACTGATTTTGTTTGTGGTCTGCTGTTTATCTATTAGATTTACTATACATCTGAAAATGAATGTATTTCTTTCCTTTGTTAAATCTAGAAATTATTCTCTTGCATACACACAACCAATGTCACTTGTATAATTTAACTGAATTATACTAAGTAATGCATTGTATTCTTTGTATCCTAGAGCTGTAATTACTTTTAGCAAGAAATGCAGTGAGGAGGGAAATCATCTAATGATGAATTATCATCATGGTAGATGTTATTGGGAGGGAGAAACTACTTGATTGTGACAGTTAATCAATATAGGCCCTACTCAAAGAATGAAGACCATTTTTCACTTGTCAGCAATTCTTGTTAATGTTACACAAATATGTTTGGCACAAGCTTACATAGCTGAGTAGCTGACTGAGTAGTAGTACTAGTAGTATGTACTGTAACTGGTGGTTATTTAAGACACTGCTTCAACATTTTCAGAAGTATGTAATTTACTACAAAACAGTTTGTTTTCTGGTAATATTATATCCTCATCCTCTCATATGATAGCACTAAAACCTAGACTAAGTAATGTGTGAAAATAGCCGCGTGCCAATATTCAGTGACTAATTGATTTCTTGCAAGCGGAATCAGCGAAACAAATCGCCGCTGACTTCGCTTGCAAGCAATTCGTATGGCCAGCAGAAAAAGCAGATTGATTTCGGGACAGTGCGGCTAGCTAAGTGAAGTCAGCCGCTGAATAGTGGCATGTGGCTAATGTATCTATTTAACTTACCAACAATTTGTAGCCTACATTATATGTAGGTATTAGTTAGCAATTATTGTGGTAAAGACTGTAGGTACCTTGATAAGAACATAAAAATCTTCAGTGCATGAGTGGGTAGTCTTGTTGATTTTTTATAAGCATCGAAAAAAATGTGTTTATTCATAGTGCCAACGAATCTTTACTTAGAATTGGCCTCACCAATCTGCAATCTCAATCCAATCCAGAGTATGTCATTTATAGAAGACAAAAATAATTTTCCAATACTATTATATGAAATTCTAGAAAATTGTCTTGAATCAATTGTATTGTTTGTATTGATGTCTAGTATTTCAATGTAAAATAATAATAATAGTAATAGGGTGTGTATGCATTGCAGTATTAATACATAGTGTATTTGAATTTAATTATGTAGTACTGTGGTACAGTTTGTAATTGTATGTTGATATTGTTTGTGATATTGTGATTTGTCTTTTTGTAAAAAACTAAAAATAAATACTTTCATAACTACATTATAATATGACAACCATTCATAGCTCTTTTGACTGATTAGTGATTGGATCCCACTTTCTAAATCATGTTTTAAAAAAGCATTGACAAGAAGCGTTAAGACTATCATTAAGTCCGATGCATTGATGTTTGGTGATGTCATCATAGCATTCTATCCAGCAAGGTAATGGCGACAGCTACTGGCCACTTATAGAAATACGTACAAATGTTTCAATGCGAGAGTTTGTGACTAGGAGTGGCTCCCTCGTGCCACTAGTGGCTTGTGGCCGCAACATGTCCACCGATAGCAGACCATTGCTTTGAGTTGGGGACACACATGGGCCACCAGCTACAGCCACTGCCTTCCCACGTTGCATTCTTGCCCACCCAGGGTGCTGTGTTGACACCCGGGAGGGATGAGTAACGTAGTTACTAGGGATGGGACGTTTAAACGCTTAAACCTGGGAGTGGCTTTAAACGTTTGTACTTTTTACGCCTCGTTTAAACGTGTGTACAGAAGTGTTCGTTTAAAAGATAAGAAACAAATATTTTACAACGGAGCGTACTGCAGTACTAGTCTACTATTATAGTTTTTTCTAGCTACAAATTGTAATTTTACCCAATATTTCGGAACTTTTCGGTAATTTACTGTAAAGGTCATTTTATTCATCTCATGGCAGGGGATAGAGGGAATAAAACGTTTAAACGTTAAACACGCGTTTTAGAAACGGTTAAACGTTTAGGCTATTAAACGTATTTGCCCATCCCTAGTAGTTACGTATATGGAAAATAGAAAGCTGAAGTACCCGAGTGAACGGTTATGTCATAATGTCAATACAGAGGACTTCAACTGAATTTGAGAAGGATCCATCGATATACATCATAAAGTATATTAAACAACCATTTTGATGAACGTTCCAATAATAAAGAGTGAACATGCACTTTCTGCATTGACCTATGCCTTGGGAGAGCAGCAATAATTAACTGCTCTTCAAACAATAGTCATATTTTGAACTGAACATGTGGTGTTTAGTTGTGGTGGCTCACACGTCACACCGCCATCGTGACCTATCGGTGTGGCCGGGGGCTATCGCCCCATCTGAACCGGTGCTAAGGTGACGATCTTGAGAGTTCAAAGTAACTGTGTAAATACGACGTTTCGTAATAAGGTCTTAATCCCTCAGGAGAATTGTTGTAATTTATTAAATTACTATTGTGCAATGACGGTAGGAATGTTTTGCAGTCTTTAGGCCTATTACCCAACACAAAATTCATGTTGAACCCCATGATTGAACAAAACACCATTCTGTATCCCTAACTTATACAAAACAAATTAAGCCTAATCAAGCAAAAAAATTTCATATGAGCAATAATCTCTTTTGCAAGGCTTTGTTAGCTACAACTGAAGATATTAAAATACATAGTATGTTCACTATACAACATGAAACACACTGGGAAACAAGCAGAGGAGTTTTGAACAGCCAAGATTTTCACACATGAATTTAAAAACTTAGTGGATTTTGCATTGTGTGATGAACTCGCATATTAAAATGTGCTAAAACTATGTGAACATCCCTACAAAACATTTCACAAGTCTCCACTAGAAGTGAGTTATATGAATGATATGTTAATTACTAGAGTTAGTTACCAAGGCATTTCAAACCGGCGTGGTGCTTCAGGTCAAAACTGGTTTTATAACCTTGATAAACGTATAAATTTTGGGCAAAATTGGTTTGGTTTCAATCAAATTGAGCATTAAATTGCCTTGAAAACTTAGTATCCTACAGAGTTAGTTAGGTAAAGCATACAAGTTGATTTTAATTCAAACTGGTTGGAAATACCTTGTTAATGGCAGTCAATGTTTGGCTGTGACAGTGTATTCATTTTGTCCATGGGCTTGTGAATATAGTTAGAGAAAACAACAAATTGTTAATTTACCAAACTTTAAGCTTTATTTCTTTTGCATATAGTACAACTGTAATAGCACATATAATGAGGGTGTAGGTATTAATAATGACGAGACTTAGAACTTTGTCTACACGTAAAGTCTGAATGTTTATATTTATCAATCCTGTTGACAAATTGGCAATTAAAAAGAAGAAAAGACCATTAAAGCTTATTGCTTCGAGAGTAAGGACAGTTTGAATTATGGCATTTTTATGCTTTGCCTTTTTAGAGTGAGACTTTGCTTTTAGCGATGAATTGTTTGCACATATCATCAGTTCAACTAGCAGGAAAACTCCAAGTAATGTAACGCTGTAAGCTAGAGTCCACATACAGTATCCCGTGTTCGCAAGTCTCCGAGATATGCCACATGAATATTCGCACACAAAAGTGCAAAGCCACAATATTCCACCCAACACGACGAGCTTCATTTCTAATATTACATTTTTCTTGACAGTTGTAGCAGATGACTGCAATAGTTGGCCTAAAGCAATGCCGCCAAAATACAATGCAACATAACCCAATGAGGACACAACACCCTCGCGATTTGCAGCTAAAATACCAATTCTGGGTGTATCACCAAGTACCCAATTTTGTATGCCGCTTTCAAGTATACATTCATGTGTCACTAATATGAAGAAACCCAAAAATATACTGTATCGTGCATCCACCAAAGATAAAATTAATGAACTCACAATTTTAACAACAGCAAGTGTAATGAAAAAGTTCCAATGGACTCCATATTCAGATGTGTGCTTTTGATAATCTATCTGTTGCGTTGTAAAAAGTCGAGCACCACCTAATAAAAGCAATGGCATACTGCTTTTGATGGAATTTCCAACTGATGCAATAAATGTTTTAAACTTATTATGACCCAGTGCCTCAGGTGATATGATTGCATTTGCTATGCAAAAGAGACCAACACCAGCATCCATCAAACCGTAGCCATAGTTTTCAGTTTTAGCATAACGGCGAGGAAATATTTCAAAATCAACGGCAAGTATGCAGACGGCAGTTATCAAGTTAACTGTTGCACGGAAGTTTGTAATGAAAACTCTTCTTCTGTCCGTTATTGTCAATTCTAGGAACTGATGAAGGTATGTCTTACTCCACAATCGATGAACTATAGCATCAGGATTTATGACTAATAAAAGAAAAGAAATTACCATCCATAGGAGCACAATGAGATGAACTATGTCAGATAAAACAGTAAAACATAGAATTGTAGGAACAACAATAACTAAAAATTCAACTATAAAAGCTAAAACATTTGATTTCCTCTTGGCACCAACCGCATACATGGTAAGGAGAGATGTAGAAATGAAAACTGCAATCGGTGCTGGCAATACAATTATCATACTGTCCCCAGCTGTTGAACCAGTATGATTTTGCATATAGTTCTCGTGGTATTGTTTGTAGGCTATTGGTTCCATAGGTGCTTCCATGTTTGCTGTAAAATGAAGAGTGAAAGTAAAATGAGTGAATGTATTCAAAATCTTTGAATGTACCTACTGTACATGTACAACCATATGTACGTTACACGTACATATTGGAAATTATAGAGATGAGTCCTAAAGGCTAGTACACATGTGACGGAAAGAAGGATAGGAGCCAACAGCTTACCTGAAACCATTAGGCAAGCGGCATAGAGAAGAAAAACACAAACACAAAAAAATGTTCTGGATGTTTCAAACACTGGCTTGGTCACCAATCCAGTGTACATATATATACAAATACTCAATAGTGTATGTAATGTGTATAGCTTTTCATTAGTAGGCCTATAATAATGGGCCTACTAATTGAGTGATTTCTATCTAGGATAGGGGGCCAACTATCCATTCACACATTCTTCTTGTTATTCATTCTTCTCTCTTCATTATTCGATTCTTATACATATGTTTGTGAATTATTCACAAGCAGGACTTACAACAAGTATATTACAACAAGAGTTTTATCAGGGTATCCTATTTCTATCAAGGGTCATCAAAGAACAATTGAGTTGTCACCACGCAATTCTGTCCTAACATAGTACACTCCTTGCTATGCCTACATCATGCAATATGTAATAAGCATGTATAAAGATGGGCATTACTTTACACTGTTATAATGAAACTTGATCCTTTGCAACATAAGTAACCTTAAAGCTGTCGTTACTGTAGAGCATTGCTCGCGTCAAAGTGTTTACAGTAGCGCAATCCTTGGTAGTCCTAACGCAAGCAAACAACATGACTAGGGCTGGGAGAAAACGGTTAATTTTGTAAACATTTATTTTCCCGTATTTTTCGCGTTTAAACTTAACACCCCTCCAGTTCACAAAATGTCAACAAAAAAGTGAGTTATAGTGTTGCGAAAAAACATGGTTAACGACATAACACGGTTGATTCATTGTTGATTATATTCCCCACCGTTGTGTCCAACTGTCCACAGTCATTTTGACTCGTCGGCTCGTCAAAGAGCTGTGACATCGGGAAAATCGGTGAATTGGGTTTTGACACGGTTAAACGTGTATGAATGTTTGTACACGTATATTTTCTTGCGGTTGTTTACACGTTTAAACGTTTACACGACTCAGCCCTAAACATGACAACTGTCATAACGTCTTCATAACCTAAATGTAGCCTATATGTGATGGAAGACTACAATCTACCTACTTACAAATACAATTTCACTACCGTATATGGCAGACAAATTGCATCTCTTGTTTACCTTGAAATGTGGAAGATAAAATGTTGTTTGCAGGTTATAGATTCCGTCGATTTCGATTGTGACATTAACCGTAGGCCCATAAGAACCCAGTAAGTTACCATAACGCTTTCACGATTTTCCGAATGTAATCTCGGCGCCGACAATTATTGTGGATAGGGCTTGAAAAGGCATAGGCCTAGGCCTAGGCTAGCCTATTTTTGATAGCTTAGGCCTAGGCCTAGGCTTGAGGGCTCCTAAAAACACTAGTAGGCCCTACCCTAGGGCCTAGTCCCTACTGTTGAGCTCGCTTCGTTCCCCTTACACAAGACTGGACCTTGTGTGTGAATTTTTGACGAAAGTTGTGTAGAGTGTACCGAAGGAGTAGGCCTAGGGCCTAGGCATTTAGCAATTTTAGGTTATGTATGCCTAGGTATAGGCCTATAAAAAGGCGAGAGATGCTGTTGTTCAGCCGGTACGACATCTGAATGTAGATTCTTTAAATGAATACACTCACCTGTGTATTTCTACTTCGTTGTATTTGGAACGTTCTACTTAAAAATCAGAAGTTGCTCTTCGCCCACCACGCCCACAATCCCACGCCTACAAAAAGAGCAAACGCGGCAACGCGCTATTATCAAAACGTAAACAAACCAAGCGAAAGGAAGTTAGCACCAGTACCGGAGATTGGAATCAACTAAAGATGCGCAGCAATAAATCCACGTATAATTAATTAGTGAAGCTAGCGCCGGACCAAAAATAACTATCAAAAACTATCAAAAATGTAATTATTTAAATCATAATATCAACAAACAAAATTATGAGCTTGTTCATTACACTTAGGGTCACCAGACGTCCCGAAAATGCAGGACAGCCCCGAATTTGACTCGTGTCCCGAAATCGGCAATGTTACGATTTTCTATGATTCGATTTTCAAAGATCACCATTTTCAACGAGAAAAAAGAAGAAAAGCGGTCATTGGTAGATTTGTAATTCGGCGCACTGCCACAACCTGCAGACTGTTGCATAAATACGTCTTATTCGGTTCTTGCGCTTTCCTTACAGCTATAGCCACCAGCTACACTACGATTCATATGAAATAAAAATGTAAAACAAATCTAAATATCAAGTAAGAAAATGTTAAGATTATGTCATGGTGCGCTGGCTGTTGAGTAAATTAAGATGTAGTAAGACAACATCTGTTTCTACGCCCCCACGTAACGTTACTTATTTATGTTCCAACAACGGAATTAACCTCTCATACCGCCCCTCACACCCAGTTGCGGGAACATATCTATTGAGCGAAAATTTAAGTACGCGAATCGTCTATTGCGCGAAAGCTCTAGTGCGCGAAAACTCTAGTCCGCGAATAGTCTAATGCGCGAATGCTCTAATCCGCGAAAACTCTAGACCGCGAAAACTCTAGTCCGCGAAAACTCTAATTTAAGTACGCGAATCGTCTATTGCGCGAAAGCTCTAGTGCGCGAAAACTCTAGTCCGCGAATAGTCTAATGCGCGAATGCTCTAATCCGCGAAAACTCTAGACCGCGAAAACTCTAGTCCGCGAAAACTCTAGTCCGCGAAAAATATATTGAGCGAATAATTAAATGCGCGAATCTTCTAGTCCGCGAATACTTTAGTGCGCGAATGATCTAATGCGCGAAAACTCTAGTCAGCGAAAACTCTAGTCCGCGAATAGTCTACTGCGCGAAAAATATACCGAGCGAAGAATTAAACTAGCGAATAGTCTATTGAGCGAATGTTCTAATACGCGAATAGCCTAATAAGCGAAAACTCTAGTCCGCGAAACCTCTAGTCCGCGAAAGCTCTAGTCCGCGAAACCGGTCCCAACCACTACGTTCCAAAAACATCGCCTGACTAGTGCAGGCCACCCTGGATGGTAGGCGATACGCTACACACCGGAGCATTGCTAGTTGTGTGGATGCAGGCGTCTTCTTCAGTTCGCGAGGTTCTGACACGGGAGGACGCTGGTTCGATACCCACCACCGGCTATCCTGACAAAGTCTTTCAAGGAGTTTTTCCGAGGTTTTTCTCCGTCATAAAGACAATGTCGGGTTTGAGTCATACTAACAGCCCTTGGACAACCCTCCCCACGCATCCAATACCACAATAAATTGTTAGTAACCTGAATATGGGCAAGTTGTCTCTGGGCGGTTTCCTACTAAAAATTATTACATTATTATTATAAACATTTAAAAAACAGAAAGATGATGGTATAATTAAATTCAAAATTGACAGGAATGGCATTATGTGTTTGACTATATTTATATGTTTGGTGGATATAGTGTGGCATCCAGGGCTTGACTTTGGCAATAGGCCTACATTCACGGCATATCAGCACAACAAATTCATATCAAATGACTGAACTTCTTTTAGTTTTTCACGCTTCATACGATCGAACAACGGTGGTTATATTTGGACGTCAATCCGTTCAGATAACAGAATGTATTCAAATAAAATTGACATGTGAAACAACTGGCGTAGAGGAAGGCTCCACCCCCGCCCCCCCTCCAAACGAACCAACTAAACTCGTGAACATTTTATGTTAATGCAACTAATAGCATTCAGCATTATTTTAAAGCATAATCCCAGGAAACACAGTACCTCCTAAGTCCCTCCTACTTTAAGACTTATTGCTTCCTAATTAGGCTCTCCTAAAAAGTATGTAAAAAGTACGGCTTAAGTCTTTTGTAATAAGGACCTCCTTTTAAGGAAGAAGAAAGTACATTTTTTCCACAGCCTTTTCTCTTCCTTTTTAGCGTGACCTTTTTAGGATCGATTAAGTACATACTTTTCCCTTCCTTTTTATGACCTCTTTGTAAGTATCTAAGAACGCGATATTTTGATTTATCTGTACATATAGTTAAGTATACATGCTTTTTTCATGTTCTACCTATTAAGTTATTAACGGAGTTATGTTTCAACAGAAACTCCTGTTTAAAGACTTATTTACTCCTATTTAGGCTCTCCTTACAAGTACGTAAAAAGGACCGCTGAAGTATGTCTTAATAAGTCCTCTTTACGTAAGCAGAATTAGTACCTATTTTTAACAACCTTTTCACTTCCTTTTTAGTACCATAAGAAATGTTTAGACTATATACAAATTATTCCTCGAATACGTCCTTTTTACACTCTTTTTCCTTCCTTTTTACATAAGAGTAAAAAAACTATCAATCAATGAATCAAAAGCCAATGGTAAATGCATGACCAAATATATACATGTAACAGTAATAATAATATAATACGAGGGGCAAACATCAAAAGTGCATTTTTGGTGCTTTGGAGATTAATTTTCACCCTTGAGCGGTAGCCTACATTTTGTAGAAATACTAGAAGGCCCTCAATAATTACTAATTTCCCATTAACCGGTACACAGTGTAAAAGGTATCTACTATTTAAATGAATCAATTTATTACGGAAAGTGTACTAATTATAAACTAACTTGTTTTCAATATAGACCTTCAAACACTGGATTGGTTTTTACCACAACCAGCATTTTTGATAATGTTGTCTCCTACTATTGGAAGTGGTTGTATAATTTATTACACACACAATTATCATGTTTAAAAAAGGAATAAACAATAAATTAAAAAATATTTGTTCGCTACAAGATACAACCAGTGTGAAATTTAAAAATTTGAATGCCTACTTTTGGCGCACTAATTCGCATGCAGGCGGTGGGTATACTTCGCTTCGGTCGGTGACTATCGGGCTGCGGGCAGTACGCCACACTTCTCAAGTTGTCATTGACTTATTGGCGTCGATCGGTCGTGTTTCATCAACGGTCCGTCAACGGTGTTTGTCAGAGATATCTTTGTGATTTACAATTAATGTGTCGTTTGATGCCGATCTACAGAAAAGCTGTCGACGGAAATTCAGGTAAGTTTTTTAAGTTTTAACTTACATGTTCCACGATTAGGTCACACAACATAATGTTATGGTTGACTGACTTAGCTGCAAGAGCAATGGTAAAAGATAGGTTAGGATGGCTTGTTGCTACCATCGAATTAGGATTTAGGCCTAGGTCCTACCTCAGATAAACTAGGGTGTAAATTCTAAATCGTTAGTGGCTACTACGCCCTAAGCCTAGGCCTACCTCCTCTAAGCATAGGCCTAGGCTAGGCCTTAGGCCCACCCTGCCGTAACTAGTTCAGCCTATAAAACATCTAGGCCCTAGGCTATAAAATTCAATCCTGCCTAGGCTAGCTATTAGCTCATGGCCTAGGCTAGGCTTGGGCCTACCAAAAGCGTAGGCCTAGCCTAGGCTTGGGCCTATCAAAAGTGCAGGCCTAGGCTAGGGCCTACCAAAAGTGTAGGCTAAGGCTAGGGCCTACCAGAAACGTAGGCCTACTGCTTTTGTCCGTTTAAGTGAATGGAAACCTGGCTCGTTGTGTAAGTATAGTGGTGATGGATAAGTCCGTGCTCAGCCCACTTGTTAAACGTGGTAATGATCAATGTTCTTGGAAAGTGCTAGCCGATAATTGATAACTGGTAAAAACGTACTCGTCAAGTCAGTTAAACTTGTTAAATGAAGCCGTGCTGTGAAGCAGTAAAATCATTTTTAAAAGCAATAAATTTAATAATTATTACGATGTTAATAAGTGATTGATATCCTAGATATAGGCCTAATGCCTAAATGTACCAGTTAAAATGAGATCGCGTGAGAAATGCTCGATAAATATGTCTGGACGTGTCCGAATAGTATCAAAACGTTGCTAATTATTTTTCTCGAACTTGGAGTTCATCAACAAAGGGTAACCTAAGCTCACAGATTGTTAATAATTGTTGATGACATTAAATCGAGAACAAGAATTGAGTACTATTCGGACAGGTCTTCTAATTTTTAGCTCATTTTGTTGCTGCGCGATATTTCAATTTAGTTATTTTCCGTCTAAAGAAAAGATCAATTTGTTCACATTTTATTAACTATTGCTTTGTCAATTTTCTGAGGCTCTACAAATTGTACCATATAGGCCTAACCGTCATGCGTACAATTCACTTCCATAATACGTTGCATTACATATGAGAAGCGGAGGCCTATTATACAATCCCCAAGGCCTAATTGTTCTTCTTACTTTCCAGGTGGTACTTGTCCATGTGGGGGGTGAAGGGATGCAATGGTGTACTGGTAGGCCCCACTTGGCACAAACCAAGAGCAGGCAGTCATCCTACCAGCATATGCCTACAATTAGTAGGCTAGTAGGGCCAACACCAAATATAGAAGAAAAATGTAAGTTTTCATTTTTGGTATACTATCCTCCTATATCCTCCTGAATCTTGATCTGCTTTTTAATAATATGCTACAGTATAGAAACCTATATTATTATACGCTGTGTATATTCTTACGGCAGAACGTAAGATTTGCTGAAAATTATTCTTACGGCAAGTGCTGTTATTGGTCGTTTTTTTCACGTGTTAAGGCCGATGTACAATTGCCCGTTAACGTTAACGGGAACACGGCAACGGGAAGGGTTTCGATGCACAATCACCCGTCAAGCAGACGCAAGTAAATAAAATATTATGTTTGTCAACCTGTATTTGTTATAGGTTTTAATACCGTATATTTGGCGCACCTGGTAATTTCGGCCAATCAACATTCGACCAGCTGATTAGGAGTAGGCCTACGTACAATTTTTAACAGGCCGTGGACATCTTGATTCTGAAATGGTTCCGGGAAGGCCCGGAACGGGAACGCTAACGAAAAGTTAAAACTTGGCGAATTTCCCGTTACAGTTACTGGGCCCGCAAACGGGAAGCTCTTAAAGTCGATCCACTGTTTATCCAACTATTTGTCATTGTGCTACAAATCATGTTGAATATACACTTAAATATCATGTTTAATATTAGCGAAAAATAAAGTAGTTTCATCGACTACTTTTTTTAATATAAATATTTGAAATCCGTCGATTTCCCTATCCCCTACCATTGAAACGGTCAAAAATCATACACTTTCGAATATAAAGCATCGACTAAGTAGATACTAAACATTTGTCATTTTCTTTATTTTATACTCAATTTGAAGATAATTGAACGACAATTCTAAATATGTATGTATGAATACAATCTCTCGACTCGTTTTCGGTCAATATTGGCTTCACTACAAGAACATTTGATGGGAAATCGGGCGAGCCGTGAAACTATGGCAGCACTGCGTGCGATGACGTCATTTCTCTTTGAGCCCGCGTCCGCCTCACGTCAAAACATGAGCTGGCTGTCACATTTCCACGATGCGACGTGACTGGACGCTTTCTTATTTACATTTATTGTCGCTTATTTCCAATTAACATTTTGCGTCATACAAATAATGCACTCAATTCAAATTGAAGGCACAGTTAGAAACGGGAATATATCTGAATACGGTACGTGAGGCCTAGCCTAGGCCACCTTTATTTAGACTTAGGCCTAGGCCTATATTGCCTGATCCGAAATGAAATTCATGTATTGTACGTCCGTAAACGCAAACATTTTCCCCAATGTAGATATGCTAAGTATAGTATGCCAGGAGGCATCTGTATAATATGAAAGAAAATATGCCAAGCCCTAAGGCCACTCAAGGACGTTTTGTGATCATTTGACATGTGCAAGGCCTAGGCCTACCATTTATGTAGCCCCCCTACACGCATTTGAAATAATTTACATCCATTGCATGCCTTCACATGTCCTAGATGGACTTAAGTTACTTGAGATCACTTCGTCAGGTAAACAATTGCACAAACAACATGATACGATACAAAATATACAATCCTATCATTTTCTTTTATCGTAATAAAACGTCCTCCGCTTCGTATTCCGTATTTTTTCGACGCCATTTTCACGATCTGACAATAACAATGTCTTTGCAGCGTTGCCAAATATATTGAAGGTTGGCAATACTTTGTCGATGAATATTAAAAACGAGTTTTTTGTTTCCTTGGCTTTGTAAATCAGTTAAGGTTTGTACCCATTATATAAAGTCTATAATTTGTGAATGTGTTGTGGTGTAATTAAAGCCAAAAGCGAGATAAGAAGTTGACTACTATTTGGAGTTTTGATGAACTAATTTCGTTTTTAGGGATTGGCTATTCTGCAGTCAAACTAGTGTCTAGAATCATGCCATTATAAATAACTGCATTTTTGTGTAAATACTGGATTTTAAAATAGTATTCTTACTTGATTACTGAATATATTTTACATTTTATAGTAATTTAACATAATAATTGTCAAAGAAATAATTATTTGTGATTTTAAACAAATATTAAAATCATTGCTTGAAACTGGTAGTTTGATCAATGGAACGACTTTAATGTGTATCGTATCGTAAGTTAACACGAGATCAAACTTTCTTCACGATCTAACCTTCATGGACCTTAACTAACGTCTCTAATGAATCGCCAAAAGCTTTAATCGCCCTGACATTTTTACCAGGAAAATGTTGAATTCAAAATATAATTCAACGTACATTACAACTAGGAATGTAAAAAAAAAATAAAAAAAAAGATTGGGCAAGATTCGAACCCTGGCCGTCCGCTTGACAGTCGAACTCGCTCACCAGTCACCACTAGGCCAATGTGACTGCTTACGGTAACAGCGTCTTGACTGCCATATAATATAACGATCCGGCCGCGCTTGCGCGACGTAAGAATAATTTTGACTGAGCAAATCTTACGTTCTGCCGTAAGAATATACACTCCGCAAATCTTACGTTCTGCCGTAAGAATATACACTCCGATTATTATATTATGGTTAATTGCCTTTTGCCTTTATAAAAATCAATGCAGTGTCAATTGCAACATAATCAATTAGGCCTACTACGTTTATCAAGCGGACTCATTCCGGACTGCATGAGTGCATGCATTGCCACCACTATACGCAACGGGCATATGCTACTCACTTACCATTTATTTGAAACGGAAAGTGGGTTCGTTGCGTATAGTGGTGGGAGTACATGCACTCATGTAGTCCGCTTGATAAACGTAGTATTTATTAACATACACTGGTGTAGAAACTCGGCGGGGGAGTCGAGGGGGGAAACTTATACTTAGTATGTTTCACCCATGTTACAATAAGGGATGTCAACGGGTACCCGTTAACCGCCCGGTGCACCCGAGTATGGTTCCAACTTTTCATTAAACCCTTTACTTGACATTACCTGTTTTCAATCTGTCAAACAAAACAAAAATCATAATTGCGGCGTCTTTGTGCTTTGTCCGGGGTGTCCAAACGCGTGCTATAACTTCATCCGCACAGAAGCCACCAGTGTTCTTGTTTGTACCTCATAGTGTGCGTGATGTAGTTTGTGTGTAAACAATAATTTGAAGCGTCATGCACTGAACACAATGCAATACCTTACGGCCTACCAATTATTTGACGCCCATGAAAGCCCATGACAATAAAAATTAATTTTGCTATCCAGGTAACGCAGGTATGAAAAATTCCGGGTACCTATTGACATCCCTAGTTACAATAGTATTAGTACTTGGACCTGCCTATAGTAGACACCATCACCAAATGAATCTTTTCCTACACAGGTTCTAGAACTGACCCTGTTTTTTGTTTGGCACGAATACTACCATGATATGGTTTTGATTTTTGCTGCTTATAAATTGACCCCCCACCCCCAACTCTGGAAAGGTCCTAGTGTCTGACAGTAACATAACATGGCCTACCATATTAATTCTTATTTTCATTATTGCATATTCACTGTGGGCCTAGTAATCCCATTGGAGGATAGTTGATAATTTCTTGCTTCAACTTTCAAAAACTTTCAACCCCTAAAGAAGAATTTTTCTGAGATCGTCAAAATACAATAAAATATGATCAATGACCCAATGATTGTGCACACTAGGTACCCCAATTATCCCATTTTTTTTTTTTTTCAAATAAAACTCTGAGACCTTTTGCAGCAGTCAGCACTCACTACCTTCATAGGACTCGGGCCTTCGTCAAGGCAGAATCCAACAGAGACGTGCAATTGTATTGTAACTAGGCTTAAAATTTTTCGTCTTGATTTCAGCCTTTGTGACTAAAAGTTCTCCACATGAGCTTCGCATACGCCAATTGGAGATGATCAAACTCAAACCGGAAATGCGGCACAGCCCGCAAAGAAATCAAAAGAAAATCGTCATATTCATTCTTTGGACCTTCCAAACATTTGGAATTCCTAGAGATGGAAATCCATGAACAATCATTGCCTGAAACAAAGCCTTCGCCAAACATCGAAACACCGAGAAAAAGTATTCCCTAATTAGGTATATCCAAGCAAAAGAGCTTGGTAACACTCAAGTTCTTGGTAATGTGCAAAACTTTGTGAATATCTCAACTTTAGGAATGATCAAACATTTGGGAATACCCAATACTTTTGGCATTCCCACTCCTCTCTATATTTAACAAATGCGTATTGATGAATTTAGTTCAAATCCAGATACATGTAGATATTTGTATCGTCCGCAGATGAAATAATAGGACAATGTTGCAAAATTGCAATGACGTATTTAGTTCATATAGTTAGTTTGTATTGCATTGTTCAATAGGTAATAAATACTAAGTGCCATTAATAAAATACAACCTATGATTTGGATTTTCTAGTTGATTGCACCCATGCTGGTACAGTGAAAACTGCTATATATTTTTCATTTCTCCAATGGAACCTTTTTATTAGGAATGTCAACAAACATCGTATATCAATAAATGTAGATAATATCGTGATATGGCGAGTCATATTGCAATAATCATACAATATTAAATTATGTAAGATATCGCGATGACTTGCGTTTATATTTAAATTTGGGCGTCCGCCTAACGCTCGGGCATGGGTTGACAATTAGGCGCGATGAGGATATGACAAAATTTAAAAACGAGTAGCCAAATAAACGCACAAGTATTTACTATTTAGTGCATCTTTCATTATATACCGCAGTAAAAATTTAATTTGCAATATTGACACAATTTTGTGTTTGTTTTGCGATTAGCGATATTGAATTTCATATTGTTTGACATCCCTAATTTTTATGATACCGCCATGCTTATTGTATAGGCCTAATTTGTTTAGTTAACTAAAACATGTTCTTGCTGATGAAGCCCACCTTGAAAAATGTATAAATGACATTTCACTGGACATCCTTTCACATCCTTTGACCCATATTTTTTAGTTCTTAATTTTGAGGTAAGTATGATTTACATGTATTAGTAGAGGTGTATGTTTGTCAAGATAAAATTTGCCATCACATTTTAATTTTATGTTTAAGACAAAATAAAATGTAAATTTTTTTAAAAATTTGTATGTTCATTTTTTGTTTAATGGTTATCAATTGGTTTATAATGCGTGACTATATAGTTATTAATAAGTCACCGAGGTTATGTTTGATTATCAATTGGTTTATAATTTGTGACTATATGGTTATTAATAAGTCACTGCTTGGTTATCAATTGGTTTATAAATCCGGACTATATGGTTATTAATAAGTCACCAAGGTTATGTTTTGGTTATCAATTGGTTTATAATTCATGACTAGGCCTATATGGTTATTAATAAGTCACCGAGGTTATGTTTTGGTTATCAATTGGTTTATGATTTGCACCTATGTAGTTATTCATTAGTTACCAAGGTGATGCTTTGGTTTGCATCCATCCCAAGAAGTGGTTTGCAATAAGTTATGCATCCATCACCAAATAGTCACATTTTGAAACAACGGTTACTATTTGGTTTACACATGGTTATCAATTGGTGATGTGCAGTGTGCACCTTGGTTTATATTTGGTTATTCATTGGTGATGTATATTTTTAGTAAGGGATAGCTAACTGAACAATTCTGATCTGGTGGTTAAATTATTCTGAACTGCGTGCATGTTCCTTTGCAAGTAATCATCATTCTCTTTCTTGAGCATAAAGGAGCCTCTTAAAAATACATAAAAAAGCACCAAAAAAGAAGTTATTTTTACCTCCTTACGGCCTCTCTTTTACCTCCTAAAAAGGTCAAATTTTGTACATAAAAGGAGGTAAAAATACCGTCAAAAAGCACAAAAAAAGAGGTAATTTTTCCATCCTTAAGGCCTCTTTTTTACCTCCTAAGAAGGTCCAATTTTGTACATAAAAGGAGGTAGAAAGACCGTTAAAAGGCACAAAAAAGGAACTCCTTTTTACATCATAAATGCCTCTTTTTTACCTCCTAAAGAGGTCCCAAAAAGGTGGTGCTAAGGAGGTAATAAAGATTGAAATTAGGTTGGTCAATGGGACCCAAAAAAGCACAAGAAAGGCTCAAAAAAGGACCTCCTTAGAACATCCTAGCTTCCTTTTTAGGATGTAAAAAGTACATCATAAGGAGGTACTTGTGTTTCGTGGGATGGTATCAGTTCTAGCATATACAGTAATTATTCTAAATGCAAATCTTATTACTGTAAAGGCATTTTACTGCCTCAATCTAAGGTAATTTTACTAAATTTTCCAATCCCTTTTCTTTAGTGTAGTAAATACCAATTCGCCTGACACCCCTACACCCCTCTGAATTAAATCCTGCGTGCGGTAATGATGGAAAATTAAATTACTTCTACTATTAAGTAAAGTTTAAACGATAAAGGCATGCCCTATTGATGACAAATTATCCTAGAAATATTTTGGAATCAGACACTAAACAGAACATGGATAACTGAGTTTCAAGTTGATTTGATAGTTTCAAATTCAGTACCGAGGGAGAGAGAACACGATGATTGAACTTAGTTTCCGTTTTCGATACACTCACAGCCACTAAAGCACGTTATAAATTATTCAATACTGGTAGGTAATTTTTTATATGTCGCATGGGCTCCTCATATTCTGCACTACGCTACTGTGTGAAAATAATGCATTTATTCGTAAATGGCGGATGTAACCCCTGGATGGTAGGCGATACGCTACACAGCGGAGCATTGCTAGTTGTGTGGATGCAGGCGTCTTCTTCAGTTGGGGTGTATATGGGGATGACAATGTTCGCTTCAGCCTCATCGTGACGACCATGATTATGTTTTACTTAATCAATAAAATATATGAGATAGCAATGTGTAAATATTAAATTCATTATATATGCTCACGTTAAGTGAAGACAATGGACTTATGAAATATGTTGTTGCATTTTATTTTGTTCAAGTGATATTTGGGCTTTACGCTCATATTTTGGCCACGAGGGTAATCGAGACGGTGCTTGGGTAATTACAAATATGAAAAACGCCACATGGCATCCATACCCAAGCCAGGATTCGAACTTGGAAAGCAACAACCGCGGTTTAATAGAATCACGCGTCACGCCAAACGCTGGCTTGTTATTTAAACCATAACCCCTGATTGTAGGCTGAAATGTGAATAATAAACTTACAATAACGTGCTCGAAAGTGAATATAATCCATAATAGAACTCCAGTTCTTCCAACGTATAGACAACTAGATAAAATAACTTTAAATTATTGTGCCAAGAAGAAGTGGTTGTTATTTGCGTTCTGACATGAAACCTACCCATACCCATATGGATACGTACACTCCCGTTGCATGCACTGTCTTACCTTTACGTTCATTACACACAATGAAATAGTGTGACATGCGTCGTTTTCGTTACAATATTCTCTTGAGAATTACTTGAGAATTGAGAATCACAACAAAATTGTAGTATTTTGATATTACTATTAACAAACAGAAGGTGACTGTTACTATCCACGATTTACTTTACGTATGGTGTACATACAAATTATGACATGTTTGTTTATAGCCAACTTCAGTTTTATGGATAATCTACGGATATAGCAATTCTAATATAAGTATGCCCTGACTTGACATCGAACACAGATCTGCGGCATTGCACGCCATTGCTCTTCCCACTTGAGCTACCGGGACGACATAAACTAACTTCTATTAAATTGATTAATTTGTTGTTGTATTGTTGACACATCGAACAGTGGACTGCATATACCGCAAAAATGTTTTACGTTTTGTAATTATATTTAAAAGTAAAAATTAATATATTCTCTTTGTATATACTCTCGATTCGTAATATCCTCGAATACAATAATCATATAAGCAAGTTGTGTTTGTTAAATTTTATCTTATTGGTAATCTACTTTGAAGAAATGTCATGTGTTTCATCACTTGTAAAAAAGAAGTAGAACACTTCAGATTAATTGGATGATTGATATAATTTAATTAAATAAAAATAAAAAATTTGTATTTTTATTTAAGTAAATACATTTAATGTGTTCATATTTACGAAGTTGTCAACTAATTTAGTAGAAGATGAAAATTAAAAAAAGAGGAAAATTCCCTTTTAAATACGTATTAACATTTGTTTATTGATAATTCGCCAAGACACATGCCATGTATAGTGGGGAAGGGGCTTGGGGGCTTCAGCCGAGTCAATTCCCCCTTAGCCTCCCCTGAAATCCCGTCGTTTAATTAAATTATTACATTTTAATATAATTAAATAAACATATGATCACAACCATTTTTTATATACCAACCACTAACCATTTTTAATATATAATATTAATTTGTAAAGTACAAGACCAACCCTCATTTAAACCTTGGACAAATTTGGAAGGTGACGATATTTCGGGTCTTCTTACATTTTTTTTTCTTTTACCACCAGTGAAAATCGCGACGATGAGTGAGTGCTTAATTTATGAAGAAGCATTCATGTCATGGTTAACATGCGCTACACAGGATTCAAATCTGAATGCCAGAACCGCGGTTTACTACTCTAACGACAAGCCGTCAATGACCGCCTATCGTTGGCTTTGGTTCATTTTACATGCATATGATTTACCATGAAAAAGCATAGTAATATTATCTGAATATTTTAACTCCAAGTAATGTGCGCGTGGTAAATTAAAGGTTGCTCTTCTTGTGTTATTAATTACATAATCGAAATAATCAAATCACTTACCGATACCTTACATATTCATAACAAAAATATGCTGTCTGCGCTGTGTATTATACCGAAATGGACGTAAGCGCAAATTTGTTATAACTAGAGTTTTTGTATGTGTCGTTTATCTTGATTTATTACCATTAATAATTCGTGAAGCAATAAGAACCTGGAATACACGAATATTACTTTTAATATTACTGAATAGAATAGACATTAAATAAATAAATAAAATAAAATGTGTAAACCAATTGGGTGTGATAACGTGAACATGCTGCTTGTGTGGAGACATCATTGTAAATAAATCACTGTATTGTTAACCTACATCAGTATAAGAATACTTATTACTACCTAGTAAAGTTACGGTGAAAACTAAAATACTGGGAGATTGAGATATCTATTTTCTCCACATCTAAATAATACTTGTGTCAATTGTGATTGAGTGACAACGTCATTTGACGTTATCAGGAGTGGACCACCTGACAGCACACAATGTATAATACGTGATATATATACGCAAACAGGTAACATTAACAAGCAACCGCTCGCAATCGGTGATGATGACGGGGCGATGGTGAGGGGGGGGAAGGGGGGGTGACCCTTGGCGGCACGGTACGGCACATCAATATTCTTGGCAGGCGGTCTGAGTCGAACGTTTTCAGGTCCGACAATATACACAGTATACCTGACCGCAGATATCCTGCTGCGCCTTAATGCAAAGAAAACTCTAATGCGCGAAAGTTCTATTGCGCGAAAACTCTAGTCCGCGAAAACTCTAGTGCGCGAATAGCCTATTGCGCGAAATTTCTAGTAAGCGAAACCTTAGGTGCGCGAAGAGTCTAGTCCGCGAACACCTTAATGCGCGAAAAATCTGTTGCGCGAAAACTCTAGTCCGCGAAAACTCTAGTGCGCGAATAGCCTATTGCGCGAAATTTCCAGTAAGCGAAACCTTAAGTGCGCGAAAAGTCTAGTGCGCGAAATATCTAGTTAGCGAATCTTCTAATGCGCGAATACTCTAGTGAGCGAAAGTTCTATTGCGCGAATGATCGGGTGCGCGAATTTCGCTAACTAGAACTTTCGCGCACTTAAATTTTCGCTCAATAGCTATGCAGCCCACCCGAGGACGAATCCCCACCACCGCATTACGCGTCCGCCCTTACTAAAGATCAACCAACACGTCTTTACCCCACCTGGTCTTAAACATGTTCAGTATGTGGTATACAGGACCCCCCTACCAACACTTTCCTTTATCTCTTATGTTCTAATATAAATCATATTGCATTTTGTACTAAGTTTCCCAAGGGACAGCTCACTGTCCCTGCAGGGGGCGGGATGTTGTACTCCGGCACCCGGTATCCCCGCTCTGATCGGCACAATTCCTACCGTACACTTTCCTCGTGAGCGGTGTACCGCCAGCACCGACGGGTCACGGGCGCAGATGTCATCCATCATTGCTTGCAACGCCCGTAGGCGCTCTAGACGGCGCGCTGTGTCCGCAGGGTATACGTCGCCGCTCCCGTTGTACGCAGCGGTTTGCGGGACGTCGACTCTCTGTCAATCTCTTTTCATATATTTTCAACCACTGGTCGAAAAAACAGGCACCGCGCCCGTAGTGCACCGGATAGGCCGGCACTATGCCCTGTAGGGCCCTACATTCTAACCGCAATACTTGCCAAATATCCATTTTGACTTTCTTCTCTCGATATACACGATGTAGACTGACTTGGTCATCATTCTCCTCCTTTCGCAAATTCGGCCTCTCTAGCGTGGATTTCCCGTTTGTTCTAGATCTCATATAATTTCGCATACCGATTTCCGATTCTGTCTTTATTTACAGTTGTCTACATCTCTCTCTAGGTAATACCCACGGCGTTATGCCCTACCCACATGTACAGTCGCAGATACACAAATCAAAATGTAGATTATGTAATGGCAAAGGTCATTCACGCGCAGAAGTCGCAACAACAATGTCGAGCGGGTCTCACTAAAATACGTCAACTAATCAAATCATTAGCGGATGCTAAACCGAGTCTATCTGGTAACATGCAATTACCACCCACCGCCGCGACACTCGCCCGCATGCTTCGTATCCAAGAACATGCATACTACCATGCATACTATATGGGACGTTAAAGCCCAAATTTCATCATCATCGTCATTGAATTCATCATCATTCTATCTAAATACTAACGATGGAATCGTTTACAATTATACCTTGTTTATGATACCAACACAGTTGGAACTGAGTTAAAGTTGATTATTATTTATGATAAACAAGTCGTATCCTCCCCCCCCCCCCCCTCCCTAAGCACTATCACAACCAGATTTTGGGCTGTGTGCGTTGTTCTCTTGTGCGACGCATATTTGAGTAGCTTGACCTCGTCTATGATAAACACGAATTACCCATCACGCGCATAATATTTCTTTGATATTGTGTTAGTAATTATATTTTTAATGGTTGCTTATATAAGTTTTGCCCGCCGCTACTACCTTCAATAATAATTCTTCAACGTGAGTTTATTGCTGCGCATCTTGAGTTGGTCACGATCTACGGAATGGTCAATAAGGTAGTAATTTTTCTTATTACTACTTTACCGATCGTAAATCTCCGGTACCGGTGCTAACTTCATTTTGCTAAGAAACCACGAATCACGAATCGTGTTTCAAACTCGCGCGAGTTTTAAATACTACAGTATACACTACAAACGTAAAAAGTTATTATTTGTATCTTTAATCAATGTTTGTCTTCAGCTTGGAAGCAGGTTAATATCAGAATGCTATGAGAGTTAACTAAGCTTATGTTGAATAATGAACACGAGCCTAAACACTAAACATTATGTTTATATTTAAATATTAGAATTCTGTGTAAACGCCAAACGACATAATGTTTTAGCATACGTTCAACCAGCCGTGATGGTAAAATTCGCCTTTTTCGAATATTCTAAACAGAAAATGTGGGCAATATGCTCACTGTTCAGGGCAGAAGATTCACACAAAAATGGCTTTTCGTTACGCCGCAGCCGCATCCATTTCAACTAGAAATTAATAAAAAAATTATAATTAAATCGTGACTCGTGAACATTGTCCCAAACTAAATACAAACTATAAAATATCACTAAAACCATTTTGCCACTTTTCTTCGTGGGCTATGTTTATATCAACAATGTGCCCTAGTTTGTCCGCATGTTTTTTATTGCCAATATAGAACACAAGCACACTGTTTTGCGTTGTGTCACAGAGATAAATAAATTACACTCCGTGCATGGTACAATAAGTAATCTGTGGTTGTGTTATATTATGCATCCACAAAATAATGTAGTAGGTACAGGTACTTGACTATTTTATTTTCGCTTTTACATTTATCTACAGTTAAAAGTTTTTCTCGGTTGATTTTTTATTACGACATAAACAAGAAGGTATAAAAAAACTAAGAACTCTTCGTGAAATATGGGCGACGTAAGTTCCCCCAGTAAGTGGTATGTCTGAATCGGTATCCTTCAACGGAAGTCTAGTAGAGTTGTCCTTGCACTGTGATATTTCGCCACGTGGCGAAGGTATCTCCAACGGAGGTATCGAAGGCATCTTTGCCCCCTCCTTATCTCGGCTGGGGAGTTCATGCGACCCCTTTGAGAAGTGCCCCCTTTGGGGACGGTTGGGAGACTGTGGTACAGGAGACGGTGATAATGTCTGCAAGGCTAGGTAAGGTAAACACGGTATTAATGGCATGTTCTTCAAAAGCAATAATTGTTCTATACAGGTGTATATTAAAATAGATTACTAGATTCTGGATTTGTCTGATATTTTGCCAGTACATCCATCTTTATTGTTTTCCTTACTTACATATCCATGAAAATAGACTTGGGAGAACTTCGAAAGTAAAAAAAATGAAAAAAACATGTACAACTATAAAAATATGTGTTGGTGCTTTAATATACCCTCAATATAACATCATCGTCAAGTGCCTAAGCAGCCTAAGTGTATGTTAGCTATCTGTGCTAACAACAGGAATACCTAGTAATACCTAGTTCATTCCAGTAGGCCTACGCAAGATGCAACCGGTTGCAACTTTCGCCCGGGTTACGGAAGAGGGGCGCAACTTTACAACCGGCTAAAACTGTTCTGGAATGAGGGCCCTGAAGAGGGTAATGAAAATTGTTCCTACATGGTCAGTGGCCAGGTTTCCTACGAAAAATTGTAATTCTTGACATGGGACGAAACTTTATAGAATTACGCGTTCATGCCATCTTACATGAAATTGTACTGTCTTAACACATAAGCTTTGTCGACGCTCAAGGAATGTCTTCTGTAGGCTTCTCACTATAAATGTGCATATATTCAAAACTGTAATCTACTTAAATGTGAGAATAAAATATGTTTGAAATATTCGTTTAGGGAGAATGTTATTAACCTGCCGCGAACCCCGCAAGGCTACGGTTTGACGAGGAGATATCCATGGGGTCTAGGTCCCACGACGACAACGGGATCAGCTGCTCAACATCCTTAGTCTTAGTATCTGTCTCAGTGGTGCTGGTCACGAGGGCGGCGAGGTTCACCATGGAGAGACTGTCGCGATGAGTTCCATCACCGGGTAGGAGATCATCGGGGAACCCGTCAAACGTGCCCCATGTGTGACGCCGATACTGCAGTCCACGCTTCTTCACCCGTATCACGGTGATGTCCGAATCACTCGGCCAGAAACCTAGACTTGCCTCGGAGTCTGAAGCTAGGTTTATTGCAGGCGCCGACATAGTAGTAATGTCTCCCGCGGAGTGAGGGTTATCCTACTATGAACGGTTTCATCCGATATATTAGGAACCGACAACGGGTTAAAATATGTTCTAGATGATAACGAATGATTTCTCTTGTGTTTTATTTGGTATCAAGAGCCATGGTAACACATCCAGGTACTCAATAATAGTCTGCAACACTAAGTGCATTGTTGATTTTTGTTAGCGTATTCATAATACATTATTATTATGTGAGATCCGCCCATGTCCAGGCCAGTGTTGTAACTAGAAGGGTTCTCTCAGGTGACGTCAAAAATGAACTGGTGGAAGTCTCCATGGAAAACTTTTTCTCTCACATATTAGCAACGTTAACTTGTTGATAACCTGTGTCTTCTACCAGTTCAATTTAAGGAGGGACAACACTGAAATTTCTAACTTCTTAAGTTTCCATCAGAACTAGATGTGTTTTGGTATGTGCATTATTCAATAGCTGAGATATTAATAGCAACAACAAAAAATTTAAAAAAATAAAAATGGCATTGTTATTAATTTCTTATTGTTGATTCAACAATGAATTAGCCGGGACATTTTCACATGAGCACCCAACACTATAATTGATGTATATATATTTTTTTGTGAAGCTTAATAACCATTTGAGGTACACACGGATGGATTATTTTTTCAGATTTCAAATACAGGAACAAATTATTTTTTACTTATAACAATTATTTAGATTCTTCGATTTCCATTGCACATTAAAGTTTAGGATTTTTTTATTTTTACTCTACCAAAGGTAATAATTATTCCATCCTTGGGGACCTTCCTTTATTATTAAAGAATATTCACAGAAAGTTTCACTTTGATTGCTCAAATATTGTAGACACTAAAATGTCCCACCTTCTGAAAAATGTAAAAAAAAAAGTTATCCCAGAAATGACTGTCAAAGTTTTGTAAGTTGTGAAATGATCATAGAAATCGAGTTCAAACAAACTTAAAAACAGATATCAATAATGAAATGTAAGTATTGTGAGTTAAATCTTAGGTTAAGAACACAACATAATATTTGATAAAAAAAAACAAAAAAAAAAACGAGATTTTATTCGGAATTTCAGTGTTGTCCCTCCTTAAACGAATAACGTTGGAATAAAATAAAACAATGCCAAATTCGTTAATCACTGTTCAACGTTTGTGTTACTCCACTATTCCCCCCATTTTTTTAAATTTTTTGTTAATGCATGTAGTCATAATGGTTACAACTTACACCATATTATAATACATGGAAGTTGATACACATGATTGTGTTCCGGCTCTTAGCCTATGAATTTTCCATAGTCCCAGAGTAGCCAATAATGACAATAAATTAACACCGCTATAAAAACGATGTTTGCCAAAATATTCACTACCTTTTTAAAGCTTCAAAATAAAATTCACAAAAAATGTTCACCATTAACTGTCCCTGATAATAATTGTAGTCTAGAAACGTGTTTCTGGAAGAAAAAAATGTTATTGCCAGACAACGATAATATTGTCAATCGATATTATTTGCCATACTAGACAGTGAGACTAGTGAGACTAGTTAGACAGTGACACCAGTTACTATTATAAGTCCATGGTGACACACCTTCGACATTGGGTTTGAAATGTTTTCGATGTTTTCCCGCAATGTTCAAATAAAAAAATACCAAATTCATAATTTCAAAATTCACGAATAAGATAGTGTAGGATTTCAACTTTCAAAATCTAAACAAAATCATACAATTTGTATCTAAAACCTTAAAAAGATAATAAGATACACTTTAATGATCTAGAAAAAAGATAAGGATAACCACACAAAACTTATTTAGATAGGATAAAATATAGCAAAAATAAAGTGATTTATAGATTATCTAGATTAGTCACAACACTGACACTGCCCATGTCAAGTGATTTTTTTAAACAATATAATTGACAATAATTAGTGTCTATATGATAAACAAGAAACACATAATAAATACATGATAATAATATTACATTTATTAGGTCTACATATTAATTATTCAAAAACTTCTGGCACACGAGGCTCCAATTCGATCTTGGGTCACCGGTTCGATACCAGCTACCACCAATCCTGACTGAAGTTTTTTCCAAGGTTTTCCTCATCACAAGGTGAATGTTTCGAATTTCGATCACTGTAATAGTGTTATGTTGTGGAGTGGCAACACTGTGTGCCCAGCCATGGGATGTACTGCAACGCGGCACGCTGGATCGACAGCGGCCAGTAACATGTAAGCCATTGTAACCAACAGACATGGAGTTAATAAAGCATCTTGATTATCATACAAGAGTTCTCATTATATTTCCACATGGTGTCAGAAGTCGGGACGATTACAAGTAGAAGAGTCATCGTCGCAATCCTAAGCTATACACGCTAGGAAGTTTCACGGAAGTAAGTGGGAAATCCTCTTGTTCCAAGCCTCGTGTCGGCAGCCTAGGGCCTAGGCCTATCTAACGCCTAGAAGCCTTGGACAAAGGAAATCACGTTACAACTGCGCGTCTAAGCCATACACGCTAGACCTAGGACTACGATGTCTAAAGATTTTAAAAAACCGTTAGAGTTAGAGTTAAGTGGAAATGTGCAACAGAATTGGAAATTCTGGAAACAGAAATTCGATATTTATATGCGTGCTTCACTTGGCTACAAGGAAGAACCGGAAGTTCAAGTTGCCATGTTCCTGAATCTCATTGGAGACGACGCTCTACGTACGTACAATACGTTTGACATAAGTGATGAAGGTAGAAAGTCCTTAAGTGTAGTAATGGGAAGATTTGAAGAATATTGCTCTCCTAAAAAAAACTTGGTTTATGAACAGTACAAGTTCTTTAACAAAGTTCAGGAGGAAGGGGAGAGTTTCGATCAATTCCTAACTCAGCTAAAACTTCTAGCAAATTCGTGTGATTTCGGGGAACAGTTAAAATCTCTTCTCACATTACGAGTGGTGGTCGGAGTTCGTTGTCAAGGAATGACAGAGCGTTTACTTCGAATCCCGGACCTCACTTTGGAGAAAGCAGCCGAATATTGTAGAGCCGCAGAGACGAGTCGAGAACAAGCACAGGCGTTGGAAGAAAAGGTTCCAGTCGACTTCGTGAAGAAGAAGTTCCACAAGAATGCGTCCCGTCCACAAACGAGCGGTGAAACACAGCAACGGAAAGGGCAAGAAGCGAACAGTGTAAAATCTAGTTGTTACAAGTGTGGGTATGTGCATGTGCCACGAGAATGCCCAGCCTTCAAGCAACAGTGTCGTAAGTGTAGTGGCTATAATCATTTTGCAAAAATGTGTAAAAAGAAAAAAGTTCTCACGTGTGATGAATCCCAAGATCCACAGGCGTCGGATCATGAGGGTGGTGAACTGTTCATTGACTCTGTTAATAACAATGATCAAGCAAAAGATCATGAATGGTTCTCAATCATAAAAATGGGTCTAGGTCAAAACTTTGACCATGATAAGAAGGTAAATGTTAAATTCAAGTTGGATACTGGTGCTCAAGTAAGCATTCTGCCAGCTAGAATCTACAATCAATACTTTAAGTCGGTTAACATGCAAAGCACAGGGATTACCCTGGTTGCATTTGGTCACTCTGAAGTAAAACCAGAGGGTGTAGTAGAGTTAAGCTGCTCTAAGGCAAACACTAACAAATCTGTATTGATCAAGTTCATGGTAGCAAACGTAGGAAGCAAACCATTGTTAGGCTTAGATGCATGTTTGAAATTGAACCTAGTTAGGAAGGTCAACTCGATTGAGATACTTAAAACCGATTCAAAAGCCACGGTTGTTGATAACAATGCCGATGTCTTCACTGGACTCGGATGTATGCCAGGTAATTACAAGATAGTGTTAAAGAGTGATTGTATTCCTGTTGTGCAACCTCCTAGAAAGGTGCCGATATCTCTGTCGGATAAACTGAAAGAAACTCTTGATGCACTAGAGCGAGACGAAGTCATTTCTAAAGTCAGTGAACCGACGGATTGGGTCAATAGTTTGGTGTTGGTTGAAAAAAGGGATGGGTCTCTCAGAGTTTGTTTGGACCCAAGGGATTTAAACATGTCAATTAAGAGGGAGCACTTCCCAATACCTACTACTGACAATGTCTTAGATAAGCTATCAGGCAAGGGGTATTTCTCCATAGTTGACATGAGTAATGCCTTCTGGCAAGTCAAGCTAGATGAGGATAGTACGAGTTATTGCACTTTCAATACGCCGTTCGGGCGATACAAATTTCTCAGGATGCCATTTGGCATTTGTTCAGCGCCAGAGGTACTGCAGAAACATAATGCGCAGAACTTCGGTGACATTGATAATGTATACATTATTCTTGACGATATTATTGTTGCCGGTAGTACTTTAGAGGAGCATGACACCGCATTGTCCTCCTTACTGAACCGTGCCAAAGAGTTGGGCATCACATTTAACCCTAACAAATTTCAGTTTCGGGTTAACCAAGTAAAGTACATGGGACATATCGTTTCTAAGGATGGAGTGCAAACCGACCCAGAGAGGGTTCGAGCGATTAGGCTATTACCATCACCTACTAATGTCACTGAGCTCAGACGATTCCTGGGGATGGTTAACTACGTTGGTAAATTTGTTCCGAATTTGTCCAGTCATACGGAGCCTATGAGACAGTTGTTAAAAGATGACGTTCATTGGGAATGGGGTTCTGAGCAAGCTAAATCAGAAAAGGTGATCAAAGAGATGTTATCTTCAGCACCAACATTACAGTTTTATGACAAAAACAAGCCCTTATCCCTGCAGGTAGATGCGTCAAAATCAGGTCTAGGAGCATGTCTCTTGCAGGACGGTAAGCCGGTTGCTTATGCATCTCGTAGTATGACTCTTACAGAAGAATCATACCCGCAAATCGAGAAAGAGATGTTAGGGTTATGCTATGGTGTTCAAAAATTTCATCATTACGTGTATGGGAGGAAAACTCAAATTCAAACCGATCACAAACCTCTCGTGTCAATAGTTACTAAGGCTATAAACCATATCACACCTCGACTGCAAAGAATGCAGCTCAAACTCTTAAAGTATGATCTTGATGTAACATATGTACCCGGAAAACAAATGCACATGGCCGACACCCTTTCTAGAGCATATTTGAAGGACGCGGTCGTGGGCGATCCTGAGTTGGATGTCGTGGTACACTCTATATCAAAGCATTTGCCAATATCTAAGGCCCGTCGCGATGATTTTCAACGCGAAACAGGAAAAGACGAGGTGGCTGAATTGTTAAAGACTTTTCATTATTCAGGATGGCCTCGATATCTTCGACAGGTTCCTGGTTCTGTCAGAGGGTTTTGGAATCTCAAGGAAAGGTTGTCATTTGATGATGGCTTAGTCTTCGTAGGAGATCAATTGTATGTTCCTGTCTCTCTACGCAAACACATGTTAAACCTATTGCATGAAGGTCATTTTGGAGTAGATAAGACTAAGGCAAGAGCAAGGCAAGTTATGTGTTGGCCAGGGATGTCAAGCGACATACAGTCGTTAGTGGCAAAATGTCCTACCTGTGAACGTTACAGAGGTAAAAATGTTAAAGAACCTCTTTTGCCACACCCTATCCCCAGTAGACCATGGGAAAATATCGCAGCTGATATTTTAGAGTTTCAGGGTCGATCTTACCTTGTCATCAAAGATTATTACTCTAAATGGATCGAACTTTTAGAAATCCAGTCAAAAACAGCCCGTGAATTGATTCTTAAATTCAAAAGTGTATTTTCAAGACTAGGAATTCCAGATCTGTTAATGTCTGACAATATGCCTTTCTCAAGCATGGAATTTATCCAGTTTGCCAAGAAATGGGGATTTGCAACCAAAACCTCAAGTCCCCGTTATCCTCAATCCAACGGCATGTCCGAGAATGGGGTGAAGGTGGCCAAGATGATGCTTAAAAAAGCTCATCATTCAAATTCTGACATTTACTTGTTCCTACTGGAATATCGTAACTTACCTATCACAGGTTTAAACGTTTCTCCTGCTCAGCTGATGATGAGTCGTAAGTTAAAAACTCGAATTCCTACTCTTGCTTCACAACTTATGCCAACAGTTCAATCTGATATTGTACCAGCTCTTACAGCTCTTCAAAACAAACAAAAATTGTACTATGACAGGGGAGCTAGAGATTTAAAGCCTCTAGAAAAAGGGGAAGATGTGGTTTGGAGAAAAGATGGATGTTGGGAGCATGCAAATGTAGTTGAACCGCATGCCTCACCAAGGTCATACATCATTAGAACAAGCGAGGGTCAAACACTCCGTAGAAATAGACGCGATTTGCGCCAATCGGTTACTGAACCCAGGTCTTCTACCTGTGTTAATGAAGCGGAAGACCTGACCCTTGGAACAGATGATGCATTGCCTACAGATGGTCATGATAATTGTTCTGAACCTCATCATAATGTAACCTCTAGTTGTAGTTTGTCAGTTAACAAAACCCGTAGTGGTCGCATTGTAAAGCTTCCATTGCGATATAGAAATTAATGACAATAATTCTAAAAAAGGGAGATGTAATAGTGTTATGTTGTGGAGTGGCAACACTGTGTGCCCAGCCATGGGATGTACTGCAACGCGGCACGCTGGATCGACAGCGGCCAGTAACATGTAAGCCATTGTAACCAACAGACATGGAGTTAATAAAGCATCTTGATTATCATACAAGAGTTCTCATTATATTTCCACAATCACAGTTCACTTCACAGCCCTCGGTCAATCCATACCAACGATCCCAAATACATACCACAATAAGACTGATATGAATTGTCTCTGGGCAGTGGGCAGTGGGAATGTTTCCTACAAAACATCATTAAATTATTATTGTATTCAAAGCATTATAACTGTAGAAGAGTAATTTTGTTTGATGAAACTGGATAGTCTGTGGTTCCAGTAGTTTACCGCTGAAAATTCACCATGAATGCAATGAGAACAGAAAATTGTTTCAACTTTTCATCCAAATTCTTGAATTCAACTTCTTGAATGAAAAGTTGGACGTTCTCTCTCATAAATGTTGAATCTTCGTCCTCATAATCAATCAGTTGCCGAAAGTCAACGATAAGATAAGGAATGTGCTTGCGTGATAAAGTTTCCAAGCATACGTACAGTATTTCAAACGATTCCCGCTAAACATCACCAGCTGTGGCAAAAGTCGGATTGTGAGAAGGCGGTGGTAGGTGTACAGTGTTGTCGTTTTCTCACCTCCATCCATCGATTGACATAAACAGCTGTTATGTCAAAGTAACGTAGGTCGTAGGCCTAGCTAGGCCTTGAGGCAAAATTCCTGTCAAGTGTGATTGTGCTGAACAGCATGACTGTTAGTCATTCATTGATTCAGTAACGTGATTATTATCAATAAGGTACATGCATGAGTTGGCTTAGAACTTGAGTGATTACGGTGTGCATTTTACATTACATTAGAAGGCCTAGGGCCTAGGCTTAGCCTGGCCTAGGTATAGGGCCTAGTAGGCCCAGTAGGGGACCTATTATCAATAATGGAGGAGACTGTGCTAAGAAAACGAAAACTAACCTCTCAGGACATTGAACATGTTGGCATACAGAATGTGCCTGTCAGTGAAACGGGTGTCGACTTCGTGAAAAATGTTAAAGACTGCATTGAAACTCTTTTACCATTACCTTCTGAGGGTAATGTTGAAGGGGATGAATTTATTCTTGATGGAATTCAATCTTGTGGTGAAATAATTAATGGAACAGAGTCGAAGCCGACGCCTGGGCCAAACCATAGGCTTAAGCCTTCTCTTGCCGTCGTTGGACCAAATTTAGATAGGTCTAGGCCTATTACTAATCCTAGAAGTGACACTTTACTACGGCAGCATACAGATGGCGATAACGAAGAAATGCATGATATGCCAACAGGATTGGAAGGGTACTCTTGTAAAGCCAACGTAGACAGAGTCATGCCAGTGGGTGTCGAAGAAGTATTCTTAGGGATGGACCAAAATGGATGTGCTGTACCCGAATTAAATTTCAGAGAAGGTAAGTAAAATTATCTATGTCCAAGGGGCATAGGCCTACTATTGGGCAGGGAAATTTGCTGTTAGGCCTAAATTGCTAACAGTTTTGTTAAAAGCAGGGTGGCCTAGGCCTAGGCCTATTATAGCTTTGTCTCGATTTCACCGTCTAGGCACGGAGCCAGGTTAATCTGCTAAAGCTGAAATAATAATATGTAGGCTAGTCTACATAGATCATGTGTACCATAAATCGACCGGACCGACCAATGGCAATGAAAATAGCCCTGCAGTCTGGTCCACTTTACGGTACGGTAGGCCGGTAGGAGTCTGCCTTGGCAAATGGATTGACGTCAACGCGAATCAAGTTCAGTTCGCCATGTATATCAAGAGACTGAATCCGCATTAAAGTCAAATCGGATCCATTCAAAACGAATTGAAGGCTACGATAGCCTACACGTGGGGTTTGTGTAGTTTTAACATTTCAAATCAACAATTGACAGCTACGTCCCCTTTGATCTCTGTTCATTCTGTTGCCTCCCAGAATGTTAAATATTTTTCGTGCCATAAATGCATTGTTTAGGCCTACATATGTGTAGGCATATTTCAAATACTTATGTTTGGTTTAGTTCCAGAAACTCCTGTAACAAGAAGAAAGGTCCGAGAGATTGAAAAAGTTTTGTCACAGCAGCCAGTCGATGTGGACAAATTACGGAAATTAGCAATGTCTGAGGGAGGCCTCATACATGGTAATAATGGTGTACATATTACAATGTTTTTGTTTCCAATTTAAATTTTAAAGTTACTTGGGAGTGGGTATCAAGTTACTACAATAGTTGATAATTAATATTTATTAATAATTAATATCAAGGCCTATACGACCTTATGATGTAATATTTAACTCATCTTGACAATGTACATCCAATCTTGTATTGTGGTTATACAGCTAAGAAATGATATGAAATGGAAAGTAGGACATTACGACATGGACAACTCGGTGAAAACTGTTTCAAATAATTATTTCATACATAATAAGTAAATTTGTAATTGTATAAATATTATGTGTCCTAATAAATAAATAAATAAATAAATAAATAAGAAATAATATGTAGGCCTATTATAATAATAAATAATATATAAAATTAATAATTATAATATAAATAATATAAATTACTAAAATAAATAAATATATATAAATAAATATAATTATTATGTACGGGGACGGTAATACATTTATTATTAAGAATTATTTTTTATATAGAACAAAATTGTATGAAATATGTTTTTTGTTGATACCATGTTCATGTGCAACCATGTCTAAATGATGAAAAAGCATCCAGAGAGCTTTGTGTCCATTCCAGTTTATCTGAACAATTGTAAAACAAGTCAAAGTAACTGCTCTACAAGTTATACTGGGCCATGAAAATGTATATGCAGCTAGAGTAGGCCTACATTTTCTTTTTTTTTCCTGTGCAGAGTTGGCCTCTTCAGCCATTCTTCTTTCTTGCTATCCAATGTAAGGCATTTGAAGCATTTCATTAAAAAAATTATCTGAGTTTCCCCTCTTACTGCTCCATTTATGGATGATTGCAGAGGTCCACAATTGAGATACGCTGTGCCACTTGTGCATTGAACGATATAAAATGTACATTTTACATACAGTATACCGCCTACGTACATGGATTGAGCTCTTTCTGCACCAGATGAATGTGCTCACTTCTCTAAGTGTTTGTGTATGTGTCCTAGGCCTACATATTATGTTAATACCAAACCATAGGCTAAGTCAGTAATACCTAGTGATGGAACATTGAACATTTTCAATTCACTGAACATTTTCCGAAAATTTTCAACGTGGCTTGAAAATTTTCATCGGAAATTTTCAATATTTGGTTTTGTTTTTATTTTGTAAGCATAGACATTCAAATATGTTTAAGTCATGTTTGCTGTGGCATCATGACATAGTAGCTGATGTTATAGCCTACGGAGCCATGTAGGGCTGGCCTGGGCAGCTGCTGTTTTGAATTTGGTGCCAAACAAGTAGTTTGTACTATATTTATATTTTGTAAACTTAATTCATAATTTTAGGCCTACCTGTTAATAGATAGGTATGTGCGTGTACCTGGCCTTGCCTTCAACCACTTGCTAGTGGTTACCGCTTATACAAACCAAACCACAGCATACTGTTTTACAAAATAAAAACCTTATAATCAGTGGCTCATGTTTTATTTCGAGCACTGTCAGGGTTGTAATGTTTTTTTAACCTTGCGTATGAGAAAGAAACAATTTGTTTTGAATGTTACACATGTTGTTACTTGTTACGCCTAGTTTCGTGATACACAAACAACTTACATCTAATCAAACAATTGATTGCATTTTTTTTTTAAATTTTCAACCAAAAAAGTTTTCATGAAAATTGCCATCACTAGACTAATACCTATAGCCATGGATAATATGGAACTAAGACTTTTCCAGTGGTTGGTGGGCATTCAGGTTGTAAAGGGTGCCGGCATGAATGGCAAAGAGAATAGGGACAAATGACAAGTTGAAAAAGTGAAACGGGACTATTAAATAGGCCTATAGGCTATGCACAAGAGCCCTCTTTACAGGCAACCCTCTCATTGAGGAGGGACCCACCTCTATCGGAAGGTTTTTAGAGCTACAGTGAATACCTACTACAACATGCAGACCAATTTTATCTATATGCCTTTTTTGTTTCTAGACAATCTACGAAAAAGGGCATGGTCTAAGCTGGTAGGTATTGACAAAATACCTCCTTTAAGTCCCCTTACCGACAAAGAATTGGAAGCAAATGGGGAATACAATCAAGTAGTACTTGATGTGAACAGATCACTTAAGAGATTTCCTCCAGGTACGCTTCCCTATGTTTTTTGTAGTACTTAGTACCATGTATTTAGCACTTGACATTACCTAATAGGGATGTCTGTGAGCAATGGGTTTCCGGTTACCATAATTTCTTTTTCAAAACCAGCTGTACAAGTTTTAAACAAGTTGCTTGCTTATTACGTTTTTGGTGCTTATTTGCTTAACACTCGTGATTACGTTGTTAGGTAGCTGGACGTAGTTCTGCAGTAAATACTAAATAGTAAATACGTATTGTGTCTAAATTCTCTGCCCCCATTTGCCTTATATGTAGAAAGTAAGCGAGAGTAAGATTTTGCATCATCTATCAGAGCGTTGCTAACGCCCGATGTTTTTAAACGGTAACAAGTTTCGAGAAACCATACTTGTCGACATGCCTGTTAAGTACAAGATTTATTTGCTGCACGAATGGCTATAGACCTGTAAGTCATGTAGGGTATTGATGTTCGTTGCCCTTTATTTCAGAAGACTGTTTTAATATTTTCTGGACAGAAGTTGGGTGGGTGACTGCTCTCTGCTGTGCCAGGTAATATTTGCTATGATTCGACATTTCTGGACTTGGCATAGGCTACTAATGACTAACTTTGACTAGTATTTAGCCATTTAACGTTTTCAGGACATTTGTTTTGTATTGTTCAGTGTTCTCATTTTGTTCTCATCTTGATTGTGTTACTTGCTAGTTTTTGTTTAATATTTAATATTTTAAATTTTTATTATTGTTTAATTTTAAATTTAAATTATATGGTTGTATTTATTGTCCTCCTTTGTAATAACACAAGTTGTCAAGTGACTGCTCTCGGTTGTACCTGGTTCTGTTTGCTGTGATGGGAGATTTCTGGACTTGGCTTATACTGTAGTGATATAGGGCCTACTAATACTACTAAGTTACTACTTATGTACTTATGGTAGTACATACTGTACTTACAAAACATAAATTAAAAAGCTGGCTCTGCTGGGAAACAAACGCAGGTGACTGGCTGCTATACTCTGTGCTAATAGGTGTCTAGTTCTTGGTTTCTTGTTCTTTCCCAATCAAAATTCAATAATCAACTACACTTCAAGTCAGTTCTAGCCTCTATACCTACATGAAAAAAACATTTTACAACAAAATACCAGCAAGTTTAATTAATATTTAATACAGGCCACTGGCCAATACATATTAATAAATAATTTATTACCTAATTGACATGAGAAACTGATGTTCCGGATTCTAGCAGATTAGATACCTGAGTACAGTACTTGAGCCATTATAGTGATTTAAAAAATTGTATGTAAACAAACATACGTACTTGAAACATTTCTGCCTTGGTACTTGGCATTTTTCAATTGGTGATAACTCGTCACTGGTCAAAAAACGCAACACAAAGCAGACTTGTTTCAAGTTTGTATTTGTTATATTTTTTAAATGTAGGTATCTCTAGTCCTCAACCACTTCACTCCAATAAGCTGCTAGAATCTATCCCTTTAAGCTAATTAGATTTATTTAGGTATACGTACATTGTGATTGGTTGGTAATGTTAGTAGTGTAGCATATCGCTGGTCCCCATTAAATTGTTAATTTGCTTGGGCTTTGGGCATGACTTGAGATTGATTATAAAATTACTCATTGACTTGTATGCCTACTGACTAGTGCTGGTGGTAGCAGAAGTTGAAGAGTGAAAAGAATTCTGTACTATTCATAGGTTGCACGTACGTCACATATTTGCGCGTGGCGGCCACATTTGCGATCAAACTTTGACGTTGCCATGGAGAAACAATTGAAGGCCGTTGTGGTAGAATACATAAATTCGTAGTTCTTTAAAATCCAGCCTGCTTTTGAAGAAAAATTGTTGTGTGTAGTAATTTTTAAAGTTTTATATCTTATGTTTACTTTTAAAATTCTAAACTAGACTTATTTATGAAATTTGAATAGTATTGCCAATGGTCTAGGATTGGTCCTCATCAATTGTGTCGCAATCATGGCCGCTGTGACGTCACGTGGGAACTATGAATATGCTAATGAATTATGATGTACTTTCATCATTTCCCTCATAATCTGTGTGAAACAGATTGCATCATCACTCATCCATCCCTTCAGAAAAAGGGAACTTGGGGTAGTTCTCTAGGGGCAGATTTTAGGTTTCATATCAAATTTTGGAACAATATACGTACATATCGCATCAGTACTTCCATTTGGGACCCATTTCAGATTTCAGATTTCTTTATTGATAATGATTACAGTAATTACAATTATATAATATCACTGACCCCCAGTGAGTATACTACTCGCAGGTAGGGGGTCTTCTACAATACAGTCCATATTAAGTAATATGACGTTACAGAGGAAGTAGGAATTTTATACTAATTTAAATGCTTATACAGATATAACAGAAATAATCTAGTTATAACACACTGTAGGCCTAATGTAAAAAAGAGAGAAAATTAAAGGAAATCCTAAGAATTTATCAAATAATACAATAGTATACATGTTATTGGGGATACAAAAATTGAATTGATCATAGTTTAGAGTAACACATTCATATTTAGTTTCTACTGTATTCGTTCATTAACCATACCTGAATTAGTTGTTTGTATTTAGTGACAGAGTTGACTTGCTTAATTTTTAACGGAAGTGTATTATAAAGTTGATATCCTTTAAATCCTAGTGAATTTTTACCATAGTTGGTACGTACAGCCTCTAAATAAAGATTACTGTTGTTGATTCTTAAAAACTTCATTCTTCTTTTTATACCTGAAATATTGACTTTTTAAGCTATCGTGCACTTTATGGTCATTCACGAAATTGAAACTGCATGGAATAGGCAAGTAGCTGCTGCAAAGTTCAGACTCCAAACAGAGCATACTACTAGGGAAGCATCCAATCAGATAAGAATTACCGAGCTATAGTTGTGGTCTGTGGTACAAAAGAAAAAAAGGTAATACATTCAATACATTGAGATGTACTAAAGTGAGTTGTAAGTTTAAACAAACGAATAGATGCTATGCACAACAATGAGCAAAATAAAACATCGTTACGTATTGAACTATTAAAAAACATGCTGAGTAATGGTTACACTGTTTTTAAAACCCATACATGTTTTATATATATGTATAGCAAGGAAGCACCATCCTTAAGACAGGAAGTTTACTCATTATTAATTTAATACTGTTTCTTCCCCTTGATATATACAGGAATTCCATATGATCAGAGAGTCGTGTTACAAGATCAGTTGACGAGGCTGATCATGCGGGTGATCATCAAACACCCACACCTGAGATACTACCAGGGTTACCACGATGTTGCTGTCACAGTACTCTTGGTGGTGGGGGAAGAAGCTGCTTTCCCGATCATGGAGAAACTATCGACAGGCCATTTAAACGAGTGCATGGCTGAAACTATGGATAAAACATCACACTTGCTCAATTACATTTATCCTCTCATGAAAAGAATGCATTCCAAACTTTATGATTTCATGGAAAGGTAAGCCAAATAGTACCATATATGTAGTGTACTAATTCATGTTTGGTAAGTATTCATGATTTTAGTGTGGTATAATTATAGCATATTAAAAGTTTAAACTAGATTTAACTTTGCTTCAGGTATTTATTTAAAAGTAATTTGATGTAGGTAATTGAGCATTTGACAAAGTTTTGTGTGCTTTCAAGCTTCAATTGATAGCGATACATCCGTGCTAAGTTTCAGACTGCCAAGTAATTTAAAAAGCATCGATAACTTAATTTGCTTGCAAAGTTTAAAACAAATTGATCTGATGGGTTGGAGAATATGTGAATGTGATGATAATCAATGGGCATACTGTTCAAAGATCAAGGGTAGTGGGTAATGGGTAAACAATATACTGTACTGTACATATAGATCTGTTCCCAGTAGTTTTCGTTGTTCTGCCTGGCCAAGTAGCCCAGATTTATATTCTGGTTTCTGGTGAATAATTAGATATTGACATTGTGAAAATAAACTACTGGTATCGTATGTGCATACTAGCAGGCTAAATGAATTAGCATAACTAGATGTTATCTTCTAAGGCCAGAGAGGACTGCACAATTATGTTAACAAGCTGACTGCAGCTTATTTAATGTAACTTTGTCTAGTACTGATAAACTGTAATCATTGACACACCGCCTTAGTCCTGGTGATGAGGTCTATAAAAGTAAATATACATTATCAGGTAAACATGGTATTGACCTCTGTTCTAACCTTGAGGATAATTACCTGTTTTGTTTTGTGTTTGTTTGGATTCTTAAGTTATAAATAATATACTGAACCTCTGGGTACTCCCTGAACTATCAATTATAATTACAAATGACATTTTCCTAATAAACACCAGTGTTGAAAAGTGATTAAAGGTGTCCTACTTTGGCTACTTATTACCATTAGATACTTTTCTATGCATGCATCATCAGATAGTTATAATACGGTTTAGTTGAGTTTGCAAAACATTAGGCTAGTTTATTAACTCAAGGCCAGTGCTATGCACTTCTAACAACAGTTTATTTACTGTAAATAAACTTCAAGCTTGAAAGTTGAAACCACTGTTTATTGGTACAAGTCAGATAACATCACTTTATACTCTTGGTGATTGGTGGTTGCCTTGTGGGGAAAACGAGCCAAGGCCTTTATGCTATTTAAGAATAAGCCCAATTCACTGATGTCACAAATAAACATAAAACAAACAATCATTGGCAACTTTGCTGAGTTGGGTGAATATTTGCAAGTGATTTCAAGGCTTCTATGTAGGAAGACTACAATTTATGATGAATAATAAATCAACCAATTACTGGCATCTTAACCGAGTATGTCAATAATTTTTATTTTTTGTTAATATTTTGTTTCCGACACAGCTGGAACTGAGTTAAAAATTATTATTATTATTGTTATTATTATTATTGTTATTATCATTATTATTATCATTATTATTATTATTATTATTATTATTATTATTATTATTATTATTATTAATATTATTCTTCATTGTTGGACACAGGGAGCAGATATAAAATTATATTTTTGTTGCATCTTGTTCTATTGTTTCATAATTCTCAATTTTGCTGGAAATAGCTTAATTTCTGCTATATATTATTATATTAATAATACTATATATATATAATGCCTATTAATTAATATCAATATCATATCATAATTTGTCTAGGCAAAAATTGTTATTCCATCTATTATCAGAACCCTTTGAATCTTCTACCCCAATTTATTCCTTTCTCATACTCCTACTTCTCTTATATGTCATTAATTAATGATTGTGTCCCATGTGGCTCCAACAGAATTCTGTTGATAGCTTCTCAAAACCTCTTAGTTCATATATAAGTCTGTTCTTAATTATAGTAACTTTACACTATTGTAATTAACATAACTTTATCTAAATGTGCATGCTAGTTGTTGATACATCAGGCATGTGTGTGTCTTGCCATGGGTAAAAAATGAATCACAGTATGGGGGTGATATTGCATTTATTGTCATCTTCGACAAACATCTCTCCATTCTTTCATCTTTTCTTCAAATCTTTGAATTTCTACTTATCTCTTATATATAATACATATCTTGTAGCATGAATCCAATCTTGTCTGCCTATACTATTTTGCCCTTCCCTTTCTCTTGCCCTTCAAGAATTGGGTACAGTATATTCTTCAGTAGTCCTTCATATCTCAAACTATAACTATACAATCGTTCCTCTTCATTCAACTTTGTCATAAACTAGGTTAGGCCTACATGGCTTAAAATCAGTATACCTTATTATGTTAGGTCAATATGCATACATTATAATTTATTGCCTTGATTATCCGAGCTGATTGGGACCAACAACAAGTCGAAGAACTGAAAACTTGGTTGATTTGGATTTTTGGAATGTCTTTTTTATTTAAGTATAATTAAACATACTTTACTGTACTAAAGTACAAAGTAATGCGAGTGGGTTTAGGTTGGGGACACTGGCTAGAAGGGTAAGAATCATACCATAATATAATATGTAAGAGGTTTTCTATTTTTATTATGTACTAAAAGAACGATTAACAATAATGTCAATTTTTTAGTACCTACTTAGGTAGTTAAAATTTTGTAATTTAAATAGTAGTTTTTACTCTTTAGGGTTCTTTGCAATCTGATATTAAGTATTTTCCTTTAATAGTTTGTGATCAAATTGAAAACTGCTCTCAACTCTGAGCCCTATACATTTTATATTTATTAATGTTTAATTGTGTATGTAGGTAATTGTACTACTAGTAGCCTATACACTTACAGATAAGTGCTTTCATTCCACTTTACGGCACTAGAGCTTTTCTTTTCTTTTCTCCTTTTTACAATCGAAAGCAATAGTTTCAACTTTCAACAATCACTATCTATGCATACACTACTTCCATGAGATACATTTTTGTTTCTTATTGTATTTTAACCCTCTGACCCGATTTGTTTTGGAAATAGGTAAATGAGATTTATTATTATTGTATGGCAAAGCTGTTAGTATTTTGAACTGGTATTTCAGATCTGGATGTGGTACGCTTTTTTGTCTGCCTTGGTACCTGACTTGGTTTGGTCACAACCTCAATCACTATACTGATGTAGTTAGGCTGTATGATTACTTCATGAGCACTGAAAAGTTATTACCGCTCTACCTTGCCGCAGCGATTGTTGTACACCGAAAAGACGAGATTTTCAACGTAGAATGTGACATGCCTTACGTTCATTCTCTACTTTCTAATGTGAGTGGAAAAACCCGTTTACGTAGCTACCTTTCACGTTATTACTGCATGATTTAGCTCTTGTAGCACTGCTTCTTCTATTTTTCGGTATTAACTTCAGTTAAATATTTAACTGTCTTACAGAGAATAACATTTTATATTATTATAAGTGACAGTATTGGCATGAACACTGCTTGAATGCCTGTGGGAAGTAGCCCACAGACATAGAGGCCCACAATATTCTGGACAGTGTAGTATTGGGATTTCTAGTCACTTTTATGTATGTTATGCCAGTGTTTCTCAAACTTTAGTCTCCACGCCTCACTTCCATAATCTAATTTTACAAGTGGGAAAGCCTCATCAATGTTTCTTATTTATTTGTTTTGTGTAATAAAATAACACATTGAAATAGCACTTGCCGAAATGATTCCTTCAATGACAAGTGAAGAACAAGAACTATACTTCACGGATGTCAGTGCAATGTTCCAACCTATATTGCTAGTATGTCGTATGGTCTGATAGCTATGCTACTCAACGTGAAATTAAGTATGAATACCATTCAAACAAAATTTAGCTGAAATTAAATCAAATCAACCCACTGAGATAAAACAATAGTAAATAAATACTACACTAGGAAATATGTAAACACAGTATTGGCACCTCACATGCATTTCTTTGTGTCTCACCAGTAAGGCATGCCATCAGTTTGAGAACCTCTGCACATACACATCTTTAAGGTTTGTATTTTTTAGAGTAGTATTTGAATGGCTGAAAAAGCCATCTTGGCACAAGAAGAAAAAAAGTGTTTATTTGTGCTTCATTTAATGTTTTTTAGTTACTTATATTTTAAGAACGCTACACAATATTGGAAAAGTGACAAATGAGGTTGATGTTGTGTGTTGTGTATTGTGTAGAGTTCTCAAAATATAACCAAACAAGGTTAATTTGGTGTGGTTATTATAGTGACTACTCTTCCACCATACCACCTACACTATACACAACTATAAATTATGATGAATGGTAATTTTTGGAATGCTAATTCATGGTTTTTGTTAGTGTGGGCAGTTCAATAATAACTTTGATGAAGTGCTTGCTTTAATTAATCTAGGATGTCTACTGAAGATGCAATTAAACTTCCAATGGCATCATATTCATCTACATAGTGTACTGTACTAGGCTATAAGTACTTTAAAAGTACAGTATATCAGAGCTGCATGCCTACTAACATCGATATGAAAGAAAAATCTCAATAAATGAACTTGTATTTATTTTTATTTAAACTGGTGTACAGTGGAATGGAACCTCACCTACAAGTTTTATAAGGGTTACATTTAAAAAATGTGTAGGTCTAAGCGCTTGCGCCCAAAAAATAGGTCTACATTGTATAGGATGAGCAGTGAGTTGTATTTCAAGTTTTAAGATAGATACCCAGAATTCAAGACCAATTTGAAAATGTATAAATAAAATTGCACTTTAGGGTAACTCTGCTCTTTTGTTCTTATTATCCACTTGCCTGCACTCCTTTGGAGATAGATGAAGGACCCAAAACCAGATTGATTAGGCTCAACATAGCATGAATGCATGGTAGCACGACTAAAAACCTGCAACGCTTTCGACTAGAGCGAGCATTGGCAGTGAAGAAGAGTGATGATAGCATTGAGTTTACTGCTACTACACAGTACACTACTACACATTCTAAACTCAATGGTAGTAGTAGAGTGTACGTGGCAAATTGTCTTGGTAAAAATATTCAAGAATTAATTATATTGTTGGAGATAATCAATTTTGCTACTAGGCATGAACTTGCTTGAAGCATACCACTCCTGTGTTTGGTTTTATGCTGTATGCATTGTGTAACTCATATTTATGTCGATTAACATTTCTGTGTAGATTCCCGACAACATCCCATTTGAGAAACTCCTGAAAGAAGCTACACAGCTTTACAAAACGTATCCGCCTTCAAGTATAGAAAAAGAAGTCAATGAACGAACTAGACTTTCACGGTAACTATCTTATTTAAAGTTTAACCACATCCACATATACATAATTTCTCGAATCTGTTTTAAATTTTATTTAATGACAGCATTAATGACAGCACATGATGATTGAAGTTTACTTTACTAAACTGCACTACTGACTGATTGGTAACTAATAAAATGTGCAAATACTATTTGGCTCTATATAGTACAGTATTTCATATTGCATACCATATAATTGAAGTACATGTACACCAACCAATTAGTAATTACTTAAATCAGTTCTGCCTTGCTCTAACATTTGCTAAGTATTGTTTACCTTTGTTATTATCCCTTCAATGTCTCTTTGTCTATAGGATGCAGATGCGAGGAGAAAACACTGCAGTTAGTCGACGAGTTCCGCTGAGAAGTTTTCTGCGATTTATGCCACGTTACAGCCTGTTCCTTGCCACAGCAACGCTAGTAGTTGGGTTATATGCATACATCCGAACAGCAAGTGCATTGGAAGCGGATGTATTTTTCCCATTTAGATAGTGTTTTTAAAATATTTCACTTAATTGGCTGTGTGTGCAATATGTAAAAAGTAAGTGTTAATAAAACATATATTGTACTGTCATGTATAAATGTGGCTTTTTATATATATAATTATCTGGTCGAATGTATATTGTGCCGTTATCATGTTTGATAAATAAAGTGTATACTATTGTGAATACATCAATACGTATTAGTGGCTTATATTAACAGAAAACACATTTTAGTGTTCCATGCATCCATTTTGAAAGTACACAACTCCCCAACATATAAATCAAGGGTAGTACATAAACCTTTATCAACTCACTCGGTATCAACTTCAGAGTAGTTTGTGAGTTTCTGGTTGTGTGCACATAGCAATGATGATGATTTGACGACCACTGATGAGATGACATTTATGCCTGCTTTTTGGTTATTAATGCAATATCAATGCGATACAATGCCTATTGAAACTTTTAAACAAATACTACTGTAATTTGCGTTATGCAACCTATTGGTTGTAATACAGGACAGTGTCCTAAATTTGCAGTGACACTGCTTGCAAGGTTAAATAATATGACTTATTTCAGGTTAATAGGGTTACAATTATAGATTTAGCCATCATCACAGCCATCATCGCCATATCACCACTTGCTGCTAGGAGCACTAGTGTTGCATGTTGCCGCCTTTTCATATGTTAAATGATGTGGCCCTCTTCAGGTAACTAACTAGGTACAGTGTGTGGATAGTTTGGAAAAAACAAAAAAACAATGAGATGAATAAAACTGCTTTCATAGCAACAAGTTTTTTCCGGACCGGCAGGTCACGTCAACCAATAGAAACTTGTCATTCCTGCCGGCCCAGTTTTCGGACTGGTTCACATGACCTGCTGGTCCGGAAAAACATGTTGCCGTGTTGCTGTGAAAGTGGCTTAATGTTCTTTACGACATACAAAACGAGATTATATAGCATCAGGTCTTTTAGTTACCTTGTACGACCCTAGACCTTTTCTACTCCAGACTCTTGAGGGTAAGAAAAATAAAAGGTAAACATACATGGGTGGTAAAAAATAACACATTTATTTACCATACAAGCTACACCCAAACAATCTCATTACAAATAACTGAGTTCATAAAATTATATACTATAGGCCTATGCATTTTTGTGTGTATTGTCAGTTCAGTTTGAAACAGCTCTCCATTAATTTTTCATTTTACTTTTTACCAGTCTTATCATTCCTACATAACCATTACAAAATACAACCTCAATTACCTGTTGAGTGTAATGCAATCTTGGTGTTCTTCTTCTACTAACTTTCCCTTCCAATTGCTTTATACTAAACTTATACTATGTGAATAAAATAAACCCCATTTTTATTTCATTTATCACGGAAACTAATAGAGAGATAGATTTATCATATATATATAGTAAATGTAATTTATTACAAACTTACTAATAACTACTGACACTCAACAACAACTACAACTACAACTAACTACACTGTTAGTAAATCCCTATAGAATACAGCAGAGCTATGTCAAGGTCAAAATTATCAATGTCATGCAAAACTTTTGCAAATAATTGATTGAAAATTGGCCAATTAATATGTGGCATCAAACCTAATACTGTATATAGTCAGATCCCCATATACAACTGTTCTTCATGGGAGAGAACTATCTAGTGTCTACATATGTAGAGGTGTTACACAAAGTGTGTTCACTGTATCTACAGACATACAGGTGTTACACCAAGTGTGTTAATATATTATCAATCGTTGGTAAACTGGTAAAACATACTAATTTAACATGGTTACATAACAGTGGATCGAGGAACAATGGATAGGATTTTCACTTTACATCCTTCATTACATAAGCCAAAAAACCAATATTTTGCATGGAAGGAAATGCAATCATAGTTATCAATATTCATACCAATCTTCCACATTTCATGTTCACCTTTTTGTATTTGATGAATGTAATTATAAGAACGAATGTTGCAATATCCTGGCAAAGTATATGCCATACAAAGGCTGTCATATTTTGTATTAAACAAAATGGGATTTTATTGGCTTGGTGCTGCTAGGTAGCAATGAGCAGATTTCCTTATGGGAATTGTGAATGAACATTAGCTAAAAACGTTCAAGATTAAAACGAAAACCAACACTAAACTAGGACAAACACCAAAAATTCAATTAATCCCAGATCTGCTACAGTACCGGTATGTTATTTTCTTATTCCTTTATGCCTCTATTATTGCAATCATGCTATTCATGAGATCAAGGGTAGAGATGAAGGTGAAGGACAGTTTCATCAACTAAGTCTCAAGATTAGCTGTTAATCCGAGATTTGCTCTGCTCGCCTACTTGGCAGAGTAACCTAACAATACTAACAATTAATTAAAAGTTAAAACGATTGGTAATTGTTGTGTTAGTTGGCGCTTATTATGTGTTATTATTATTATTCAAGATTATCAAATCTGAGATTAACAAAGTTTGGTAAATTAAGGCCTAAGCTGCACACTTCTCTTATTTTTGGCTGGTGTGAGACTTAACTCATCAAAACTTAACTCATTATAGTTATACCAAAGATGACTGGTCAGTGGTCAATTATCTATACAGTAAGCCAGGGTTGCCACCAAGTAAATTTTTAAATCCTCTAAAGATATCAAAAAAATCCTCAAAAATCCTCCAAAACACATTTATTGTGCTGTTACTTAGCATATTGGTGCAGGGTTGCCACCAAGTAATTTTTTAAATCCTGTGAAGATATCAAAAAAATCCTCAAAAATCCTCCAAAACATTTATTCTGCTGTTACTTAGCATATTGGTGCTGGGTTGCCACCAAGTAATTTTTTAAATCCTCTGAAGATATCAAAAAAATCCTCAAAAATCCTCCAAAACACATTTATTCTGCTGTTACTTAGCATATTATAAAGTGTGAAAGAATAAAAAAATTTTTTAGGTTATGTTTATTTTTAGGTTATGCATTAGGCCTATGCCAGATGATCTTTAAGAATTTAACACCTTTAAGAAATAACAGCATAGACTCATATAAAAAGTCAGTCGTCACGTCACGGGCTCACGCTCACGGTTCTGCTTGTTATCAACGAGGCACGGGCAACGCGCTCTATCGTACACTAAAAGAACACACGTTCTGCAAAGTTGACGATAGAGGACGCTTCTTACTACTAGACCAATCACAACGCTTTAGGTACCTCATTGGCTGTCTCCCACACAAGCTCCACCCTCTGCTTGCTAGTATAGCAAGACAACTTACAAAAACACAGTTGAAATCTCGATATTTCACACGTGTTTTGAGACATCGTGTCTATGCTGCGGGTTCAAGTGTAGATTGTCCAACTTTACTTTTTACGTTATGTAGGGTACATTCCGAAACTAGCTGAATATGCCATTTCTGTGCTGAGGCCGTTCCGTAACCTGAATATCATAGGCTGGGCGTTCCGTAACTTCCTGCGCCAGCATATTCAGCATCATGAAAACGCCAGCCGTTCGAGCGAGGTCATCTGCCAGCAATCACCAATCATGGCGGCATTTTCAAAATGCAATAATTTAAAAGCTCGTCAAACTGTCAGGAATTATATAATTTGACCGTTATTTATACCACTCGTTGCAGGATTTTATTATCTTTCATGATGTATTCGTTATCATTGGGAAACGAATAGAATATTGTTTTTTTAATTTCATTACAAATTTTTAGCGCGCATTTCCTCCATCTTTTCGCTTGTGGGCGTTCCGTAACACTTGACAAAATGTGACGCTGGGACGTGCTAGCTGATGCTGGAACCCCATCATTTTCAGGAGGTTTCGGAACGTACCCATAATCGTTCTTTATGGCGGAATTTTCAAATTATAGTAAAATTCACGGTTTTTACAATAATGGTGGAAAATCCGCCAATTTGGCCGTTAATCCTCATGTCCGCGAGGCACCCTAAAAATCCGCAAAAGAGGATAAACTCCGCAAAAACGGCAACCCTGCAGTAAGCCAAAGTATCATAAAACAATTTTCATTGTTTATACATGAGTACCTATTCAAAAAAACATTTATATATTATTGTATATATATATATAGTATAGGTATGTATACAATTAACCTTCTCACACCTATCTCAATGCTAACTAACAAAACAACAGTACCACGGTACCGATATCGTTGTTCAGCCCTTCTAAATGGGTATCAATACCCAGAATAGTAAATTGTTTCTTGATCAAGACAAATTCAATTAGAATGCTTGGTGGTATATGTATAGATAGACTGTATAAAATTAATTTGATATATGTATATTCGTTACTTTTGCTAACACAAACCTGAGTTGAGATGATTCGTGCTAGTTGAGCGTAACATTCTTATAATCTCTACATTATACATAACATCACTTTTGTTGTCATGGCTGCACACTAATTAATTACAACTAACATAATAAATAATAATACTTAAATTAGAGTTATAATTTTTTCACTAAAGATTTAATATAGCTGATGGATCGGTCGTCGGTTAGAATGCCCATATGATCAACATTTGGAAATGACTGGTGATAAATTCGTTGCTTCTGTTTACCCTGCCAGTGCAAACATCCTTCCAGGCTGCGCTTATTAACGGTCCCATCGCCATCATCATAATTCAGGGTGGGGTCACCGCCGGGAAATTTGCCAGGCTTATAAGTCATTCTAAAAAAAAGGACAATTTGATTTAACATAAATGTTGTTAGGATGCAAATGCTGCTAATTAAAAATGACAGTGGACCCTTGATAACTGATAAATAGATGATATGAAGTGTTTTAAATATTTAAACAGAAACAAGTGTTTTACCTTTACGCATTTGTGTTATCTTTTTACTGTATTTTCAATTTCAAAAAAAAAAAAAAAAAAAAAAAAAACAGGAGTTGAGGCCAGGAGAACACACTAATGTTGGTAGACCAAAAAGCTGGAATGCAGGAATGGAATGCTGCTGAATGTTGCCTAGTGGATGCTGGGATGGGGTTGGAATGGGGGTTGGAATGAATGAATGAAGGAATAAATTAATGATGGGGCTGAAATTGGAAGGTTGCAAAAGACTGACTCTGGAACTTACTTTGAGACTGTATTCACTTTGTAGCCATGTAAACAATGCACCTCAACGCCTGGAGCATCAAAGTTCAAAGAGTACTTTTCAACATCCTTCCGCATTTCCCATCCAAGGGGATACTGAAGATCACTGAAAATAAAGCAACACAAAATAAAATGATGAACCACAGCCACAGGGCACAATTTCATATTGATAGCTCATAGCTCTAAGATCAGAGTTAAAAATAAGTAATTACAAATTTAACAGCGTTATAAAATGTGCATGAACGAGAAGTGTGCTAGCATATAATCTAGCATACACATAGGGAATGTTCAAATATTAATTAATTTTAGAGATTGTGTAAATACTACATAAATATTAAATACTAGATTTAGCAGATTGCAAAATCAATTTCTATGGAGTATTAAAAATGCTACAAGGCGAATTTCTGTTACACATGATAGAAAAATAAAAAATATTTTTTTCCTTCTTGTGCCAAGATGGCTTTTTCAGCCATTCTTTTGTCGTACTATCCAATATAAAACAGCTTCCTTTTCTGGCCTGCTCATATCATTGGGCAGGGAGTCAATAAAAACCTTCAGGGCAAAAAAAATAAAAAATAAATACAAGATTCTGCAAAGTGTGAAACTCAAACTCTGCTCAAACTTAAGATTCGAGTTTAAAAAATGTAATGCATTTTGTCGACCCCTACAGCCCTATGTGTGACAAAGACTATACTGTGTATGAGTTAGCTGACTGTTCCTAATATAAATGTAACCTCTCCACCAACAAAATGAAGCAACAAACTCAATCTTTTTGGATGTTGTTACGTATATCCACACAGTTTACATGCATTTTATTTTTTCTGCATCAAATAGGCCTACCTACAATGACTACACAAAATTTGAATTTAATTATAAGTACTAAACTTATGAACTGTGTAAGATAGAGATCAGTTTGGGTGGAGTTCTATTTCATTTTCATCCTATGTTTTTATTATTTTTACATGTACAGTGAGTGTCCATAGGATCGTTATAGCCACCTGGTATGGTATGGGTCCATCCAATGATAGTTAGGCTTACTTTAGGGCTGGTCCACACAGATTTTTAAGACATACGATTTAAGGTTTAACGCGTAGTCGTAAAGTTGTAGGAAACACGTACTGGCGTTCACACAAAGTTTTAGTTTTAAGACGTTGTTTTCATTGTTGTTTTTAAAACAATGTCTTAAAACCTTATGCATTATGTCTTAAAAATCTGTGTGGACCAGCCTTTAGTGATAAACAATAACAAAAGTTGGTTAGAAGTAGGGCCGAGTCGTGCAAACGTTTAATTAAACGCCCGCGCCAAAAAATACATGTACAAAATATTCATACACGTTTAACCATGATACTATACCCCAGCCCGACCAATTCCCCTCCCCTGCCACCCCCACCCAAACTTGCAGATTTTCCCCATGAGGCAAGTTTGGCGTCCAGGCGACAAGCAACGATGCATAGCTTAGTGCGTGGGGTCAAAATAACTGTAGACAGTTGGACACAAAGGTGGACGAGGTAATGAACAATGAATAAAATAAGCCATCCATGTTAGTTGGTTGATTTTGTTTTTCGCAAACGTTACAACTAATTTTTTGTTATAATTTTGTGAACAGGAGGGGTGTTACGTTTGAACGCTTAAACGTGAAAAATTCGAAAAAATAAACATTTACAACATTAAACGTTTTCTCCCAGCCCTAGTTAGAAGTGTGTTGACAGTATTGCAGTACAAACTTTCTTACTTGAAAAATTCTGGGAAGTCAGCTATGGTATAGTTTCTCTTGTCAGTTTCAACGAGGACTTCATTTGATTTCCAAAACAAACTCGAAGGAAGCAGCCAAGAAAGACTTGGAGAGGTGATCTGCTGCGTCCTTAGTATACTCTGTCTTAGTACATAGACGCCTAGGTCGTCTCCAACTGCAAACACTTTGAGAGCCTTAACGGTGCCACCCCATGCACCGGAGAGCGTCACAAGAGCAGAGATGTATTTGTCTTTCCACTTTTGAGTCTGTAGATGTAGAAAGTGTAACGACATCGGACCACCCATACTGTGGGCCAATAAGACTACCGGTTGGTTGCCATTGCTTGTGTATGTCTCTTCCACCAATTCTTTTAGATTCACAAAATATTCTTCATTCTCATCTGAAAATGTTTAAGTAAAAAAGGACATTAATACCTACTGTAGTAGGTACATTTCTTAACACTAAACCAAAAAAGAAATAGAAAATGATTAATATGTTTTGTTAGGGAAAGGGTGAACTGTTTTTGGAACACCTATCAGCATTTTTTGGGTTAATGTGTACCTCCTTGAAAGTTATGCCTTATAACCATTTCAATGATTTCATACATTTCTAAGCTGTGTTGAATGAACAGAATGATACTGCTTGATGATAGTAATAATTGGGCTTAATGTCTCATATTTAGTTTAGGCAACGAAACCAACGAATTCACATAAAAATGTCGGTACAAGTGGTGCAGCAAAAATATTCACCTCAGACACCTTCTTGTGTGCAAAACGCGAATTGGACCTACTTGCTCCACCTGTTTTTGATAGTAGAAAATCCCACTGTCAAAACCTATAAGACCACTAAATTGCAATTACCAGATGATTTAAGTTAAAGATTATTATTACCCTACCCGACTTCATTGTTGGACAAAGGGAGCAGATATAAAAAAAAAAAAAATATATATAATAAATCTAAATCTTTAATTATCTGAAATATATTTACATACCTAATGTATTAATTTGTCTATTATGTATTTGTATAGCATGCATGTAACCATTAGGACTATATTGAAGATTTTTGTATTATAATTTACATTATAAATTTATAATATATATATATTAGATAGATATTAATTTGGGAAGATATGAAAGATGAAAGATATGAAAGAAAACAAGTTCAAATAAATAAATAAATAATACATGAATGAACGTAATAAACAAGCTACACTAACACATTTTGTAAGCAATTAAAAAGTACTTCTGATCAAAGGTCAGGCAAGGCTTAGATTTAGAAGATAAAAAGCTTTAACTTTACAAGTAGGACTAGGTCAACACATTTGTTTATCTTCAACTTTAACAAATACGTCATCCATCACTTTGATTTCCGATGCAAGTATGTATCAATAAGGCAATTAATCTGACATTGTTTAGTGTAATGAATTCACTGAAGGAGGCAGCCGCAGAGGTATCGTACTGCGTAGGCAGGTACCAAACATTTTGAAGAGGACACCCCCCACAATATAAACAATTTGCAATACAGTATTGCAAATTGTTTATTTATACACAGAGTTATATACACTGTATTATGTAGTTTTGCCAATACTACATAATACAGTAAATTGTTTATTTATACACATAGTTGTATAGGCTACACTGTATTATGTAGTATTGCCAATACTACATAATACAGTGTATATAACTCTTCACACTGTTTAACTGTTTAACCATCCCATTCCTAGAAATAAGCCAGACAGCCAAAAAGTGTGAAAATTGAAAATAATGCAAATTGTTTCCAACGACAGTGTGGGAGGTAGTGGTAACTCACTAGCACTACACTGCATGTTTGACAGTAAGGATAAATATCGCAGATACGAAGAGCTTCGAAGCTCTTCGTATCTGCGTTACTGATCAGTAACGTTTTAAAGTAGGAACCTGCATGTCTACAGTGAAGATATTTTGTATTCTTTATAAGTTCTGCTTCATTAAAAGAAGAAAACTAAAACAGTTTAGCAAATTTAGTGTACGTACAAGAAATATTTTCACCAACAGGGAACAGAAGAGAAATATACCTGAAAGTAGACAGTTTCTGCCTCGATGGTTTTGGTCACTCTCATTGGTCAAGTTACCAAGGCCATCAAGATGAAATGTTTTGATAGTTTGTTTTGTTCCATAATAGATAGGGCCTACATGTTTTTCATCTTCACACTGTTCCATAATCTATTTTTGGGCAAACCATTAGTCGCTGTTATCACACAGTACACAAGCTAGTCAACTTGAGACATTTCCTAACACGTCATTTTTAGAGGTGTGCGAGTAGCAATTTTTTGGTTCGAGTCGAGTTCGAGTTCGAGTAGTTCAAAACCAGAAATTTTTCGAGTCGAGTTCGAGTAGTAAAAAATTGAAGTACTTAAATATGCTGGGGTTCATTGGGAAATAGGTAGCCTATAAGAAAGAATTTTACAACAAGGTGAATACATTTCTTGTTACTTTTAATAACTTAGTCTTAAGTTAACAGTAAGTAATCTTAACTTAGGCCTGTTGTTAGGCAACAACAAGGCCTGGCCTAGGGTTATTCCTATGGTAGGCTAGGCTAGGCACAAGAGCCTAGGCCTAGACCTAGATTAGCCTATTGCATTTGTAACTAAATCTAAATCTGAACTCACCTTGTAATTCTTTTGGCCTTTGGGTCAGTAGCAGGCCACTTCAAAGCAGAGTTTATTCTATACTCATGAAGTGTTAGCTGTGTCCTAGCCTGCATTGGCCTAGGCCTAGCTGGTGTATGGCTAGACTTAAGACATTTTAAAGGCCAAAAGAATTACAAGGTGAGTTTAGATTTAGTTACAAATGCAATATGCTAATCTAGGTCTAGGCCTAGGCTCTTGTGCCTAGCCTAGCCTACCATAGGAATAACACTAGGCCAGGCCTTGTTGTTTTGTAGGCCTAGCTGGTGTAAACTCTGCATAGATCTGAAGATGTCTAGCACAACTTGTTGTGCTTCCACAATTGACTTTCATAGTTGCCGCACTTATTTCGGTGCATTTATCGATCGCACAAAAAAAACACGATACAAAAAACAGATAGCCTTCAAAAAGACAGGCCAGCCATTGAAGTTGAAGAAGAAATCTAGAGAAAATGATGTTCCAACAATGTCTCGTAGCCATACCGGATGTTTGGGCGGGGCTTACGTATGCAGCTTCAACTAAGCTCCGCCTCCAACGCCCACTTCAGTGTAGTATAAACAGCGTTTTGACGATCTCCAGCGATATATCGCGCAATAATCGAAACTCGAAAAAAACTCGATAGTCGAGTAGTAATTGTGAATTTCGAGTCGAGTACTAAAAACTCGACTCGACTCGAAAACTCGAGTACTCGCACACCCCTAGTCATTTTGTTAGTTGACAAACAGTATTCCAAGACTAATAGTAATAGAACAAAGCCACTCCTGGTATGATTTAAACTATGGTTTTTAACTTTTGTATTGAAATAAATATTTCAACATCTCAATTCATGGGTTTTGATCAAAAACAATATTGCAATGTTTGATAAGTATGTTGATGTGGTAATATTACTATTTAATTCAATTCATTTCATATATAGTAGCTGTAACATTTACTAAGAATTGATTTCCTAGCCAATTTTCCACGTCTTTAAAGAGTTGTGATGCATTTTTAAATGAATCAATTAGTCTACATCTACAAATAAAACTTTCATAGCTGAAACAGTCTTGGTAGGGCATACAGGACAGGCAACATCTATTCCATTGCTCGATACTGAAAGAGTACAACTAAGGAATGCCAGGAGGGCTGGACAGGAAGGAGCAGGAGGCTTGTCTCTATTAATTGGCGAGACGCATGATGACATGAATGTGTCAATGTGGGCATAAGAGAAGAAGAAGATTTTATCCAGACAAATAATATTTTTTTGTGAAACTACAAACTAGTCAACTTACTGGGAGCTTTTCTGAAGTCGTATGGGGCACCTCGAATTGATACATTGCGTTCATAGCCCATGCTTGTAAGAGAACTAGCAATGTCTTTGAAATATGCACCAGGCGATGCCTGACTTGGATCCAACCACTCCACTGAGGTGGTGTTACCGAAACCTGGCACTCGTAACTCCACTCCATCTGGATTTGATGTTTTCCGGGTTTCATTATTATAGAGAAGTTTCATATTATCAATCTGCAATTGAAAATTTAAATCGTAATTATTCTTCTTCTTCTTTCGAACACCCAGAGTTGGAACTTATGCCATTCTCTGCCTAGTTGCCCAATAAAGGTTTGCCACATATTTCCTCCTTGCTATCTTTTGCCCCTCCATTAGATCCCTTTCTGCTGTCAAAGAGACACATGTCGTAAGATGTTCCGCGTCCTGGTCTTGTTCTTTGCAGAGAAAATGAGATTAAAAAATAATCAGCTATAGCACGAGTATACATTGTATATCATAAAATATAAAGATGTAGAGCTTATGCTTCAATAGTGTAGTACTTCACGATAATTGGTGATATGGTAGGCCTAGGCCTAATTGATAAGGATAACCTACATTTTATTTTGTTTCATATCATGCTGAAATTGCTACATTCCGCTAAGTAGCTTTTAATAAACAGGTCATTGCACTACTGTTATGAATGAGTGACAATTACAAATTCAACTTACCCAACAATCTATAACCAACGGAACTAGCAATTCCAGATTGAGCCAAATATTGAAGTAATCTTGAGTATCTTTTGCACATAAATAATGAACCACTTGCTTCTTGTGTAATTTGGCTTCAATTTGGCTACCTCCATCTCCAGGAACTGCAATAAATTAGCAATAAGTTGTTCAGCAATGACATGGATGAAAACTTTTAACAACCAGCAAGCCAAGCTAACTCACCAGTTTGTTTAGGCTATATAACTATATTATAATGTATATATTTTTATTCCAGGCAGAAATGTTCTGGTGTAATTGTGATGATGTTCCAATAAAAGACATTACATGTATTAAAGTAAGATTTATTGTAGAACTAATATAGTAGGTTACATGATACAACGCTCAGGCCTCAGGCTCAGGCTGGAGTGTAGGCCACGCCTTGCGGTAGCCCAGCCGCACTCTAAACTGCTTAACAAAGCATCATTACACCTTTCCATCCCGGAATATGGATACACTGTAGGAATATAGCATGCCTAAAGATATTTACTAATGTTACAAGATACTAAAATTAAGTCTGCCTACAGCAAGTTATTAGCTTAACATACTACATGTGAAAATCCTTAAACTTAACTGGCATTCGGGTCTGCCTACCACTTCTGGTTGCAGGAGGTGAAGCAGGTCTAGCTACAGTCATATCTGAACTAGGGCTTCCCACTCTTTGATTTCCTTCCCCCATTTCTGGTAGAAAGTCCACACCAGTTTCTTTGACAGCATTTTCTGATCGTCTAAGCGCACCTCTGTTGCGTCTAAGACTACTACCTTGCGCAGTTTTGACAAAGTAGGACCGTGGCGAATCATGCACTCCGCTTACAACAGCCGGTTCCCATACCTTGTCCCTTCGAACTACTACATTCTCCCCAGGTACCAAAGGTGGCAGAGAAATAGCACTCTTGTCATGAAAGTATTTCTGTTTGATTTGTGCCTTTAACAACACATTTCTCACCGTTTGCGGGTTTTGAATTTCAGGTTGCAACATAGAGGCATTCATGGGTAAATTAGATTTTAGTTTTCTGCACATTAACAGCTGTGCAGGTGATAATCCTATTCCAGTTATTGGGGTGTTTCTATACTCAAGAAGTGACCTGTAAACACTAACATTATCAAAGCGAGCTTTCTTTAACATAGTCTTAGCTAATTTAACAGCGTTCTCCGCCATGCCGTTAGATTTAGGATGTTCCGGACTGGATGTTACGACAGTGAAATTCCACGTTTCTGCAAACTGTTTGAAGTTGTAGCTAGAAAAGGGCATATTGTCCGAGACAATATTGTCTGGAACTCCATATCTAGCAAACATACACTCTAGCTTTGAACTTACTTCTACTGCTGTTTTACATTTGACCTGAACAAGCTCTATCCACTTAGAATAGAAGTCTTTAACGACTAGGTAACTTTTCCCCTCATATTCTAAAATGTCGGTAGCCAAAGTTTGCCAAGCTCGGTCTGGTATTGGGTGGGATAGCAATGGCTCTTTCGCGTTTTGCTTACCAAAACGTTCACATGTTACACACTTCTTTACATAATCGTACACATCCTTATTTATACCTGGCCAGTATACAACACTCCTAGCACGTACCTTACTTTTCTCTATTCCAAAATGACCTTCATGAACTATCTGAAGCATGTATTGCCTTAAGGCAGGAGGAACTAACACTCGACTACCTACAAAAAGTAAACCCTCCTCCTCGGAAATGTCATTCTGCAAGTCCCAGTAGAACTTACACGAGCTAGGAACTGAGTGTTTATGACTAGGCCAACCCTTTTGTAGCAGTTGCTTGAGTTCCTGTGCAACTACCCAATTGCTCGTTTCAGTTTGAAACTGTTTGCGCCTTTCAGTTGTCATAGGCAAATGTTTGGACACACTGTGTACTAACTTAATCATGTCTGAATCATCAACATTGATATCACGAAGATAGGCTCTAGACAATGTGTCTGCCCATACCATATCCTTACCAGGTAAGTACGATATGTCGAGGTCATACTTGATGATTTTTAACTGCAATCTTTGTAATCGAGGTGAAACTTTGTTAATCTGTTTAGTTGCAATGGATACCAGTGGTTTGTGATCTGTTAATACCTGTACTTTTCTGCCATATGTATAGTAATGAAACTTAGTAAGACCAAACACAATTGCATTTAGTTCTTTCTCTATCTGAGCATACGCTTCCTCTGTAACAGTCATGCTTCGTGAAGCGAAAGCTATAGGGTGGTTGTCTTGTAGTAAACATGCCCCCATCCCTGCTTTAGAAGCATCTACCTGTAAAACTAAAGGTTTCGTTGGGTCGAAGTAAGAAAGTACCGGAGCTTCACACAAAACTTTTTTTAAGTTATCATAAGATGTCTGCTGTTCGTGTTCCCACGCCCACTCTACCTCTTTACGTAACAAGGACCTCAATGGAGCTGATATCTGAGACATATTTGGAATGAACTGATGTACAAAATTTAGCATCCCTAAGAATCTCCTAACCTCAGCCACTGAAGTAGGTGTAGGCATGTCCACGATAGCTCTAACACGTTCTGGATCTGCTTTTACTCCATCAGAAGTTATTTTATGACCCATATAACTAACTTCACTCACTCTGAATTGGAACTTTTCCTTGTTGAATTTTACATTTGTCTTTCGGGCTCTCTCAAACACCTGTTGCAAAACTCTGTCATGTGTCTCCTGGTCTTTGCCTGCTACAATGATATCGTCAGCTATAATTTGTATACCTTGGATTCCCTCGAATAACTCATTATTCATGCGTTGAAACACCTCTGGGCTTGAAGACAGACCAAAAGGTAGTCTTCGAAATTTATACCTACCAAAAGGTGTATTGAACGTACACAAATCAGTGCACGATTTACTCAGTCGCACCTGATGGAAACCCTCTTTCAAATCAAGTATCGAAAACACCTTGTTTCCAGTCAAGTTTGCAATTGCATCTGCTGCTACTGGCATATGATAATGCTCCCTCCTAACAAACTTGTTTAACTCAGTGGGATCTAAACACAATCTTAAATCACCACTGGGTTTTTCGATAATAACCAAATTGTGTACCCACTCAGTAGGATGAGTGACTTTTTCGATTATTTCTTTTTCGATTAGATTGTCAAGCGCTTCTTTTAGCTTATCTCTTATTGCTAATGGTACTCTACGTGACGGCTCGATCTTGGGCTCTGCCTCTGCCTTCAAAGAAATATTGTACTCCCCCGGCATTGACCCTAATCCATCAAAAACATCTTTATATTCTTGGACTATTTCCTCTTTAGTTACAATCTTTTTGACGTGATCTATCTTTTTAATGAGCCCAAGACTCTCGCATGCATCAAGTCCTAGTAGAGGCTCGCTGTTGACATCTGTCACCATGAATGTCACTCGGGCAGTCCTCTTACCCTTACTACAATCTAAAGAGATTTTACCCTTGGGAATTATAACTCTTTCCCCAAATGCTACAAGCTTTGTTCTAGTTTCATTAAGCTTGTCTACAACATCTGAGCCAAGTTCCTGGAAACAGCTGTAAGGTATCACACTTACTTCCGCTCCAGTGTCTAACTTAAAGTTAATCATTTTCTTAGCTTGGCCTACCTGAATGTTTGCATTCCAACTGGCTTTCTGTCTAGGCATAGGCCTAGCTACACTATGTACTTCCTTCATTATTTCTAATGAGTTCATGTATACTTCCTGTACACCTTCCTCATCCGAATCATCACTGTTAGTAATCGGTAGGTTATGTTCATCATATTCATTCAGTTCATGGATTTTCTTTTTCGTCGCATTGCTATTCCTACACACTTTACTGAAATGGTTGAAACCTTTACATGCACTACACTTTTGTCCAAAGGCAGGACACTTCTTTGGAGCATGCTTGTACCCACAATATTTGCAGTCTTTCTTATACCGCTGTGTGTTTGACGTGCTTGACGTCTCTTCTTGCCGTCTGTCAGATGTTGGCTTCTCCGTGACGTCACGCCCATAGTCACGCCTCCGGCTGACGTAATCCACCGCCTTGGCAGACCCGTCAAGTTCTCCAGCTTGCTGCTTACTCACTTCCGCTGCACGGCAGTATTCGGATGCTTTCTTTAGGTTCAGGTCAGGAATACGAAGTAGGCGTTCCCGTAGCGCTTTGTCGTGAATTCCCAGAACTACACGCATAGTGAGCATTTGTTCAGTCTGATTTCCGAATTCACACGTCGCCGACCTGAGTTTCAATTCAGTAAGAAACTTGTCAAAAGGCTCTCCCTCCTTTTGAATATGCGTGAAGAACTTGCTTTGTTCAAATATTAGGTTTTTTCGTGGGTTACAGTATTCTTCAAATTTCGTGATGACATCATCTATCTTGTCGGCACTTAAACCCGTCTCGAAGACAAACGTATTAAAAACTTCTAACGCTTCATCGCCCACAAAGTTCAGTAGTATTGCCACTTTCACAGACTCATCTTTGCTGGTTTCTTTACCTGTAGCTTTCATGTATATCTTGTACTTCTGTAGGAAACGTCGCCAGTTCTCGCTCACGTTGCCGGAGAGATCCAGGCATGGTGGCGGGTTGAAGCTGGTTGAAGCATGTGCCATATCTTTAATCACTTAATAGCACAGTAATCACACGTTTTGTCTTCAATCTATAGTTGCTGCTGTAGCCCGGTTGTATTTCCGCTTCTGACACCATGTGATGATGTTCCAATAAAAGACATTACATGTATTAAAGTAAGATTTATTGTAGAACTAATATAGTAGGTTACATGATACAACGCTCAGGCCTCAGGCTCAGGCTGGAGTGTAGGCCACGCCTTGCGGTAGCCCAGCCGCACTCTAAACTGCTTAACAAAGCATCATTACAGTAATGTTCCACTGTTAAATGTTGACCACCTCTAATCTACTACAGTACTTGTCAATCAATTATGTGACAGGCACCCAGTCTAATACCTTTCTACTTGCAATATGGTGCTTTTCCCAAAAGTTGACCGTATGCCTACCGATCACAGATTATTATAGGTTACATTCTGATACCAGTGGGATTGCAAATGCTTACCGCACGCTAGACACGTTCTGTATCCGACTTAAGTAATACCATAAGGCGTAATTTATAATAGTACTGTCTAGATTTACCGAGTGTAACGTAACGTGCCTCCTGAGCACTTCAAATGCGCTTGAGTTTCCAGACTTTTTCGTTCAGGCATTGCCAGCATTCAAATTTCACCATGGCGTCTTAAAAACATAATTATTAAAAGCTCGTCCAACACTTCAGTATCGATGGAATTAAACTAAATTTACATACCTAATGATAAATATGATTTTATTATCTTTAATTGCATATTTTGTATTCACGGAATACGATTCCAATTTTGCGTTGTACAATTCATTAGTCATTACACATTTTTGCGTGCACATTTTAGCTTGTAGGCGTTCCAAAACATATGACAACATTTTACCCTCTGTGGTGGTACATCTGCATATTATGCAAATAAATTAATGAAAATATTAACAATTTATTTTTAGGTAAATAGCAGGGCTAATGTTTCTATTTCAAGTAGGGATTTTGTCAGCCAAGAAGCTTAGTTTCAGTTTCAGTAGCATCTTGTTTAGCAGTCTCCTGCTACTTGAAATCACTGATGGACTCACAAGTTTCAAGGGGTAACAACTTAGTAAGGGGCGGGAAGGACCACTGTATGTATTTTTACTCTCAGTAAGCAATATGCTCTCTTATTAAATCTTGACGACATGAGAAGCAAGTATGAGAAGCTGATTTCAGGAACTCAAGTCTCCACACTATCACCACGGGGGTAGGCCTATTGTTTATCGGATGAAAAGAAATAATATTTAGCCGATAAATAACTCATTTATAATGACAAGAATAGTTACAAGAACCAGCTAGAGCTATGTATAAAAAACAGAACACATAACAACAAAGAATAAAAACAACAATGAATTAAAAAGAAGTTAAATAGAAGAAGAAGGAAAACAAAGAAGTTAGTTAAAAGATGGTCGCGATTGAACATTCCGGCCCCCATGAATGCTCTGCTTCATTGAGTGGGTAGAGGACAGAGTTTGACAACTGGGCGAGTGATGACTCCATGGGAGGTGATAACATCTGTGATCCGCGAGGCGCCACAATGTTTGGTTATGAGCGATGTGTCTCCGTGTACTGGTGGGGATTGAGAAGTCGGGCGATCTCCAGAGGCGAGCGATGTGCGCCGTGCAGGTGTCAGTCAGGCGAGTATCTGCAGAGGTGAGCGATGTGCGCCGTGCAGGTGTCAGTTAGGCGAGTATCTGCAGAGGCGAGCGATGTGCGCCGTGCAGGTGTCAGTCAGGCGAGTATCTGCAGAGGCGAGCGATGTGCGCCGTGCAGGTGTCAGTCAGGCGAGTATCTGCAGAGGCGAGCGATGTGCGCCGTGCAGGTGTCAGTCAGGCGAGTATCTGCAGAGGCGAGCGATGTGCGCCGTGCAGGTGTCAGTCAGGCGAGTATCTGCAGAGGCGAGCGATGTGCGCCGTGCAGGTGTCAGTCGGGCGAGTATCTGCAGAGGCGAGCGATGTGCGCCGTGCAGGTGTCAGTCAGGCGAGTATCTGCAGAGGCGAGCGATGTGCGCCGTGCAGGTGTCAGTCGGGCGAGTATCTACAGAGGCGAGCGATGTGCGCCGTGCAGGTGTCAGTCAGGCGAGTATCTGCAGAGGCAAGCGATGTGCGCCGTGCAGGTGTCAGTCAGGCGAGTATCTGCAGAGGCGAGCGATGTGCGCCGTGCAGGTGTCAGTCGGGCGAGTATCTGCAGAGGCGAGCGATGTGCGCCGTGCAGGTGTCAGTCAGGCGAGTATCTGCAGAGGCGAGCGATGTGCGCCGTGCAGGTGTCAGTCGGGCGAGTATCTGCAGAGGCGAGCGATGTGCGCCGTGCAGGTGTCAGTCAGGCGAGTATCTGCCGAGGCGAGCGATGTGCGCCGTGCAGGTGTCAGTCGGGCGAGTATCTGCAGAGGCGAGCGATGTGCGCCGTGCAGGTGTCAGTCGGGCGAGTATCTGCAGAGGCGAGCGATGTGCGCCGTGCAGGTGTCAGTCAGGCGAGTATCTGCCGAGGCGAGCGATGTGCGCCGTGCAGGTGTCAGTCGGGCGAGTATCTGCAGAGGCGAGCGATGTGCGCCGTGCAGGTGTCAGTCGGGCGAGTATCTGCAGAGGCGAGCGATGTGCGCCGTGCAGGTGTCAGTCAGGCGAGTATCTGCCGAGGCGAGCGATGTGCGCCGTGCAGGTGTCAGTCGGGCGAGTATCTGCAGGGGCGAGCGATGTGCGCCGTGCAGGTGTCAGTCGGGCGAGTATCTGCAGAGGCGAGCGATGTGCGCCGTGCAGGTGTCAGTCAGGCGAGTATCTGCAGAGGCGAGCGATGTGCGCCGTGCAGGTGTCAGTCAGGCGAGTATCTGCCGAGGCGAGCGATGTGCGCCGTGCAGGTGTCAGTCAGGCGAGTATCTGCAGAGGCGAGCGATGTGCGCCGTGAGCGATGTGCGCCTTCTTCGGAAATGAGACGATGCCAAACCGAGGCGATGGCGAAGGTGAAGTCGATTTTTCAAGTGGTGAAACAGACGTGCGTTGTGTGTGGGATACGAACAGTGAACACACCGAGGACGTATGGTGGGCGTGAGCGACGAACAATATGTTGAGTTTTACCGGCGTTGTCGATAACGCTTAATGCAAATCGGACACGTTGACCTATCAAGCGGCGACGATGAAATGCTCCAACGACAACCCACCCCAGGCTGGTTTCCCAAGCACCGGGGGCCCCAGAAATAGGCATTACACAGTTGGTTCGCATGACAATGGCGCATACATCAGCACCGAGTATTACATCGACTGGGGCTGGATGAAAATAGCAAGGATCGGCAAGACGCAGGTTCTGTAACTGGGTCCATTGTTTGTGTGGTAGTTCTTCACGTGGCGAGTTATGCATCACACTGGAAACCACGTTAAAGGGGACTGTAAGCCAAGGTGGGTCACCGTGTTGCTGTAAAAGAGCGACCGTGGTTGGTGGGCGTTGAAACGCAGTGAAGCCACCAACTCCGATAATAGGTCCACCACGTGATGGTTGCAGTTTTAGGCATACGCGGTTGGCACACGCGCTGGATATGAGGTTGGCTTGACTGCCTGAATCTAACAAGGCACGCACTAGTTCCCGGCGTCCATCAGGTGCACGGATGAAGACGCAAGCGACAGGTAAAATAGGCACTTCTGTAGGATGTATTGGCAAACGTAAAGCTGAACGGTAACACGGCGAACGTGTGACTGCCAGCATCCCTGAGGAAGATGATAAACGATAAGGCGAAGATGAGATTTCATCGTGAAAAGGTGAAGGCGACAGCGAATGCGAAGAGGAAGGCGAAGGCGAAGGCGAATGCGAAGACGAAAGCAAATGCGAATGCGAAGACGAAAGCGAAGGCGATAGTCAATCTGACGATCTTTGTGACTGATTGTTAGCTCGAGACATTTTACTACGAAAAAATGAACTGTATTATTTATTGTTTATACTCACGTAATTTATAGAACTAGAGGCGAAATTATGATGAAACACTTACGTATCCGGCCCGGAGATTGACCAATGTTTACTGGATGAAAAGAAATGAATATGAAAATAGCTCATTTATCATGACAAGAATAGTTACAAGAACCAGCTAGAGCTATGTATAAAAAACAGAACACATAACAACAAAGAATAAAAACAACAATGAATTAAAAAGAAGTTAAATAGAAGAAGAAGGAAAACAAAGAAGTTAGTTAAAAGATGGTCGCGATTGAACACCTATATTGTCAGGAATGTAATCTCGAGCTTTAGAAAACAATGATTTCGGAACAACGAGAACAATCATCAGGACACTCTGTAATACAAGTATTTTTGTGGACCAAGTGTATCAAAACTAGTAGGCCTATAAAAGGCATATCCAATGGACCAACAGTAATTAAATTAGGCTACTAAAAAAAGCATAGGCCTATATGCTTTTTTTAATTATTATTATTGTATCAATGTATGTATGTACCATGTTTGAATAGTGCATTGACGGCTGACGCTAAATAAAGGCTATTATTATTATTATTATTATATTATTATTTAATTATTAAAATTAAATACATTTATACTCACTTAAAATCACAGGAGGGCCTGCATTTTGATGACTTCTTGAACTTCTTTGAGAAGTATTAGTAATTAGACCAGTTGCTACTATTAATAGCACACAGCAGACATTTTTGTTGCTTAATTCCATGTTGATTCTCTTGAAAACAGTACAGTAGCTTCAGAGGAATCTTTCCCTCGAGTGTTGGAACAGCTCAAAGGTTGTAAGCACTTCCTCCTTCAATCTACTTATTTACTGAAAGACACACTTGTTGCTTTGCTATCTACAACTCTCCATTATAATTTGTTTTTGACGTATTGCCCATAATACGACACGTCACGTTGATCGTTTAGTCAGACCTCAACTTTGTACCTGACAACAATATCAATATTATACTATTGCTTCTGGTATTTTCTAGTGCCAAGATGAAATGACAGGAGTTAACATGTGCTTCCGCCTTGGCCAATCAAAGAGAGACTACGACGTATGAGAGCCAATCGAAAGCGCTTTTTAACGTAAGACCAAAACACGTGTTATTGTCAGCTGACGTCTTTGTTATTACTATTATCGGTCAAGTGCGCGTGTGGTAAGCCTGACGTATGTAATGAAAATACTAGGCTAAGTTTTGCCGTCATATAATGTCCACAATTAAATCGAAGGTCAAGCTATAACCTAGGTCAGCAACGCAAAATGAGACGACGGTGGGGGAACTGTCATAATTTTGTTTTAATGACCTTTCTTACAAGGTCAAGAATCTAGTAAACAGGTTTTATGACGCAAATAAGCTGCAGCCAATCATAATAATTAGGTTAAATTTGAGTCATCCCAAAGAAATAGAGGTCTACTTTATTTCTCAATAATGTTGAGAAAAAAAAGGCTTCAAACATGACATGCAATGCACTTTCGATTTATCTCATCGAACTAGGGCGCTCCGTACCAATCCACAAATTTCGCGTGTTGTCACGCATTTACCTAGGCTAATGTGTTTGGTACCAGTCTTTGGGATGTACCGCCTCGCCTACCTTGCACGTCTCCCTCCAAAAGGAAGGCGACAAAACCCACAGAGCCACGATTTGATATTTTCGAAGAAGAGATTATCCTATCAGTTCGTGGAAGGTCTACGATCGAGAGTGACGCAGCGCAGTTTACACTACGAGCTCCAGCTGTTACCCCTACCACAGCAACACGCAACACTGCCACTACTGCTGCCAGTGCATTTTGAGTGACAACGTGAACATCTGGCATCACTGTCGACTTGCTCGCAAAATCATGGCGGACATGAAGCAAGACGTCAATTCCGTGGAAGAACAGCAAAATTATGCGGTGGGTAATAACAGTGACCCTAAGAATGTGCAGGAATTGACACAATACGTAAGTTATATTGACTTGCTTGTTATGTGGCGTGAATATGTATTTTCCCCCTTGAGTTTGTCTACCAAAGCACTGCAAGTCTCTGCCCTCTTCATGGGTCTAGGCCTACAACACCGGTTGAACCTGACATTTCCTAGGCGTATACCTCTACATAGTTAGATTATAGGGCTTAAAGTACTGTTTATATAACCAGCATGATAATCCAATAATTCTTCAAGTATTTATTTACAATTTTGTTAGATTTAAAGCATCGCATGTCTTTATAACCTCAAATTAAGTGCAGACCCTCCCCTAGCCTTCACTGAATGGTTGCATTTCGTAAGCCGACTGGGCTCGACCAGCTCTGGGCATAGGCCTATGCGTTTTAGTAGTAGTAGTGGTTAAGCTTGTCTGGTCGACCAGCCATGACTGGGAAGTCTGGAGCCTTGGGTCGGTCATTGCTCGAGAACATGGGGATTTCTAATATTGAACAACATGGCCATAAAATATATCAAAGTGAGGATAATGGTGCGTTTACAGCTACGCGTTGCGAGCAAAGCGAGGGCGCGAGCTCCAATCAGCGGCCGAGTTTCACGCAAACTCTGCCACTGATTGGAGCTCGCGCCTTCGCTTCGCTCGCAACGCGTAGCTGTAAACGTACCATAAGCAATTCTAAATGGAAGATGGAGACATTATATACACCACCACACTGATGACCCACAGAGGTGCAAAAAGGTAAAGAATGTAGTAAATAATTTAATTGAATTCCTAAGTCATAGTATTTTCTAAACCCCACCTTCTGTCACCACTACACAGTACACTATTCCATATTTAAGAGAGACGGAGAAGCCCGAAACGGCAAGACAACGGCGGACGAAATGCAAGTGTCGACCACCAAATGTGAAAAGTCTGGTCGAGCCTGATCGTTTAACGGAATGCAACCAATATGTTGCCTAGGCCTAATACTTCATATACCGGTAGTTTAAATACCTATTTCTATGGAATAATTCAACCTTAATGTAGTGATAGGCCTATGTTAATCTTAAGCATACTCTGGCCCATTCAGTTCAGGATTTTGATGTCGCATGCTTGGCTTACTACGTAATTGTAATTTAAGGGATATAAGCCTATCTGAAATGTAATTTGGCCTGTAAGTCTGCTTACAACACTAACAAATCTCTTCTGTTAATGTCTTGCCAAGGGATTTTGGAACTTCCTTAGTCTGGAAGTCGCATTATTTCCAAACTATTTAAAACCACACATTCTAATGGGAGGGTCAGTAAAACAAATTAATTAATCTCTCAAAACAAATTCTGGCTCAATTATTATTCTACTCTGAAGTGTTCAGATGGTAAATTGTAATTGGTTTGCGTTCCTTTTAGCAAACATTTCAATTGGCAAAATGTAGTTCAGCTAATTGATGGTTCTGAAAGGGTTACCCAGCCTGTGTTACATTGTATTAACTAAATTGTTAAAGAGTTTTTTTGCTGACATTTGGTGTTTTTTCAGGTTCAAACATTGCTGCAAGGAATGCAAGATAAGTTTCAAACAATGTCCGACCAGATCATCACAAGAAATATCCTTTTCAATATCACCCATGTAAGGCTACTTTCGGTTTTAATAAAAAGTGAAAAGTGTTCACAGCATTCAAGACCTCAATACAATTTCGATAATACAAATATCATGAATTTTCGTAATGCATTATTTTTAGAAATAGGCCTACATATCAATATTTCTATGTCGATATTATCGCGATAATTAAATTCTGTGGGATATCCCGATAATTGCGGCGACTTAATTTCATTTTTGAATTTGGCGCCTGGCCGAGCCGAGCCACCACCGACCAGCCGCGAGTGCCCTCCTTCGATGTAGCCGCAAGAAAACTATCTGCCACTACCCCCCCCCCCCCCCCCCCATATAAGACGCAATGTTAAAAAGTAGTATTAGTGCTTAGCCTACTTCATAATATCGCGATAAAATTGAAAATGCAGTATCGAGAGACGATATTGTCTTGCACCGATATTATCGCGTTGGCCTATATCGCGATAATTTTTTTATTGTTGTTGCGATTATCGATATGGAATTTCATATCGTTTGACATTCCTAATAATTTTGTTCTTCTCGGGCCTTTATAGTATTGAAATACTCAAAGATACTGCCAAAATAAAATACTGGACCTCAGGACCCCAATAGGAAGCTTGCAATAACGTCATTTCCGGTATCGCACGGTAGCCATACTGAGGTACTCGGTAAACATTTGTTTACGTTCTTCCGAAACTGCATTGTTGCAATATTGCAGATGTCCTTTGACTGACACATCAACTGTTTTCAAAAATAAGGTTCCGTATTATGACTGAAAACAAAATAAGAACGCGTAGCTAATCTCTGTTTGAAGACAATCATTAGCATGTGTTATCATTTTCTTGAACTTGTACCTGAATACATCAATCTATTTGGCTTGAAACTGTGATATTTCCTGGATAACCTGTGTCTTCTATTGACAGAACAAATGTAAACAAGCAATGAGTACCTCATAATGGCCGCCACGTGACGTCTATTGAAAGCTACCTATTCGGTAACTTTCCCATTTCTGCCTGAAATGAAAGCAGCCGAAACGAATGCAGGCAGTCATGATTTGCCCGTTTCAGCCGTCGCCAAAGATGAACAAAAAAACGATTCTATAACAGCGCCTGAAATGTGTATGTACGCTTTGGGAGTACTCACAAGGCGACTGAGCCACCGAGGCTTTAAGCCAATCAGAAACCGATAATATCATGATTTAGAAGGCCGTGATCACTGCTACACGGCTCAAATCAAAATAAACATACACCTATACAGTTACATGAACGCGTTTTTAACAACACAAGAAGCAACCTAGAATGCCCTATTTCTCTATTCTAGGAATTTCTCTATAGGTACCCTAGGAACCCTACAAGGTAATGCCTAGGCCTCCGCCACTTAACAGTGAATTTATATGTATCGGCCTAGTAATACGGCAGTCCCAATGATACAATATGCTAGGCTAGAGTTGTTGACGTAATATTTCTCTAATGGCGGGCGTCACTAGACCGCGGCGCCGGCTGAGATAGTAAAGAGTGTCTCAAATGAAAAGTAAACGCGTTGTTTATTGGTGTTTTTCACTCATTAGGCCTATAATGGAACATAATTATTGAATGCAGTTTGCAGTACAATATCAAGCATCAACAGTTATTATCCATGCTTAATATTATAGCTGATTTTGTTTCACCAGTAAAAAAGCTACTAAAACCATATCAGGACCACGGAAATGGATTCAGGCGGAAATGGGCACCAAAAAAGTTAGAGAATCGCAATTATCCGATCAACGTCGAATTCAGGCAGAAACCATATCAAGATCTACGAAAAAAAGTTACAGTATAGGGGTCCAGGCCTCATTTGTGATTAATCTCTACAGTGTCGTATCAGATGTATCCAAGGAATGTTGCTATATCGTTACGCACCTGGTAGGCAACATGATATCATGGAAACTGTAATTTGTAAATTTATTATTAATAGATAATTTTTATTTTATCTTTGTGTATCCCAAGCATTTAGTATTACTAACTAAATGTAAATTATTAGTACCGGTAGTTTGAATGTATTATTATTTATGGATCGACCACGGTATTGTTTGGGTTGCACTGAATGTACACCAAAACTTTGCAATAATGTATAGCACACAACTCAATTGAGGTGGTTGTGACATCACAGGGGGGATAAACAATCTGTTGCTAGGGGACTCCATTGTTGTATCTTTCTTTGATTGGTGCATATTAAATTTTTGTCCGAAACAAATCAAGACCACATGGCTATTTTTTGGAATCGAGGCTTGTGCTATTTGGAGTTTGGACGCTATACTATTGGGAGGGCAGTGGTTTTACACGACTCCCTTCATAGAACTGAAGACGCCCGCATCCGTACCACAATGAACTTGCCTAGCTGTATTGATTGATTGAAACCTGGTGTTGCACTGAATTGGTGGTCAATTATTGCAGTCAAATATGAAAACTTGCTCCAATGCATTATACACCCGCTAAACAATACAAAGTATTCCAAGCTGATCTTGCTTCATTTTTTCTCATTTTGTATAATTTAAATCATCACAACTGTACATTTAACCACATCACCATGCAAATGTAATTTACAATACAAGTAATTAGGGATGTCAATACCCGGAAATAGTTGTACCCGGGTACCCTCGCGCCATACCCAGACTACCCGGGTAGTAAATAATACTAAATACGCGTTTTATCATCATGGGTGTCAAATGATTTGCAAAGTTGTGGAAAGAGACATGGGTCATTCCGTGTCACATCAACCAAAATAAGATTATTTTTTTTCTTCACCATCTCCGATTATTTTGAAATTTTGACTACATGTTAACACTATTGAAAGTATTAACTGACATTTGTTTTATATTTTTGGGTCACATAGTTCAAAAGATAGGAGGTCACCAATATTTGACCCCTGGCGCCCCCGTTTGCGCGTCGCGTCAAGCTTTTCTTAATAGCTTCTCTTCTAATTATGGTACAGAGCTCTATGAGAGCTCATTTGAAAGCTCTTGATAAGCTCTATCCAGAAAATGTCATAAACAGACACTTTTATTAGCAACGAGTTGAGTCATATATACTTACATCTGTTACAGGTCAAAGGTCAATAACTAAAATACTCCATCTTGGATTGTTTTGTAACTTTGTAATATTAATCTACATATAAGTGTGATCACTTACAGAAAATTTCAGGCTGTTATTTTTAGGAGTATTTAAGATATTAATTATTTTGTACACCAGTATGAATCGTAAGGCGTTTCTGTAACCGCAAAGCTCACTCAACATCCTGAAAGTGAATGTCAACACATATTTTTATTCATTTTATTAATGTATTAAAAATACCCATCATTGGAGGGCCTATATTATGGTAAAGCTGATTTGTTTACCTCACTTCTTCATTCTTGCTTCAACCTTTCTTGTCGCTGCATCGCTGTCTTCCTTTTTCAACTTTTATGTTTTCCCTGCACGTGCTGCTATTTACGTATTTGTTAAAGCCTTTCAAAGAACATCTTTTGTAAATACAACTAATTCATCATCCTGTGCTAGATAAGTGAAGGAAGGTGATTGGTCCATCCATGCGGATACAGGAATCTGATTTGGAGTTCGTTTGAAGTGATGTTGATCTTCAAAACAAAACCGAGCCACCATTGTCCTTCATACTGTACTGTAGCAAACTCTGTGATCTCTTTATCTCTTGTTAGGTGTTACTACCACTTATTTGTTGAATCTTAAAGTTGAGAATTGTTTTACTCTCAAAGTATTCCTTGGAGTTGGGTAAATGCACGTGGAAACTGCTACACGTGTAGTCCCAACACTAGGTTAAAATAAGTTGAATCAATCATTTAAAGTTTGCCTATTGGTTTGTCAATTTATTTCAATTTATGTTACTCAATTTATTTTTTTGATGGTGCAGCATCTCAATATAAAAATTTAAAAAAATGCAATCCTGTGTCATCATGAACTTGATTTTGGCATTCGAACTGAATGGCATTTCTTTGCCACATGCTATGGCTGTTGGTGGGTCTGTAAAGAGGCTAGCAGCAAGAGCAAATCTCCAACGACCAAATGAGGTCGAAATAATGACTGCTCAAGACTTGTTTATTTGGGTCGAAAATAACCCTTCAACTAGTGTTTTCAAGTTTGTATGAATCATCTGAAGAATTAAAATCAATAGACAAACTTTAAATTATCGATTCAACTTACTTTAGCGGAACCTATTGTTGGGACTTGCAGTTTCCATGCATTTATCCCAACATCAAGCAATACTTTGAAGGTGAAACAGTTCTCAACTTTGGATTCAAGTGAAGAAGTGGTAGTAACACCTAACAAGAGATAAAGAGATCACAGAGTTTGCTACAGTACAGTATGAAGGACAACGGTGGCTTGGGTTTGTTTTGAAGATCATCATCACTTCAAACGAACTCCAAATCAGATTCATGTATCCGCATGGATGGACCAATCACCTTCCTTCACTTATCTAGCACAGGATGATGAATTAGTTGTATTTACAAAAGATGTTCTTTGAAAGGCTTTAACAAATACGTAAATAGCAGCACGTGCAGGGAAAACATAAAAGTTGAAAAAGGAAGACAGCGATGCAGCGACAAGAAAGGTTGAAGCAAGAATGAAGAAGTGAGGTAAACAAATCAGCTTTACCATAATATAGGCCTTCCAATGATGGGTATTTTTAATACATGTATAAAATGCATAAAAATATGTGTTGACATTCACTTTCAGGATGTTGAGTGAGCTTTGCGGTTACAGAAACGCCTTACGATTCATACTGGTGTACAAAATAATTAATATCTTAAATACTCCTGAAAATAACAGCCTGAAATTTTCTGTAAGTGATCACACTTATATGTAGATTAATATTACAAAGTTACAAAACAATCCAAGATGGAGTATTTTAGTTATTGACCTTTGACCTGTAACAGATGTAAGTATATATGACTCAACTCGTTGCTAACAAAAGTGTCTGTTTATGATATTTTCTGGATAGAGCTTATCAAGAGCTTTCAAATGAGCTCTCATAGAGGTCTGTACCATAATTAGGAGAGAAGCTATTAAGAAAAGCTTGACGCGACGCGCAAACCGGGGCGCCAGGGGTCAAATATTGGTGACCACATATCTCAAAAACTACTGGTCATAAAAATCTAAAAAAAATGATATGTACTACTCAAAATAGTATCAAACCATGTGCCAAATTTCAGGAAAATCAGACAAAGTCATTAAAAAGTGTTTGGTTGATGTGACACGGAATGACCCACATTCCTATATTGTTAAACGATATCAGGTTGCATCGTCTTCGATGCATTACGATCATGAAAGTATTCAACAAAGCTTCAAAGCTTGCGTCTCCGCTACGGTAGGTACGTGCAATGAATCCGGTGGTCGGCCGCGTCAAAGCGATGACCTCATAGTCCGAGCGCGAACACGAGAACATGATTGCGGTAAAGCTACAACGGGCGGGTGCGCTCCCTCGGACTTGCAACCGTTCCGCAGCATTCTTCCATAGGCCTACAGAAGATGATACTAAATGGGCTTTATGTTTTGTTTTTTTGCAACGATGGCTAATTGAGACGAGGGGGGGGTGTGGGTGTCAAGTTAAATGCCGGCAAATTGAAAAGAGCTTACGCTCAAAGACGCGCACGTACGCTCGCCCAAAGACGCCAGTAGGGAAATATCGCAATGTTGAATTGATTTCGTTTTGAACAGGAGAAGGGAACGGGTATTGAAAAGTTGGAACCGTACCTGTGTGTACCGGGCAGGTAACGGGTATCCGGGTACCCGTTGACATCCCTAATTCATGTACTACAAATACAATGTGTTGGTGGAGAAGCGTAAGGTGTCATTTCATTAGTATAATAGTACAGTAAGTGAGAAAAAGTGGCAGTAAACTGCAAAACAGAAAGGGGGGGGGATTAATTGCTTTTTGACATTTTTGTGTTTTTGTTCCTTTTACTTGTTATGAAAAAAGAACATACCTTACTAACTAGTGCGGCAATAATATGAAGCGTGTCCCACCCAAACATGATTGAAAATATCATAGATTCCTTAATAATGATTACTAGATGAAATGGGAAACCGGATGGATGATCTTGAGAAAAGTATTGCTGACCTGATGACGCAAGCCGGTGTCGAAGGCCCAGAGAAATAATAGGCATACGGAAACTTCAGGCGACGACCTTCACAACATCATCCCAATGAAAAACATTTGCAATAAGTGTCTGATGGTCATATTTATTTTGTAAAATATGTGTTGCCAACATTTTCTTACATGCACAATTTTGTATGTGTTACCACAATGTCTTCATCATAGGTTCTAAGACTTTATTGACCGTTTCGAGTTAGCATAGAGGTAGGTTATGTAAATAGGAGCAGAACATGTAGGCTAGGCTAAATTTAATAGAACCCAACCGCACCCAAATATACAGTATTCTCAAATAAACAAAATTTACTTTAGTCAGTGTAGTTTGCAAGCTAGGGCCCTGATTCTGCAATATTATTATGCCCTATTTATATGGTTATATGTTCCATTCACATTTCCTTGAATTCAAGGACAAGAACAAACAGAAGAGAAAGTGGAGCCAAGTTGAGTTTTATTATCTATGCAGTTGATGCTTTTTGCCATTTAATTAAATGAAACATTGAAGTGTCTAAATAGGGCATTTATGCAACTTTTCAGTTATTGAAGTGATAACCAGGTTACAAAATTATGTTGAGTTTGCATGTTATTATTATTTTCTTCTCTCAACTCACTGTTAATATTATCCTCTAGGCAGTTGTTTGTCTGTTATGAACAGTATGCAATTAAAAGTATTCAATTTAAGTTGTTAGCACTGTCACAAAACTTAGTCAGCATTCAGCATAACAGGCAGCAAGAACAATCATTACCACGTACATTGTCGAGTTGACCTTAAAAAATATATTTAAACGTAAAACCAGATGAGTAACAACAATTTTATATGCAAACTGTCTAATTCTAGTGCTCTACTATTAGGCCTACATATTATGTGAACGGAATTTAACCGCTAAAGGGAATTTAGTTAGCAGCTTTTCTTGAACATCACATCTCCTTAATTGGAATAAATTATTCAATGATAGCATTAACAGTGATACGCCTCTTTTTTGCTTCAATTAATAAGTAAGGATAAAACTTTGATGTAATAATAAGTATTAACAATAATAATTACTTAGCAGGAATACAAAGTTTGCCAAATCTTGCCAAGCATTCAATTGAGTATTCCTATTGCAAGAGTTGTAAGTTATGTATCGAGACAAATAGTATGCCTAGAGTCTCATCTCAATTGACCCTAGCCCCTCATCTTTTACCAACAGCTAAAATTGTATTATTTAATATTTTCACTATATTCAATTCATGCGCTTCAGGGCCCAGTGCTAATGATATTGATATCTTTGAAACTTGGGGAAAAGCATTTCAAATGTGTCTAGTGAAACAGGATAGGGATTGAGATAGGGTTTGCTATCAATAAAAATTAAAAATACAATTCATACTTTCTGTTGCTGTCAGAAATTTACCTTATTACGGGCCTACATTGTTTGTTTTGGAGAACTAATAATGCGCAGTGTTCGACTACTTATCACAAATCGTAGTTGATTTGTGATAAGTAGAGTATCGTGCATACCTACCTATCCTAATCATGACATCTAATGCTCTTCAGACTGATTGTAATAATCACTATCACACATGTTTGTCATTCATCTAAATGATCAAACATATTACAGTAACCTAGGCTATCTGGAAAAAATGAAAATGTATTTGTTACTATGTAATAAGGCTACATGTTATGAAAAATTAGGTTATCAAAATAAAATAAATGCTATGTACTACATTAAACCTGTACTCAATGCTATTTCCTTTAATCACGGGACTATATCTCCTGCATTTCCGTTATGTATTACATTCACCTTGATCGGACATCTGGCACCTGTACCATTGAGTTTAAAATACCTTTTTAAACACAATGCCTGTACCAATTGAATTCTAAAATATCACTGCACATGTAATTCAGTTTGCCAACTCCAACTACTTACTGTATAACATCACTGGTGGACACAACCTGATGATAAGTCAGCCAGGATTACAGAATGCTCACTAGTCATAACTCAACCGTATATGTGTTATTCTGTCTTACAGTTTTAAATCGTTACTACGATCATGATTCATGATCATGAAAGCAGGCAAAAAGTAAGTTAATAATAATAAGTGGTAGGGATGACATCGGGTAATAAAATTCGGAACCGGTTCCAGCTCTCATATTACCCGGGTACCCGAATCCTGAAAACGTATTTTTCGATGTGTAGGCTTGATTTGAAGGTCGTCGCTAGGCCTTGTGAAGGGCGCGGGGCGCGAAGACGAGGGACGAATGACATGCATGCCGCCTGCTCGAATAGTCCCTTGGAATACGCCTGCAGTAATCACGTCGAGTAAAAAAAAACATTTCGCAATACTCAACTGAACCACGCACATAAAACATGCTTTTTCAAGTAAAATAAATTGTAATAGAACAAGTGTTAGCCAGAATGTTCACCAGAATATTAAACAATGAACAAACAGTAACGAATGCAAGTCGGTTCGCGTCTGTTCTGTTCCCCGCCGGGTCACGTGTTGTGGAAGGGTAAGCTCGCGCCGTACCTGCTGGCTCCATCGAAATCAACCGCAGCAATACTGGCGCGTAAGTATAGCCCAGAAACGGACTAATAAATTACCCGGACCCGAAAAACGGCTCCGGGTAATACGTCGGAGCCGGGTACCCGATGTCATCCCTAATAAGTGGTCAATAAGTTGTAAGTTGTTAATGGGTTATTCATGTAAAATGTCCAGATTTACCTACTTTCTGCTCTAACAGATGAAGTATCAAAGAAATTCCACTTTGATATAGCCCAATATAGTTGTCCCAAGACTACCTCTGTCACAGGCGACGGGTTCATAGCCAATCAGCGATCGGTATTTGCGCAGGTGTTTCTTGGGTAGTTTGCTGGTTGGCTATGAGTGCCTCGCCTGTGACGAAAGCATATGTAAGGTTATCTTGCGCCAAGCGTAACAGTTTTTGACAATTTTTCTATGCAACATTAAAGTAAAACTTTAATAATATTTATTAATTGCTTTGATTTATAGTTTGTTTGTACCGTAACAGTTTTTGACAATTTTTCTTTGCAACATTTAAGTAAAACTTTAATAATATTTATTAATTGCTTTGTTTATAGTTTGTTTGTACTAGCCCTCTGACTACAAGATGTTGTAATGCAAGCTTGTGAGTTGTAGGTTCTAGGTTCTAGGTTCATTTGGTTATAAGGTTATAGGTTCATTCGTTTGTCCTGGGATCATTACTCCAGGAGCACGGTATTGGTTAAACCCCTTTTTTTTTGTCCAGGACTAAGTGTACCCTCAACTTTATCCTCAACAAATCCTCAACTTTAAGGCTGGAAATTGGAAACCATTCTTATGAGTTACCCATTAGTGCATAGCACTTATTGAAGACAAGACACCATTACAATTTCTGCAGCAAGATAAAATGGAAAACCATTAAGAATACCATTGAATGCTGACTTCAATACGTATGGATGGTACACTTTTGTATTTCATCCACATTTCAGTTTATTTCAGTAACGTTGCATACATGACATAACATTACATTGCCCATTTAACAGTACCTATATGTAAGAAAATACCTACTTGTAAATTCTTATAATTTTGCCTTGTAAGCTACCCTATATAAAAGAAATCCATGGGCATTTGTGGTTTATATACCTCCATGTAGCAGATCCAGTTGATACTATATTTTACCGTAAACTGCTGACAATTTTAAGAGCAAATTAAGGTAAATAAAAATATTAATACAGTATGGTTACAAGGTAGCATAGTTAACAAAATAATGTAACAAGTTTCGAATATCTGGGAGTAAATGCTGTTGTAGTCAATATGCTTGAATTTAAAAACAAATGCTATTTTGTATATAAAAATGATAAAAAGAAAAATAATTACACACCATTATCCAATTACACACGAGTCCTGTGATAATATACATACTGATATGTGCCATATGAAGTAGTTACACTAGTTTGTGCAGATTGTGCAATGCATACTACATCGGATGGGAATCACCGATAGCAGTACGTGCAGTCTATGTGGGACTGGGAGGGAAGAACAGAACAGACAGCATCTGATCAGATGTCCAAGTCTTAAAGACAAAGTTGACGCCCTTCCACCTGACATGAGCTACGTCTATGTGGGACTGGGAGGTAAGCACAGAACAGACAGCATCTGATCAGATGTCCAAGTCTTAAAGACAAAGTTGACGCCCTTCCACCTGACATGAGCTACGTCTATGTGGGACTGGGAGGTAAGAACAGAACAGACAGCATCTGATCAGATGTCCAAGTCTTAAAGACAAAGTTGACGCCCTTCCACCTGACATGAGCTACGAGGAAAAGGAAGCCTGTCTCTACTAGAAAACCAGAAAATGCATGATGGCCCAGTGCAAGCCAAAAATGTGGGCATACGAAAAGAAGAAGATATAAACAAGTTTGACAAGTCTTGCCACTATGCTTTTGCTGCAATGTGTGGCAATGACATGCTATTTACTACTCAGCTGACCAAATTAAATACCCAATAGAACTGAGCCAGCCATTAACAAATGGGTTGATGCTCATATGCTTCATTGTTCCATCCAATACCCATGTGTCCTCTTATTTATACAAAAAATCTTCAAAATACAAAGCTACAATTAAAAAAAAATTAAAAAATCGCACAATAACTAAATATTTGGGAACTGATTTGGAAACATACATATTAATAATTATATTATGTAATAAGTAACCTACTGTAACCTAGTAATAAGTTCCACATATGACTAGCTAGATTTGTATTCAAGTGGCAATTGCTGTTATTTATGAACATAATGATTTCGAATATTGCTCCCATCATCTTCAGAGGTCATGGAAGATAACTCATCGTCCACATAATCCTCCACATGAACTGATGCTACTGAACTTCCAAGACCAGTCTTCAAGGAATCCTGAGAAAAATTTCAAAACTGCTTTTATGCCCAATAGTAGCTGGTAGTAGTAGTAGGAAAATAGCATATTTGATTGCTGATAAGGCTTACTGCACAAACAGCAATATAGAAGTGAATTATTAAAGTTATACCTGCTGTTAAAGCTAAGAGCTCGGTCTTGGTACAGACTTTAAGTACCATATATCATAACAGCTCCCTAATCATTTGCTCAAATATCAATTACTGTTTACTATGCATATTCGATATGGGGATCCATACAACCAATGTCTTTTTTTAAACCAAATAAGTATGGAATACATGTAGGTTTATAGAACCTAAGATAATTATTTTAAAATTAATAATTGACTTACCACAGAGTCGCTCTTGAGAGTTTTGACTGTCGGAGAATGAAGAGGGCCAGGAGCCGATTCCGATCGCTTGAACACTGGAGGTGTGCTGAACAAGCTGGCTAATGAGAAAGAATTATCTCTCAAAGAAGTTCTTTTCACAGTTTCCAAGCGAGAAACTGACTCGGACACGTGAATTGCCTCCCGGAAGTCCTAAAGACAGAAGAAGCTTTATTAACTGAAGGTCAGGACCACGGTCAGAACTAGACAACCATATGATACTAATTCAAGGAACAATGTTTTTAAGTAACATGCTAAAAGAATACGCGACCCCGACCCCGGGCAGCGAAACCAAGGCGGACAACACTCTGCTCCCAGGGGGGAGTGGCGCGACCCTGGGCAGTCCCCTCAGGAATCAACTGGAACTGGTGACCAAACCCGAAGATAAGACTAAGCAGAAAGAACACGAAGAGATCCTACCTGAGGAAGAAGATAACTTTCTTGGTTTTGATCAACACGCAATCAGAACGGCCAAAGACAACTGTGAAATTCTAACCTCAATCCTAGATTTAGATAATATATCTTTGAATGAAAATGATTCTTTTCACATGGTACAGACTCAATTAGAGCCAACCTAGCCACTAGTGGTAGAACCCAAAACATTCACACAGGGGGCCTAAAACTAATACACCAAAACTGTCAAAGCTTATATGGAAAATTAGACAAAATAACAGTCCTCCTTCAGAGTGAACTTAAAAGCACAGATGTTTTATGCATTACTGAACACTGGCTAAAAAAAGATGACACTACTCATATTACACTTCCTAACTTCAAAATTGCCACACATTTTTGTAGAGACGAATCATATGGAGGGACTTGCATTTTTGTCAAGGATAGCATCGCACCAATATTAAAGGATAGACAAGATATAAAAAATCTCAGTTTAAATAAACACTTTGAATGCTGCGGCATTGAATTACCACATCAAAGAAATGGGAATAAAATCACGAGGTTAGGTCTTCTAATAATATCGCTATATCGGGCCCCAAATTCAGACATAAATATATTCTTTGACAGACTAAGCATTTTACTAGACACTATTGCAAGAGAAAAGAAAAATGCTATAATATGCGGAGACTTCAACATAAACCTACAACAACAGGACAACAGAAACGTACTTAACTTCCAAACACTACTACAGTCATTTAATTTCCATACCACAATCAATACTCCAACACGCATCACAGAAAGGTCAGAGACACTTATTGATAATATCTTAACAAATATTAATTTCAGCCTGTATAAAACAAACAATATCGATTTGTCACTCTCGGATCACATGTGCCAGCTCATGACGTTAGGAAAACAAGCGTTCACAAAACCGAGACACATGCAAAAAACAGTTAAAAAGCGACACTTCACTAAAAATGCAATCCAATCTTTTAATGCACTGCTGCAACAACAAACATGGCATGAATTATATTCCTCGACAAATACTGACGAACAGTACAATTGTTTTCTGAAAACCTTCAAGCTTATGTTTGAAGAGGCATTCCCACTAAAAATCACAAATATAAAAAACAAACATAAGAGATGGGTAACACCTAAGTTAAGAGATCAGGGAATAAAGCTACGGACACTACATAGACAAGCTAAATTATCAGGAAACCCTCTAAAAATAGAAGACTATAAAGCCCAAAATAAACTGTATAAAAAAGACCTAGCAAAAGCTAAGCAAACAACAAATACTAACTGGATACAAAAATCCGAAAATAAAAGCAAGGCCATCTGGAACATAGTAAAGAATGAGACGTATACTGATAAGACCCGGAAAGACCACAATATAGTACTATCCATAGCGTCATTGGTAAACAATCATGTACCCGTTAAAAATAACCTCGGGGCCACGAATACAAAAATAGACCAGCCGCACTCGGTGGCATCGCTGTTTAATAACTATTTTGTAAATATACACAAAAGCATAGTGACAACTAGCACTAAATCAGATCCAATAGAGCTATTTCACAAACAAAATAAAACATTCGTTAACAAATTCAATTTCACTGAAATCACGGAAAAGGACATCGTGACTTCTGTAAGAAAACTAAAAAATACTAGCTCCTGTGGTTGGGATGAAATCCCAACCACAGTGATTAAAAAATGTATATCCTCATTAAAAGCTCCCCTTAGCTTTGTATTTAATACATCAATAAAAAGTGGAGTTTTTCCTGAGAGATTAAAATATTCAGTAATCACACCCATATATAAAAACGGTGATAAGACAGATATAGCGAACTACAGACCCATCTCGATACTACCCACCTTCTCAAAAGTGCTCGAGAGTATTGTTAAAAAACAGCTAATGGACTTCCTTACAGAAAATAAAATCATAACTGGTGCCCAACATGGTTTCATGGTTGGCAGATCTACAAGCACGGCATTTTTTGATTTTAATAAATATGTAATAAATTCTCTAGATGCGGGTAAACATACACTGGGTATTTTCTGTGACCTTTCGAAGGCATTCGATTGTGTAGACTTTGACATTCTCTTAGACAAACTAAGACTAATAGGTTTCAGTGATCAAACATTAAACTGGTTTGAATCCTATTTAAAAAAAAGAAAGCAACAAGTTAAAATTGTATCTGCAAACGAGAAGGGGCACATAGAAAGTCATTGCTCCCCATGGCTAGAAAGTCTAGCAGGAGTGCCCCAAGGCTCCATCCTGGGCCCGATTGCTTTCCTCGTTTATATAAATGACCTAGAATCTTACATAAATTCCGATGAAGTAATACTTTATGCGGATGATATAACATCCCTAATTATAGACATATGCCTCTTAGCTATTGAAGAAAAGGCTAATGCAGTTGCATTCAAAATAAATGACTGGTTATCAGCAAATAAACTAGCTTTAAACGGAAAAAAGACAAATTTCATACACTTTAAACTAATAAAAAAGGCAGCTAAAGACAACCTAGTCGTTACAGTGAATAAAACGAAAATTAACGAGGTTGACCATTCAAAAATGCTAGGAACCATAATAGACAACTCCCTTAGTTGGAAAGACCATTTAAAGTCCCTGTGTGCCCAGTTAGCATCCGCCTGCTTTGCCCTGAAAGTAATAAAAAACTCTATTGGCAGTAAAACTGCAAAAATGGCGTACCACGCATATTTTGAGGCTCGCCTCAAATATGCTATCCCCATGTGGGGTAACTCAACAAACTCTCAAGATGCTTTTATACTACAAAAGAGAGCTGTCAGAACCATTGCAGGCCTTAAAAACATTGAATCATGTAGAGAAGCTTTTAAAAATCTTCAAATCATAACTATGCCAAGCCTCTACATCCTGGAAATCCTAAAACAAGTAATTAAAAACAGGCAAGATTTCACACCAAACACAGGCATTCACACGCATAACACACGACAGACAGGACACCTTCATACAAATCAATACAACACAAAAAAAGGTCAGACATCGATAGTAAATATGGGCGTAACCCTATATAATAGCCTACCTTCCAACATAAAAGACTTAACAAATACAGACAAACAACTACTAGCAATAAAAAATTATCTGATAGAAAACTGCTTCTACAATATAAATGAATATATCAACAATGAAAAGGATGACATGTTTACCTATGCTTAAGTTATATGTAGGATAACAAATATGATACTGTCCACCAATCTAACCACTAAATTGTAAATAATTGTAAATATTTGTGTATGTGTATACATATAAATTATAGTAGATTTTTCTGAGTAGGTAATACAATACCTATGTAATAAGCTGTATATATATGTATAGTTATAGTACTAAATGACAACTCCAATGTTACACTGTAACCAAAAAGGATGCTAATAAAACTGAACTGAACTGAACTGAATATGCTATTAGAATATGCTATTCTAAAATGTACATGCAGCAAGACATTGAAATTAATGTACATACAAACTAGTATCCATCTAGGCCTATCTAGTACAATGGTACAACTATGGTATGGGTAGTACAATAATTAACGACATGAAATTTTTGATTTGTTTTGAGTTCAATTGATTATTGCCCTTGGGTTTTATAGGCTCCGTGTGTTAGTACATACAGCACTATATGTGGCCAAATTTGGCAACTAACTGATGAAGATTTCATTCCGCAGTTGAAAATAGTGTTGGATATTATTGTGATAGGCCTATATCTTGTTTTTTGTTTCGTGTTTGTTTTTTTCTTGTTGATGTGTATTTATTATTTATTTTGATTTGTTGTTTTGTTTGTGTTTGTTGTGTTATTTATTGTTTGTATGTCGAAAACATGTCCTGATTAAAATGGCAGCTTGCCTTTTTAAGATTTACTGATGGGATTCATAATCTGCCCAAAAATTTTAAAAGCCGTATTTAATTAAACAATTTTCACAATTTGACATAATCGACGTAGGAAGAACGACGATGCTTCATCAGGTAGTTGAGCGAGATTGGCACTTTGAGCGCTTCATCGTTTTCACTAGCGCCCTCAGTGGCCAAACTCGGTGCCCATACTGTTCTTAGTAACAGTTTAGTAAGTTGACTACTTGAAAATGAAAGGTTTCCTTTCATAACATCACATTTGTTAGCCGCAATAAGTTCCAGTTCACACAAAACATGTTATATAGCTTTCAAGATGCATATTTTATTTTGTTAACTTACTATTGACAATCATGTTGTGCATTTTAAATAAAATTCTTCTGTTCCCTGACATTCAAATAAATAATAAAATACATACTAGTGTGTACTGTGAAAACAGATTATACTTAGGGCTAACCCTTTTGCAGCTTTATTAAAAACACCTCTATGGCTGTCAATGAGTGGAAAATTACTCAGAAACATTAAAAAAAAAAAACTTTTGGTCTAAAACATGTTTGTATTATTACTTAAAGACTTCACCAATTGACCCAAAATTCATTTTTTAATTTTGTACTCATTTCTAATGCTGTGATTTTTTAAATTTAAAATTCTTAAAAAGCATGGGTAAAACTTCCCAAAAATAGTTATACATACACACATAATACATGCATGCTGCTGTGATCTAGTGGTGAAAAATGAACTTTTAGTGCACAGCGACTATAGTCGAACATTGCCTGTTAGCTGCCCATTTCATTCAGAGTGTTTGACTAATTTCGCAACCGATGTTTATTTTCCTACTCAACTAAGGTCCACGTCTTACAATGTCCCAATAACTATTTATTCATCGAATAGTTTGTTGTCTCCACGGCAACCACCAATCAAAACCCTTGAAATCCTCCAAATAGCTTAATTGCTACAAATAACTTTCTTATTAAGACATTGTAAGACCGGCCCTTAGGCCCGGTATTATAACGCAACTTGTTTTTTCCTATGAAACCACGCTTAGGATTGGTGGTTGCCATGAAGCAAACAAGTTAGCGATGGGCTAAATATTTAGCCTGGTGTTATAATACCGGGCCTAAGTCACTCGACGCAGCAAAAGGGTTCAAATTACATGTGGTCTAGTAGTTTTTACACACAAATATCCACAAACATACACTTTTGGCCATGTTTTAATTTTCAAGGTAGGCCTTACAACTCTAAATAAGCCTAAATAAATACAAAATAAAGTGACTCGCACTTTTGTGCTGCAATATAGAAATAATAAGTTACACGAACATTAATGAGATCAAAGTATTAGTTTTCAATCACTCATATCTTCAATTTTGATTTGCCTAGATAGCAGTGATGGCTCATGGCGTGTTTTTGTGGAGGTGTTCTTAGAAAGTTAATAAATTGTATGATAATTCATGATAACCATCCGTATCAGCAAAGCATTGGAAAAATTGTCACTACAATCGGAGACCCTAATATGATCGCGGGATCAATCACAACAAACAGAAATCCTGGCTGGTGATTTTTTCAGCCATTCATTTCACAATTAAAGATTAAACCCGACAAAAGAAGACACTGAAAGCCTTTTTTATTTAAAAATGAAGAAACAAGTAACTAATGAACAATAAATAATATATAATAAAAACGAGCAAAATACGGTATGTCTTGATTGACGTGACTTTCAGTTCTGGAATTAAAATGTGTGCACATGTACGGCAATAGTTAAATTAGGATTACTAACTGAAGCTGGGACATCGTTGACTCTTACGGAGTTAATGAGCATGCATGGGATCGAACACCCGTCACAGCGTACAGAGCATGTTTGAAGCCATTATCAGTATAACGTGCCAATTACTGACTATTGTAAAAAGTACTTACATCATGTACTGTAGAATCAGTCCACATAGTACAATAGAGACTGATTGTGTTATGTGGTATGAGAGGCCAAGACTTAATTTGCATAAAAGCTGTTTTTCAATGGGGATGTGCATGCACATGTGGACATCTAAACGAGCCGCCACTGCTAAATAGTGCAATTGAAAAAGGTTGTAAAGAAAAGAGTACAATCTGGTAAAATAAATGTAGTAAGATATGAGTTTTACCCTATCCACACCTCCTCTTGCTTCTTGAAAGTCCTGCAACACGTGACACTCTACATAACTATAACAGGTGGTTTATTGATATTGAGTCAGCAAATTTTTGCAGCACTTTTTTGGACATACAAAACACATACAAAATCTATATACGTAATACACAAAGATGAAAGAACTAAGCCTGCATTGAAAGACACTAGAAACTCAATGAAGAACTACAACGAATTTAAATATTTGTATGAAATTCTTGAGTGCCCAAGTATATGAGACTGAATTTTTTGCTGCAATTTATAAGGACACTTTTGGTAGAACAGCATACTGTACACGCAATAAGAGACATTGTTCTTGTGAAGTGCTATTCTTCTTTTATTTCTATTACGTGCTTACAAGTTTCAAAATATAAAACTACAGTTGAGATTATAGCGAAAGTTAGACCTTGTTGATGTACTGGTCTTTTTTAATTCACCTCATGTCACATTTACACAGTATTTACAGTTTGGCTGCCATTTGAGATCGATGTCAACATCACGGAAAAAGTTCAACATCGATTTGACTTTTTGGAATAGAACCAATCGACTACTAGGAAATTGGACACGAGATGTTTCATGCCTTACAAGTTAGATACAATGAAGTTTGCTGCCCACTGCAGAAGGTTTTGAAATACAAGAGGGATTGAGTTGGAAGAAGAATCACAACACCTCCTGACATCTAATAATATAATACTAAAATGCAACAAACTGAAAGGGCATTATCATATAAGGCAGTAAAGTCCCATCTAACAGCGGCTGCAAAGAAGTCAGTGCAGAAGAAATGGAAGGAGGATGCTAAGAACAAGCCATGGGAGAGGATAGTAACAACAAAAACAAACCGACCCAGATATAAGAACAGAAAAGTCTCAACAGCTCAGTTTAGACTAGACACAGGGCATGACTTACTGGGTAAACATCTGCACAGAGTGGGAATGGCTGAGTCGAGCTTGTGCGGTAAGGAAGAGCAGAATAGACGTCATCTTTTCGGTTGTGAAAGGATGAAGAGGGAACTTGACGCGATGCCAGATGGCATGACATATGTACAGAGGGAGTCCTGTCTCTACTGGTTAGCACGACAACGCATGATAGCCGAATAGACCAATTGGGGGCATAAGAGAAGAAGAAGAAGATACTGCTTTCCACAAGTTTAATGAACAAACTCTTTTGGGCGCGATCTTGTTTCCACTTGACGAAACGCATAATCTGGTGAATGTAGTTTTGTACCGAGAGGGTGAGATAGATGTTCGCAGAGTCTTGAGGTCACAATGACTACGTATATCACGCAATTTCAATGCGCATTGGATGAAGGTGCCTTGGCTCGAATCGGTTGCCGAAATGGACCCTTCATTTATGGAATTTTCATGGAGCCAAATCATGGAGCTAAATTTTATGCTCAACTGGAACCATCGTCGGTCATCATTACTTGTACTGGTCAGCTGCTAAATTAGGCAGGCAATGTTTTAAGTCTTGTATCGCAAGCAGCTAAATGACGACATCTGTTAGCGCTGCACACTAAAACTGTAAACGTAATAAGACGTGACTCGATGACAGAACACCCTTTGAGAACAATTATTAAAGATTCCATATATCGATGTCCGACAACAATTTGTAGGCCTATAAATGTTAAGTTGAAATGGTGCACTAGTTGAAATCTGTAATTATTCGTTTTTGTCACCCTCAGTCACATTTCAGGATAATATGCTTACGTGGTAAACTTCTATTCAAATATAATGACAAAAGAAAAAAACAAGTGTGAATACATACCCTTAAATCTTCTTCTTCATCTATTTCTGCTATTTCTTGATATGCCTGTGTAAACAGCTCCACAGCTTTTGTATGGAAACTGAGCTCTATGGTGATATAGTCCAAAAGTACGCTGCGCACGTCGTGAAGCTTCTTCTTCTCAAACATATCAATCTGCTCCTCAAGAGCTCGCACGGTTCGAGAAACATCGGCACTGGCTTTTGAAAGCTCCGATTCTGCTTGAGTCTATGATATTTTTTAGTTATAGAAAATCATCTTGAACTGTAAGAGTGTGAAAGCAACTCACTTTTAGATTGAATGAGACTGAGCAGAAGTGGAAATTGCTTAACTTGATTAATATTAACGAGGTATTAATTCTATGATAAATAACAATTTAAAATAAGATTCAGTGTTGTAAAAGGATACAATCTGCTGCTTATTTCGAGGATTACGTTCCCTGATGCGATTTAAGTACCTTTTTCTAGCCATCTCTTTGTCTCGTGCAGCAAGTGTGTTTTTTAACTCTTCCTTTGCATGCTTACATATTCCTTCATACTGTGACAACTCGGCCACGACTTTGGACTCAAAGCGTAACACTTGAGTATCTCTGTGGAAAGACAATAAATAGTTGAAGCAACTAACATGAAATACCAAAATATGAGAGGAGCACCAATATTTTAAAATGATAGTTTGATGAATGGTAGAAACAGATGATGATGATGATGAGTACAGCACATTTAAGGTGACCACATGTAACGGATTGTAATGCAGTCGACACTTGGTTATTTACCTGTAATCACCTATTCCTGAAAGAGTGGAAGAAAAGTGAGACAAGCTCTCTTTCAGTGTCTTGTTCACATTTTCTGTTTTAGCATAGTTTTGAACGACTGATGCAACCTCATCAGACTTGTCTCGCAGTGCTGCAGTTTTTCTTGTGTAGCCTCCAAATATTGTACACAAATCAGCAAAATGTTTCTCCACAGATGCTATTCTCTCTTGTATGAATTTTGCCTGTTGCTCACTGTAAATCAGTGCACAATATAACAATAAGTACATCACACAAACGGATGACAAACATCTCATGACATAAAGCAATCAATAACAACACACACTGGTTACCTTCCGATAGGCTATGGACAGTAAGTTCATAGTTCTAAAGTGTGTTTGCTATAATCGCAAACCAAAACGTTTAGAGAGCAATTAATTGTTGTAGTTAAATAGCGTTTGAAATGTGCTGTATGGTGGTTATTATTTTACTTGCATACTGGTACTTAAGGCCATGTCTCAAAGCTCTACGTATAGGTAGCCTACGTTAGGTAACTATTTTTGCTTGAGCTCTGGACATAATGACTGATATTAGTAAAAAGTAAAAACTGTTGGAGAAGTATGTAACTACGTGTCCAGTGTGACTGGATAATTTCATAGCAAAGTCCACTTAATCACTGCTACCAGCTCACGACCAGGGTTCGTCAATCGTCCTCCGGGCCGGAGGTTTGGTAAACCTCAAAGCCAAGCAAAGCAAAGGTAAATAAACCATAGCCATTGGCGTCTGCCATGTTTAGTGATAAGCTTCCTAATCTAGCCACCGCTTTAGCTATCAACTAAAAATGTAACAACTTTGAGCTTTGGTCACGTTAGTTTATGATGTCACTTGACTCCCCATAAAATAGTAGACCATTTGCCAACTAAGAGCTTTGAGCTACGGCCTCAGATGTTTCTGTGTGTTACAATTTTACAATAAAATTGATATGTGAGGCTGAAAAGTATCTTTTGAAATCTACTTTCATCTGTCAAGCTAGAAGATTTAAAATGATAAATAACTTACGGCCAAATCAAACCAGAAAAATGTAACTTTCCAGTAAAGACGGGTGAAAACGATTAGTAGGCCCTCAATGTATAAACCCTCTCATTAAACGGTTAACCGACATTCATAACTTTTTGTAAGCGGTCTTGTAAACAGGCTTACAATACCTACTGACAATGGCAATTATTGCAGATTGTAATGTGACAAGCATTAACAATTTTGAAAATGGATTGCGACGACCTGACTCGGTAGTTTGACAAGTCACAACCAGAGGATTGTCGGACCTTGGGAGTACTTTAGGCTTTTATTTGTTTACACGTAAATTGTCGGCAGAAAGATACACAGTCGGGCCAGCTTGAGGAAGCTAAAAGTATGTCAAACTATTTCATCTTCTCACGAGCATAAGTTAGCAATCCCCAATCAAAACTCTTCAAATTAGGATGAAATAGTGTGTCTGAGCTTTATTTAGATATAATATCAATAATGCACTGTCACCATTTATTTTGCTAAGTCGCTCAGGGCAATAGCAACAAGGCTGCACGAACCAATTCGGCCAACTTTATCAACGGTCTATCACGGGAATCAATTACAGATAAAGCTGGACCAATTGCACAGTACAATATAATACGGGCCTAGGCTAAGCCTAGGCCTAAAGGCGTACAGTGTTTTACACTACATGCATAGGGCCTAGGCCATGGGCAGTTTCCTTATGCGCTTGATTATTATTTTTAAGCCTAGATGGCTAGGCCTAGGCCTAGTCTATATGTTCTAAAAAGTACATAGGCCTAGTTCTCAATTAATTACAGTTATTACAGAAATAATAAAGATTGTGACTTACCGCGCTCCGTTTTGCGACCGACTTGATCTCATGATATGACTCCTCAGAACACTTGAAAATATGTCAATTGAGAGTAGGCCTAGGCTAGGGCTATTTCTACCTACGCCAGCTTACAATACGGCAGACACAGTTTCGTATTATATAGCACTTCTTACAATCAACGAAATTAATTTTTATCGACAAAAAGTGCAACTCGACATAATGAGAAAGTAAAAAATAACAGTGGCAACCACCATTGGATCAACACATGGAACACCTGCTTGTAATCAATCAGTTGCCATAGCAACGCTGCCGTACCAACGTAGCAGCTGGAAATTTGATACCACAGTCCATTTCGACTTCGTTTTTCGTTAGTTGGCTATGCGTACAGCGCGGGAATTTAAATTAATCGTGAATAGGAAAAGTATAACAAAATAGATTTTTATTATTGACATGTATAAACATGATAAAAAATTAACTCTGTACAAGAGCAAAACAGTGCCCTGCACCAGTTCCAATTAAACTTATAGCATGATGATTAATAACAACAGGAGTTGGGGAATGCACATCCTCTTCTGTACCAATTCCACAGTTTCCATGTTCATTCCAGCCCCAACATAATAGTTGTCCATTTCCTGTAAGTGATAATAGAAGTTATTTTTACCTTAGACTCCACCATTATCATTAAATAAACTGTAAAGAACATATGTGGATTCTGATAAATAGACTAAATAAATTACTATAAATAAAGAGCTAAATGCACACATTCACAAACCTGAGATCACAATATTGTGTTCGGAGCCAACAGCAAGTTGTTTTACATTGGATACACATTCTAATACTTGTGGTTTCCAATTGACTGGCCTTTGAAATTCGTGACAGCCAAGTTGCCCATATGTATTTCTTCCCCAGTTCATTAGTGTTTCTTTACCTATGCAGATGAAAAGCACAGATGCACTGCTTGAGTATGTTTAAACCATTATGCAAGTCAAATACTAAATATGTATTTATAGTCGACCTACTCGGTTACCAGAACCGATTTTCAACAGGACACACCATTATTATGTACAGTTATTAAATGGGTATACAATTTTATGGGAATTTTGAAGGAGAAATTTTTTTAAAATTAAAAATCGTTAAAATTAGGTACCTCTGCAGTACTAGGTACATAGGCTGTCCATATTTTAAAAGTAAAAAAACAGGACAGAATAGTTATCAGATAGAACACTTTGTGGCATGTAGCTGTGTGGGACAGATAATCATTGGGATTAACGATATTCAAAATTTCATGAAACACATTAAATTGACACTATTTGCTGATGATATAACAGCCGTCATAATCCAAAATTGTATTTCTGAAGCTGAAATCTTAGCTCAAATCAGCACCAAACAAATCTATGATTACCTTTATGCTAACAAACTCCCATTGAATATCAATAAAACTAACTTTATCAATTTTCACTCTCGGCAAAAAATCTTAAACCAGGCTCCGACAATTAAAATAGGGAATGTGGACATAACTCATGTGACTGATATCCCTTTCCTGGGGTTACAGATTGATGAAAACATAAATTGGGAGAAACATCTAGGAAAACTTGTACCAAAAATAAACTCCGCGTGTTATGCTTTATGCGTCATCAAAGAAGCAATTAGTATAAATACAGCTAAGTTGGCCTACCATGCCTACCTGGAATCCATTATGCGGTATGGTATCCAATTTTGGGGGTCTAGTACTCAGCTCACATCAATCTTTAGGTTACAAAAAAAGGCAATACGCATAATAGGAGGCCTAGGCTATAGGGATTCTTGTGTTAACACATTTAAAACACTACATATACTCACTAAACCATGCCTATATGTGTATGAAATACTTAAACTAACAATTAAACAAAAATCAACGATTAGGTTAAACAGCAACACGCACCACCATAATACTAGACAAAAGCAAAACTTCCATATTCCCCGTTGCAATACAGCGCGGCTCCAGAAGGGGTCCCATGTCACTGGCATTACCTTTTACAATTCCCTACCCACACTGATCCATGACGAAGTCGAATGCAATAAACAATTAACAAAAATTCACTCATACTTAACAGAAAATGCATTTTATTCAATTTCCAGTTTCAAGACTGGACCTACCTAACTGGCTTACTCTTACTACTTCTGACTGACAGGATTATAAACGACAAGACGCTCATAAACGCTATATTGGTACCTAACGACATTAGTAATAGTAGTAGTATAGGCCTACAGGATATTTATTTGTAAATAGCTTTGCATATGTAAATTTTGATTGTATATTTTCTTCTTTTCCTTGTTTAAATCTAACTAAACCTCTGTACCTACCACCTGTAACCTGCACAATAACTCTGCCTATTACTCACTTTCTACCTAATTCTCTAGGTTATAATTTAGTTTTAAGAATTGACATGTATTATGCCCCAAGCATACTGTGTAAGGGGTCTACATTACGCAAATAAATACAAATACAAAAAATACAATACAAATACAGGGGGTCTGGGGCAAAGCCCCAGCTGCCGGAGGCGAAATTACTTTCTCATATTTGTATCCTCTAGACGGCATTTACAACGATCTGAGCAAGCAAGGAAGGTTTGTTTTGGGTGAATTATCAAATAAGGCCTACCCTACAAATTAAAATATTAATATAAATGTATTTATTTATGTATTGTGATTCACAGTTATGTTTTATGTTATTGACATTGTGTTAAATTTACAGCAGACGAGCCACGAGCTATACGTGAAATTGGTATATTTTAAAAAAAAATGGGACAAAACAGTGTCCCGTGAACAGTTGTCAGGACAAAGGGACTGTCCCGTTAAAAATGGGACGAATGGACACCCTAGTTCTACATTGATTTATGATATGAGACTACTGTAGCAAATATAGAAAAACACAGGGATACATGGTTAAGAGTCAGTAATACTATTGAATTTGTTAGTGTACAAACAAAAAACAAACAAAACAAACACTGTCATCATGGTTTTTGTTTTTTTACAGCTAAGCGTTGGGAGCAAAGCGAGGGTGCCCTCGCTTCGCTCCCAACGCTTAGCTGTACTAAAAACTCCATCGCTCAAGTTGATGATAATACGTCACCCTCCAACCTGGCTCATGTTGGAACCAGGTACAGATTAGTAATTGGTAGAGGTGTTTGAAAATGGTTTTATTTTAAAAAAAAATCGTTTTATTCCGAAGCAAAATGTGGTGTTATTTCGGTGTTATTTTTATAATGGAAATGGAGAAATCAGGAAGTTTCAAAGCAACGGTAATTTTCACTCGCTTCACACCGCTTTATTTTGAGCAACGCTGTCTACCAGCAACGCTGCAAACCACTTTTCCATCGGCCAAAATGTGGTTGGTAAACAGTTTGAGACTAAACTGTTTTACCGACTTAGGGTCAAAAGTAGTAAATATTACGTAAAATATGCAATTTTTACTGTAAGAAGTTAAAAATGCTGAACATGGTGTTATTTCACTATTTCAACACTCAATTCGCGTTATTAAAATAATATGGTGTTATTTTGCGATTTGATTCCTTATCCTTCATGGCCAACATGCCGACATCTGTCAAAAAAAAAGTTCTTACACCACAAATAGGCCTAATGAATTTCGTTTTATAGCGGATTCCGAAAAACAAACGTCTCTAGTAATTGGTAATTGGTATATTATTAATAATTATTACTTGCTTTTGCTTCACACAAAAAGTTGGAGTTATCTGTGCTTTGAGTACATATTTAGGTAATGTAGTGGACACTGTATAGTGTATATACAAAAATGTTTGGAACAATAATAGTATCTGCAATCTGCATTAACCTAATAATGAGATGTAGGTAATTTGCAATATTTGTTAAATTATGTAGAAAATAGAATTGTTATACTTACCAGTCACAAGATTTGTGTGGGTCCAGCCACATAAAATTGTGCATTTAGGTTGAAAACTGTCAGGTTGTACTTTAAGTACCTCTACTGGGGTAGTCACATTTGGATAAATAGTGGGATCTACTCCCAACTGGCCATGCTTATTGTCTCCCCAAGCAAAAACTTGTCCTGTTTTTGTTAGCACTACAGTATGGTGTTGTCCACATGCCACGTCTTGTACATCTGTCATACCTACAACTGTTGACATAACATTTAACCAATGCACAGGTCGTAATTATCGGCGACTTGGGTGCTTAACTATATAAATATTGTATAGTGTGTACATGAAAATAAATTAGCCTATTAGGTAACTATACTTAAATTCCTAAGCCTTCCAACATCTGTTATTAATCATCAGATAATTTAATAGATATGTAAGTCGTACACAGAAAAGGAATATTAACTGGTTTATGATTAGTACATAGGCTCTCTACATCAGTTAACAAATTGTGATTGCAATCCTTAAGTTACCTAGGCCTACTTAATTACTTTTTAGAATTTCATTTTGGATTACAGATAGGCCTAATGGAAGAAACTTCTACTAGGCCCTATATGAGAGATTTTTTGTGTTTTATTTATTATTTTGTATGTGTTTATTATTCTTATGAATTTGATTACGTTTATTTGCTTGGTATTTGTTATTTTGTTTGTCAGAACACAGACTGTACCTACTCTAACTAAAATGATTATTTTCCTTGTACAATGCCCGCGCACAATGATCATGTTCATTATGCAGGCTTCTCACTTGATTATAAATTATAATATATAAAATGTATTAGGCCTATTTGAGTTTAAAATAGAAAATGTTTATTTGCTATACTGGTGTTGGGTGTGACATACTCGTCTGTGAGAGAAAAAAAAACATTTATTATTATTATTATTATTATTATTATTATCATTATAATTATTATTATTATTATTATTATTATTATTATTATTAGGCTATTATTATAATTATTATTAATTTTACTACTTTTATTATTATTATAATTATTAAGGTTGCCCATCGACATCGATTAATCGATTAATAATCGATGTCGATGCAAATTTCAGACATCGACTTTTTTTTGGGATTAAGTTCCTATCCCCTACCCGACTTCATTGTTGGACACAGGGAGCAGATATAAAAAAAAAAAAAAAAAAAATCGAATCGTTTTTTTACACAAAATAATAAAAATAAAAACAACATGTAGGTACTCCACTCGTTGACAAGGTAACAACACAATATCAACTTACCAGAAGCTTTTGTGATGAACAAGAAACGATTTTGTTAGTTTTTCTTTTTAGTTTTTACATTGTTCAAGGAACTTTTTTTCCGATATCGATTATTTCAGGTTTGATGTCGATGTCGAAACACTTCCGACATCGCGATGTGACATCGATGTTTTGATTTCGATGTCGATGTTGTAATTTAACATCGATGGGCAACCTTAATAATTATTATAGCCTAGATTACAATTAATTTTTATGAGAGGTCACACTTAAAGCATGTGTGTGCTTATTAATGGGGTTATCAATTACATATGAAAAGTAAAATACCTTCTGTAGGGACATCAGCTTGTTTTATAGGAGTGCTATTTTTATCTGTCAAACCAAGCTGTCCTTTTTGCCCATCACCACATGTCAAAACTTTGTCATCTACTGTTATCATAGCTACATGACGCAGCCCAGCAGATACGGCTCGGATTTTTGGGACTTCAATTTCTAAAGGAGTAGCTGAAAAAGCCACCTAAAGCAAAATATTGCAGCATATAGTAAAGTTACTTTTAAGGTAAATTAAGTGAGGAAAGGATCCATCCTTTCCTCACTTAATATACCATTTCAGTCGATTGGCACCTACTTTCATAACCAAAGTTACTTTTAAGTTGGATGCTAACAAAGAAACAAACATAAGTATGTAGGCTACACAGACAGAAAATGCTTACAGTAACAAGAAAACAACAAAAAGTCCAGTGCTGGCATTGTAGATATAGGAGTGCTATTTTTATCTGTCAAACCAAGCTGTCCTTTTCGCCCATCACCACATGTCAAAACTTTGTCATCTACTGTTATCATAGCTACATGACGCAGCCCAGCAGATACGGCTCGGATTTTTGGTACTTCAATTTCTAAAGGAGTAGCTGAAAAAGCCACCTAAAGCAAAATATTGCAGCATATAGTAAAGTTACTTTTAAGGTAAATTAAGTGAGGAAAGGATCCATCCTTTCCTCACTTAATATACCATTTCAGTCGATTGGCACCTACTTTCATAACCAAAGTTACTTTTAAGTTGGATGCTAACAAAGAAACAAACATAAGTATGTAGGCTACACAGACAGAAAATGCTTACAGTAACAAGAAAACAACAAAAAGTCCAGTGCTGGCATTGTAGATACTGGAGAAGTGACTTCAGATAATCAAATTCAACAAATCTCTCAACCAGATTCTCCATCCCCCTCGTCCCTTAACACCACCACACACAAGGTTTGGAAGTGGCCATGCCAGTTTGCCACTTTCCTCTCCTAATGGTAACAGTCAACATGTTCTTATTACACTATTTTGTATTTCATTCCATCATAAATAGGCTAGGGTTGCTATATATTTTCAAGACAGAAATCGGAACAAAATATCAAATTTTATTTCAAACCTACGCCTACTAGTATCGACATTGATTAGTAACTAATAAGTAATCGATACAACAAAAACCCAAACAACACTCACTAGTTACCGGTACTAAATAACTAAGCTTAGACCCGAACTAAAGAAATAGTAAATTTATGAACACAAAATAATATATTTCCAGAACTGTAGATCATTTAGGTATAGTTTTAAAAGTAACTTACGATAGGCAGGCAACAGGCTACATACCTTGGCTTTAGACACTCCCAGCTGGCCATAAGCATTTGATCCCCAAGTCAACAGTTTGCCATCATAGTTAATTGCCATACAAGTATCCCAGCCACATGACACTTTAACAATATTATACTTCTCAAGGAATTTTATTTTAGTAAATGTCAGTGTATTGGAATCTAAGGGCAAGCCGAGTTGGCCTTTTGAATTCCACCCACAGGAATAAACTTGTCCATGTTTATCAAGAATCAATGTATGTCCTCCACCACCAACAATGCTAACAATAGCACTAATGTCAAAACGAATATTCTGTGGTGGGATTTCCATTGGAAGAATACATTGGTCTGATTTAATACCATGTCCCAGCTGACCATATGTGTTGGCACCCTAAAATAGATGAATACATTACTTATAAAATGAAACCTCGAATGCTTAATTTGCGTCCTCTCATTGAGTTGTATTGCGCATCATGGCTTTAGACTTGACGATATCCCACCGATCACAAACCTTGCTCGTATTCAGTCTGTCAATGTGAATTGACTATTTTACTGTACACAATAGACCACAGCAGTAAGCAAATCTCCAATATTTTTCATGGCCACCTATGTTAGCAATCACTGCCCGTTATTTTCTTCAGGTAGGCTAGGGCCTAGTACCATTAAGTGAAATAAATGGTCTCGTAGCTCAACAAAATATAATAAAAGTAGGCCTAATTATATATCAGCTGTATGTAGGCCTACATTTTACAAAGTACATAGTTATGGTTGGTGCACAATAGCCCAGGAAGGAGCTTCCCGTTACCGTTAACGTTACCGGACAATGTTAAATTATTGCGAACTTTCCCGTTACCGTTACCAGAGCTCCTTCCCGGGCCATTGTGCACCGACCTTTAATGGCAAGGGAATTGTGCATCGAGATTTACATTTGCTATTCTACTTAGGGATACTGTTGCCACAGTGTTGCAATTATAGCCTCTTTATAATTGCGGGGTTATTGTACACTGGGCTTTAAGCCCTAGGTAGGCTAGGCCTAGGCTTCAAACAAAGGAAAACATTGAAATCTGCACTGGAGAAGGAATAGGTCAAGGCATATAGCTTTGACAATAAAGGAGGCTTTAGTTTATGAGCCTAGGACTAGGGGCTAGGGGCCTACACAGTGTCAACAAAACACATGTAGATTAGGCCCCTAGGTTTCCTTCGCACATCCGTACGTAAATGTAGGATTACAGATTTTCAGTACTCACATTAAATCAAACAATAATAATAATATGAATGGTACTCACCCAAGACAATAACTTCATAATATTAATAAGTAATAACTAGTTCCTCAATACATTCCAAGCAACTTTCTTTGACAAAAGCACATGGCACAACACTCAAATGACAGCGTCAACGAAAATCAGCTGATCTGACTCAGATCAGCTGAATCTGACACAATCCATGGTGGCCAACTTTTGTACTACGCTGTGTAGCACACAAACCGTTCTTTGATCGTGGCAAAACCAACTATCAGCTACAACTTTTCATTAGTATGTTGTTATGATTTACGAAGACGAATATAAAAAGAAAGAACTATACAATAAATGATAGAAAAAAGTCAAACAATCATCTAGGGGAATTTTTCTATTAATGTTAACCTGTGTAGTGAGAAAGAGTGGGGAATTTAAACGTCAAACCAAAAATGTATGTATCTGGTTCCCTTTTTTAAATTACAGAAGTGAATTTGTAGTGACTAGCTGAATGGGTTATATTATTTTACTGCTTCCTACTGATGCGCACGGCCCGTTACCAACAAAGTGCACCTGGTTCGTCCGAATGCAAGAATGATCTAAACAGCCAGGGGCCCTATTATGTAACCTTTTATTGATTGTCCGGAAATGGCTTCTTGATTGATGAGCACTGCATCGCACCAGCCCACAATGAGCCCGTGGTAGAATATAGGTCCAGAGGGTAGCGCTGCCATTATCATCATTCGTCATCATCCCCCGTTGGAGCTCGGGTAGAATAGGTCCAGAGGGTAGCTCTGTCTGCCTGTATGATGACCATCATCATCATCATCATCATCATCATCATCATCATTGTCGTCCTGGAAAACTTCCCGTATTTTCATGGTCCCCCCAAAAAATCACCGTTTCCCTTCACGCGTTAATAATCATCGCATTGCATTTATTTGTTCGTGTTCCATAGAATACGTATCGGTATGACTGTAGAAAATATGAAATAAAACACGAAATTAATTACATTATATTAAGCTGAAATAAAGTCGAGAACTGCTGTATTGTTACAACGTATGTTTTGTCGTTGAATTCATTGAAACGTGAATGAAACATTAAACCATCTATAAATTTGGTATTACACGGGGATATGATTAGTGAGGGCATGGATGGAAGGGGCTGGGGGGGGGGGGGGAGTAATATGAGATGCACAGTCCATATCCATACTACTATAAACCTAAACATCCGCACACACATCAGCTCACCGGTATGCCGTGATGTAAGACTCAGTCAAAACATCATTTAGACTCTACCTACAACACAGGAAGAAGTATAGAGAAGTATAGTTGAATCATTCAATCACACTCATACATTATACATACATCAACACTAAGCACTCTCTTACTCTTTATATTGAAAATTATCTTACATTTTCTCCAGAGCTTTCTGTTTTTTTTTCTAGAAAATTACTCTTGTGTTCAACAATAAATAATATCAATTAGGCTCTTAGTACTTGTGTATTGTTCCACACACTGGTTTCTAGTGGTATACTTAAAACATTTACTAATTGGTTAGTGGTTACCAAGTAATAATATTATAGGGTGAACACGCGACTGGTGTCACCACTTTAGCAGCTATACCTTTACTATCATGCATTTATACGTGTTGCTTCCAGATTAGGGAAAAAATATAATATTTAATTATTAAATATTTTTATTTATACAAAACAATATACTGTACAGGGGTTGGCAGAAAAGAGCACAGCTCTAAACACATATGGAGTGACCGCCAGCCCATAGTAAGTAGAAGATAATATAGTAATACTTTATTCTGCTTAATAGTATTAAATACAATTTAAAATAAGAATAATTGTCATGCAAATAATATCGTTTTATTGAACAACTCTTGTCAAAGATAATAACCATCAAGCTGTCACTGTAGCGTATTAATTCCCCCTACAATATTATACAAATGACATAAGTAAATGTTAATAATATGAAATTAAATATTATTTGCATGCGTGCATATAATGCACGGCTTAGGTAGACCCGAGGCCCAAGTGATGGTGGGACCCCCCCCCCCCCCCCCCCCCTACCCGACTCTATAGTTGGTGCAGGGATTGATTGATCAAACTTTTATTTCAATGGCTCAAATATTTGAATATTAGGTACCGGTAGTTATTATTGTAAAAATCTATTTCCAAAGATCCTAAAAAAACAATTCTCGAATTTGGCAGTGCCGCTAAAAGAGCTAACTTTAAAGTCACATCTAGATTGGGCTCAACAAAATTAAATATATAAAATAATTATGATGTTTTGCATTTCTTACAATTTGAGTTGTTAAACAAAGCACACGGTACCTTATAGCTTCTACGCTAGGTACAAAAGTAACGAGGTGGCCTTCGTCACCCACTAGGCCTCCTCAAGGCACAAATCACGATGAAAAGCCGTGGTGATATCGGTATAATGCTATAATGCTGTCAACAGGTTGCAGGTATTCCTTGCCATTATAAACACATGCTTACTTTTAAAAACTAATGTACAAAATTCATGTTTCAATATTATATAAATAATTTACATTAACTTGGACACGTGTTATGTAATAATGCAAAGTGAATGCCAGGAATATATTTGGTAATATGAGCTCTCCCGTCATCATATTCAGAATCGTATTCAGCTCTCGCTTAGAGTTAGAGAGAGAGTAAAATTTGCGTTCCAATCAGCTAATCTATACCGGACAAAACAGTGTATATAGACAAGTATCTGTAGGCTTATTATTTATAATTTGATTTAATTTGGCTAATAATTTGATGAGCATCTTGTTTTGAATAATATGGATTCATATATACCCGATAATACTAAAGTCCAAATGCGCCGATTTTCACCCATCTCAACCATCTACTCTAGCAGACGTATTTATGTATGATTTATTCAACAGGTATACATAATATATTTTAGAACATTTGAGTTGTCATGTTGGTTAACAATGTCTTACTGACATGGGAGCCAAATTTCCAAATACCCTTATCACAAAAATCTCTATGATTCGATAGGTCAATATTGTTACAGCTATGTAATGAAATGTACTACTGTCTACAAATGGAAATAAAACCTACTACAACTTCTTAATACATTAGTCTACATACTACATATTCTAATATTTTAATATTTTAATATTACAATTTTAATAATCAACATCGTTGTAGCTCTAAAGGAATGGTTAATGACGTCATTTTACTTTGGCAATTTTCAAACAACAGCACTTATGATTAGAAACCCTCTTAAAGGCACTGTCTCACCATGTGAACACTTTCGATGTATCTACGATGATACCACTTTGAAAACGTCTAGATATGTTAAATAAATCAAACATATTTCTACTGGGCTCTGAATCGAGTCAAATGTTTTTCTATCTGACGTCACTGCATGGAAAACGACCAAGCCGACAAGGCTTCATCATTGTGTTGGCGCTCGGTCCTACTCTAATGACGTCACAGTTGTATCACTGGATTCCATGCATCGATATTTTCAAACAACAGGTGTTCTATCAAATACAGATTAACAAGAACTGAATGACGTCAGATGCATCCAAGCACAGCTGTAACTACAAGGCTGGTGGAGTAGACATATCCGGGTCGTTTCTCATGTCATCAACCTGTCGCTGTATATCGGCTAACATCACCGTCCACATGAGTTCAGCTCTTTCCTCCCAGTACGAATCGTCGTCCGTCGAGTAGGGCGATGTCGACGCATCGTCTCGTTCGTCGTCAGACACTTGTCCGGGAGTCTCTACCTCATCCTCCTGGTGGGCCCAGGGCGCATCTCCCGCGGGCTCCGCTTGACGCGTGGCTCTGCCCCCTCCCCCGCGTTCCCCGCCGCTTATCGTGAACCTCACACTAGAGGCTCCAACATTACCGGACATCGTCCTTGACCGGACGTAGTAGTTATGACCGCGCCCAACGAACGTCCTCGACCTGGCGTTGAAATGACGACCACGGCGAACGAATGTTCTTGATCTTGTGTTGACATATTGACCGGAGCCGACGAACGTTCTTGTCCTGACGTTAGCATAGCCATGTCCGCTGATCCTTGTGGATGGGACATTATTACCACTATGAGATGGTGGGGGGTATCCATGTCCACTTTGACCATGGGGCATTCTTGGTGGGGAGCAGGGAAACCCGCGCCTAGTTCTGGCATTATGGTAACGGGGCCCAACAAATGTCCTTGACGAGACGTTTGGAAGTCCACTGTTACCTCTATCTGTCGTTCCTCTAAAGTACATGACTCCATTGTAACCACTGATAGAAGTTGAGGTTTCGCCTGTTCCACCATTACGACTGGTTGTTGTTGAGGTAAAGTTGTCAGTACCATCTTGACCATTGACTGTCGTTGTTGTGTCGTTACTAGTTCCACCATTACCACTGGTGGTTACTGATGTGGCGTTGGTATATCCATGGTATTGACGGTATTCGGGCGGCATATACATTGACCAGATTTGGTAATAATCGTCCTCAGTTGGACAGACGTTGGATGGCCGTGTTTCACCATTGTCAATAGTCATTGTTGGGATGTTGTCAGTGCCGCCATTACCACTAGTCGTTGGTGTGGCGTTGGTATTTCCACGGTGCCAAGCGTTGTACATCGACCAGATTTGGGCGAATTGGTAACTATCTCCAGTAGCCCAGATGCTGGTCCGTCGTCTTCCACCATTATCACTGATTGGCGTTGATATGTTGTCAGTTCCACCATTACCACTAAACATTGACACGTTTTCAGTTCCACCATTACCTCTAGTCGTTGTTGAAGTGGCGTTAGTATATCCACGGTTATTGTTGTATATCGACCAGATTTGGGCGAGTTTGTAATAATCCTGATTTGGCCAGATGTTGGATGGTCGACTTCCATCATTATCACTACTTGTCGTCAATAAGTTTTCACTTCCACCGCTACTACTAGTCGTTGTTAAAGTGGCGTTAGTATATCCGCGGTTACCATCGTTGTACATCGACCAGATTTGGGCGAGCTTGTAATTATCCCGAGTTGGCCAGATGTTGGACGGTCGAGTTCCACCATAACCACTGATTGGAGTTGAGATGTTGTTAGTTCCACCATTACCACTGATTGGAGCTGAGATGTTGTTAGTTCCACCATAACCACTGATTGGCGTTGAGATGTTGTTAGTTCCACCATAACCACTGATTGGCGTTGAGATGTTGTTAGTTCCACCATAACCACTGATTGGCGTTGAGATGTTGTTAGTTCCACTATAACCACTGATTGGAGTTGAGATGTTGTTAGTTCCACCATAACCACTGATTGGAGTTGAGATGTTGTTAGTTCCACCATAACCACTGATTGGCGTTGAGATGTTGTTAGTTCCACCATAACCACTGATTGGAGTTGAGATGTTGTTAGTTCCACCATAACCACTGATTGGCGTGGAGATGTTAGTTCCACCATTACCACTGATTGGCGTGGAGATGTTGTTAGTTCCACTATTATCACTGATTGGCATTGAGATGTTGTTAGTTCCTCCATTACCACTGATTGGCGTGGAGATGTTGTTAGTTCCACCATTACCACTGATTGGCGTGGAGATGTTGTTAGTTCCGCCATTACCACTGATTGGCGTGGAGATGTTGTTAGTTCCACCATTACCACTGATTGGCGTTGAGATGTTGTTAGTTCCACCATTACCACTGATTGGCGTTGAGATGTTGTTAGTTCCACAATTACCTCTAGTCATTGTTGAGGTGGCATTGGTATTTCCACGGTATACATCGTTGTACATCGAGCGGATTAGGTAATAATCCTCAGTAGGCCAGATGTTGAGCCGTCGACTTGCACCATTAGCACTGATTGCCGTTGAGATGTTGTCAGTTTCACCATTACCACTAGACGTCGTTGGTGTGGCGTTGGTATATCCACGGTTGTCAATTTGGTAACCATCCTGAGTTAACCAGATGTTGGATGGTCGACTTCCACCATTACCACTGGTTGTCGTTGAGATGTTGTTAGTTCCACCATTACCATGACTACCATTAGTCGTTGTTCGTGTGGCGTTGGTATGTCCACGGATTCCATCGTTGTACATCGTCCAGATTTTGTAATAATCCTGAGTTGGCAAGATGTTGGACAGTCTTGTTCCACCATTACCATTGATTGCCGTCGATATGTAGTCAGTTCCACCATTACCACTAGTCGTTGGTGTGGTGTTAGTATTTTCACGGATTCCATCGTTGTACATCGTCCATAATTGATAATAATCCTGAGTTGGCAAGATGTTGGACGGTCTTGTTTCACCATTACCACTGATTGCCGTCGATATGTAGTCAGTTCCAACAATACCACTAGTCGTTGTTGGTGTCGAGTTAGTGTTTCCACCGCTGGTCGTTGACCAGATTTGGCCGAGTTGATAATTATCCTCAGTTGGCCAGACTTGGGCGAGTTGATAATTATCCTTAGCTGGCCAGACGTTGGGCGGTCGAGTTCCAGCGTTCACCATTGACCAGACTTGGGCGAGTTGATAATTATCCTTAGTTGGCCAGACGTTGGGCGGTCGAGTTCCATCGTTCACCATTGGCCAGACGCTTGTTTCGTCATCAGTTAGTGTCACGTGGTCGTCATCACTGAGCATCATGTCCATGAGTTCTCTCTCCACGCGCGCCAGCCCGGCAGTCAGCTCATCTTCGTCCCTATCGACGGAGTTATCGTCTATCCCGGGCGGTATCTGGGCCGCGGAGACTGGTGGGTCCGGGCCCACCGCCGCGTCACCACCCCCGGCCAGGGTCACTCTTGATGGCGTCTCCCGACTCTCAGTTCCAGGGTAGTCTCCATCACTGTGTTCATTTTCTTTGGTTTGTGTTGATCTTGTTACCATTTCAGTAGCATTGTCGTTGTGTACAGTTGCTCCAGCGGTTGCCGAGCTCGGCAAGTATGGAGCATTATCCACTGTAGGAGGATCTGCATTCACCTGTTCAGATGGACCATCGCACACCCGAGAACTCGATGGCGCAACGCTCGTCGGTGGACGTAGATGCCAGCATCGTTGCGGCGTCCTTTGCTCGCCTCGGTTGTGGTTGGGCGCGCGAGCTTCCGGCTGGATGACGTCACATCGCGGCGCTGCTGGTGGCCAATGGTTGCATTGACAGCGGTGTTGAGCGGGTGCGAGGCTGCGCGACGCGAGGACGGGAACTAGGAAAAGTGGCGGGGGGGAGAGGAAGACGGGGGTAGAGAAGAGGACGATTGGTGCGGGGTTGAAGACGACGTGGAGGCGACCGTTGGACGTAAACACACGGGGCACTGGGGAGGCGAAGTGATTCTGCCATTGGTTGCGTCGCGTCTGTGGGACAGAAGATTACAAACATGCATTGATGTATCTAACTATTTCGCCTTATATCTTATAACTCAGTAATGTGGCTCTTGCGGGAGAAGAATTTTTTTCTCTTGTAAAGAATTTGACAAATATGAAATTTTGCATTTGATTAATTAATTAATTACAATATAGTGTGTACATTAAAAAACAATTGGAAATTACTTAGTTCTAATCCACAAATATCATGAGAATTACCGTATTGTATTTTTGATCTTATAAGAAAATTCCAAAAGAATTACATTTTTGTATTTTTAATCTTCAATATATGTATTCATCGTTCTTATTTTCGTAATCGATTATCTGAAATTAATTTAAAGAAGTAAATACACTTTTGGGGATGGCGATTTTATGGATTGGATGATGCTAGTGGTGAGGAGGGGAGGGGGGGGGGGGGGGGCATAAAAATACTTTCGATAACCTATAAAATGCAACAAAAGTTTGCATTTAAATTAATTAGTCATTAGTAGAATTTCTATCAATGTTTCTACAGTACTAAATTTAATAATTGGAAACTACGTTTGGCTTTCTGTATATAGGGTAATATAGATATCAAGTTTTACTAACCGTTAACCCCCTATATTAAACATTTTCTATTGTGCCTGCGTTCACGTAATGGTAGTGCATGGTACCAATGTAAGTGAATTTGGAGCCGTCCTAGCAACGAAGCACTCAATAAATTCGAAGTTGTTCTGAATCGGCCTTGTTGATTCTGACATTTGTCCGCAGGTGTTCGCACTGTCCAATCACTGATTCATTTGTTTCGTATTTGAAATAACGATCTTTGATTGGTTATCGCTCACTCGTCGATGGTGTTCGGAGCCTACATTTGTTTTGCTTTTACACTGATTAGTCATTAGTAGAATTTCTATCAATGTTTCTTTCTACAGTACTAACATTAACAATTGAAAACTGACAGTGCAGTGACAGTGAAATGGAAAGTGACAGTCGCTTTAAATTAGAGTCCCCCACTGAAAATCAGTTTCGTTACTGAGCGGGTGGACTCTAAATGTGAATTTATTTATTTATAAGATGATCCCATGTTTTCCTCTCAAATATGTTGTTCAAAAAACGAATTTTCAGTGGCGTCGTTTCCATTTTGAAATCTTAGATCACATTTACAATTTTACATACAAAAGAAGTGATGCTCATTTGCTGTCCTTACGTTTTGCAAACGTGTTTATTACAATATTCTCAATCAGTGTTGTCGGTGTATAGATTGGGTTGCCTGGCGAGACTTTCTTAGCTCATGTTTGCCCTCGTAGGTTTCTGTTTGTTAAGACTATATAAACTCCTCTCGGCACACGATGTTAAAAAAAGAAATGTGCATTCAATATTGAGTTTTATTCACATAACGCTTCTCCCAATCCAACAAGGAAAATTAATAAGTGAAGCAGAGGTTATTTTTTATATATTACCTAATGGAACACACCATTATTTACACGAGGAAAATTAAAGTAGAATCTCTATTTTCAACGGATTTTTATAAGATTTTTTTACAGAAGTACAAATATTCTCATTAGTTCCGCTGAACGAAAAAACTTGTCCAAGGTAATGGAATTCCAAACTTAATTATAAAATAAACAAAATTATCTGTATCAATGTTCAAAATATTAACCTTTACACATTTATGTTTCTTGCCAAACTCGGGAAGGCATATGCCTCATTAAAAAAAAAAATCAAAGTTGATCTAGGAACCTTAGGTATTAATCACGGTTCTCTAAATCTTCAATGACCAAATTAGACAACAATACACACTAATTTCAAATGTTAATTTTTCATTGTTGTCATTGAAGATGAAGAGGACCGTGATTAGTTCTATCGAGGGGCTCTAGATAAATTTTGAAAATAGTCTATTTTGTTTTTCTTCTTGCGATTATGTAAGTTAATGATTGTGACATCTAAGGTTGTTACATACGTTCATAAGATTGCAGAGGAACCTCTCAGAATAACGGCAAGTCATGTGTTTTTAAACTTTAAATTAAACGTGAGGTATTTACGCGTCACAATGTCACAAAAGACGAAGACTGTTTTAGCAGGCACGAGTTGGGCGGGGCCTTATAATTGGCCTGCGTATGTCGTTGGATGTTGGTTAACAGGTATCACATATACGGCAAGAAAATTTGGCCACACATAACTTACTTAACCCCAGGCCCTCGAATACAATCAGCGAGCGTAACAAACATGAAGTGAGATATTAATAATAATAACATCAGCTATACAAATAATTAACGTTTAGTGTTTGACGAAGGATAAAAAAAACAATATGAACAGTAGGAACAGTCTCCAAATGAATTTGTAATATTCTGGGTACTTTTTTTTGCGGGTAGTGACGTATCACTTATTATGTGTAGATTGTAGACAGTACGTTGCCGTTTTCTCAAGAACAGCAAAGTCGAGATTTTGTGGCGATGACCCACAGAATGCAACGCCCTATACAAGAATCATTAGATTCTTACGACGACAAAGAACATCTTAGGGTTGGCATTAACAATGAAAGTTCCTAAATCTTCACATTAATAATAAATGAAGTTAGTAATTGTTGCTACAACTCACCCAATGATCATCACTCATGGCACCACCGAAGTGACAGCTTACTCACTCTGTTCTGTAAGAAACACATACGTGCAAACGCGCCTAGGTATGGACATAAAATGGATGCGAAATTAGTGGGACGTTGAAAGTAGTTCGGTATGGTGTGCGGATTCATAATTTGCGATGATAACAACAATAAATAATCTCTAAATCGATTTAGTGAGAGTTTACAATAATTTTGGAAAGTAAAATTGAGTAAACGGAATCTACATAGTGATAAGAGAATGTATATTATCATTTTTGCAGATACGCGGAAGAGTTAAATAAAAAGGCGTCGTTGCGGAATTACACAAATCGCTGAGTCGTGGTGCGGTTCTTGGAATATTCCACGTTGTAGAGGCTAGGAATTCTGCACACCTAGATAAGACTATTAATATTATTCATTCCACATTGGACAATATACTCAGTATCAAGAGCTAAATTTAGGAACAGCCATAGGCTTACTATAAGCCAAGGAGAGAAAAAAAGACAAGCAAAACTATAGCGTACCAATTTTATTATATATTATTTGATTATTTAACGACGTACTGTTATTTAACGACGTATACTGTTTGGAGGAAAGGGACAAGTAGGAAGTAAGTGAAGGAAAGGGGAAAGGGGAAGACATGGATTTTCTTTCGTCTGGGTTAGGGTGGATCAGCAAAGCACACAAACCTGCCCACCACGACAAGTTAGCAATCCCTGGACAAATAGGGTATCAAATTAGTCATCAAAATTGGGTTAGGGAAAAATAGATTTTTGTTATCAGGTTCAGGAGTTTGAACTTGAATGTGTTAGAGAGGGTGCTACTTTGAGGTGTGATAAGATTTTGTAGAGTTGGGACTTCTGGAGAAGCGGTGTGAGTTAAGGGAAAGAAAATAAGATTAAAAACCCAAGATATCAAAACATAATGGGAGACAAAACTCACTGATGGGAAAAGGGCATCGTATATAGGCTTTCGTGGCCCATATGATTCGATATCATTTGTCTTATTGTTATACCATTTGATGATATTCCATACAAACGATCATCAGGATAACAAATATTTGTATATCAAAATGAAGTATTCGAAATTCAATTCAAAATACAATATTTTGTTTTATTGTACAAATCGGAGCGTCCTATCCAGACTGGTGAAAGGAATGCGACCTTGGAGTGATCACGTAGTCCCTCTGCAGTCGTCACCGGTGATCCGACGCGTCTTCGCGTTGTCGTCATCACCATCCTGTAAACACACTCACTGATGTCCCAAGGTCACAGTCACACACGTGGGCTTCTGTAACCCCTTTCCAGGACTAACAGGAGTAGACGGATAGTGGTGTTGGTTGGTTAATTAATATTAACACATTAATTTTAATGTTAGTACTATTATTATGATTATTATTATTATTATTATTATTATTATTATTATTATGATTATTATAATAAAAATAATTATTTTTATTGTTATTACTATTATTAAATTATTATTATTATTATTTTTATTATTATGATTTTTATTATTATTTTTTTTCTGCTCAACATTATTTACATAGATGTGGTTCAGAAAGGGGACAAGAAACGGGCCACAGTAAATAAGTAAGTTTTATTTCCAGACAAAATATAGTATATTACATTATAGTATACACTTTGTGATGACCCCTAAATTTAATTGTTTGTGATGATAAGTAGCAATTTACGTACTCCTAAACAAACTTATTTATTACGGTGTTTGAAAGGTGCATTAATTGCTGTTTGAAGCAGGATTGAAACAGCGGCCCATACATTAACTGTGTTGTCCCCTGGAATTAATTCTAGATTCTTTTAAATTGTTACGATGATGGAAATTATTAACAGTGATGCACAAATGTCATGATTCCCTATTCTTATGATCTAACTTAGGGACAATAGTCCATTCCATATTCGTATCGTTGTCCTTGTATATACAAAGCGGTTTGTCATATTGATGAGTGTGAGGTGATTTGTTACGAGTTATGAGATATGAGATGATATATAAGATATGAAATGAGATATAAGAGAGACAAATAGGGACAAAAAGAGACAAGAATTTGATTTTTATCATGTTTCACGAAACAATTGCTGGTGCAAAATTGCTAACAGTAATAAATAATGTTTAACATTATGGCCTACAAATAAAAGTGCCTGTGGCTAATTCCCAACACACTAGACTCTAACGTGTGAGGTTGAGGATTTGTATATTGCCACTCAGTAATTGGATTCTTCTAGGTTTTTCCACTCATAAGGCAAATAGTGGGATCAAGTTTTATAATAGCTCTTGGGCCTCCGAACTATCAAACCAGCCTCTTATCTAAATATTGACTCATTAGGTAAGTTGCTCTGTTATTTCTATTTCTATTTCGAAATACAAAATAAGAAGTAAACACACAATTGACACAGTTGTAAGCGGAACACTAAAATAACATGTATAAGAATAATTTGTTTTGCAGATGAAGCTCGATTGTCAACGTTGTGTCAACGTTGTGTCAACGTTGTGTCAACGTTGTGTCCGAGTGATATACTCCACTCGTCGTGATTTATCTAAATCAGGGTTCGGGTTTTTATTCACTTCAGGCTACGTGGATTAGAAATCAAAATACAAATATGAATCCTGAATAACCCTATAGGTGTTAATTAATACGAACTGATTATTATTGATATAAAACAGAAGAAAGTTCCAAAATACATGACGGATTTAATAAACATAAGATAAACAATACAATACACAAAATAGCAAAAAAAAAAAAAATAATGTGATACAGTATGAAGATGCAAATGAACAGGTAAAAAATTATACCTGTATCAAAAAGCATGTTTTGCAGAATAAATCAGCTAATCCATGATTGTTTGATTTCATACTAATTTTTGAACAAATTTTTACTTTATCTAATTACTATATAAACTCAAAAATAATTTAATAAATACAATTAATTACATTACAATTACAGTTTTTGAGACAACATTTTTAGTTCAACAATGAAATTGATAAAACACGTATAGTCGAACTGTTATTATTATAATAATAATAATTTTCTAATGTGTAACCATTATCATACAAGCTACAAGTTTGCCACAAACAGGCATCAAACCCATGTGAAACCTTCAGATCTAGTACGGTTACTTGTTCTACTTGAGGTAGGAGCTACGGAACAATTACTCTTATTGAATTGCTTCTTGATGGATCTAACAGTCTGCAATAGCTGAATAGATGTTTTTAAATACACATTTTAAATACACCAGATATGTCATGGCTTAGACAATAACACTGGAATTCGATTTAAAAAAATAAATTTATATTAATAATAATCTTAGTTTTTATTATTTTAGAATAATTATTATTAATATTGGAACTGATTTTATTATCCTTAATGTTTGTTTGTCTTGATTGGAGCTCAAGGATCGTCAGACGGATGTTGATTAGCAGTGTATTGATTGGCCGTCCACTTATGAGGTCCGGCATTGTTGTCTAATGCGTCTGGCGCAACACTGGCTTATAAGAGATCGGGTAATCACCTAATACATTTAGTTGTAGCTGTCCAACGCAATAATGGGGTGTCTCGTCTTGTTTGCAGTACTTTCAGTGCTGGCTTATGCTGCCTGCGCTAATCTACCAGACCAGCTGGAATACTTCCAGATAAGTGATGTCCTGAACAAGGGCATTCGTGTTGGTGAGTAGGGTTTTGTAGTGCTATTTGCATTGTTGTCAAGCAATTGATTAACTTAACACCCAGTATTACAGGTTCCAAAAAATACGTATCTGCGGAATACATTTTTTTACAACATTCAACCAAAAAAATTGAAAACCGCAGAATAACTTAATGATATTAATAACGTGTGTATTTTGGTTGATTGCTTTATCAAATTCAAACCTAAAAGTAATCAATGTGCATTATTATTAATTTTCTTCACTGTTACTATTTAGTGTAGTAACTACTTCACGTATACACAAACACATTAATTGTGCAGTAATGAAAAAATATAACAACCTAGATCATTTTAATAGTTACATGTAGGCTTTAAAACACGTCACAAAGTAATGTGTTTTGCTATATTTGGTATTTCTTCTTGAGTTTCGTTATTTCAATGTTGGATGAATTATTCACGTTGACCCAAGTAAACTGCAACCTGAAATGTTGCATGATGGAGATAGAATATATATTATAGATAGACTATATAACCACCATTTATTTTTAAATTTGGATTGAGTGATATTTGTTTATTGTGAATATAAAATAACCCCCCCCCCCCCCCCAACCACAGTATACCAACTAGGGCTGCCCAACGATAAAAAAAATCATATCGATATCGTGGGAAGAAATATCGATATCGCGTCGCGATATCGAAGTTTTCAAGTGACGTATCGATATCGGCGATATCGCCACATCGAAACTTTTCTCGTCTGTTTTTAGGATTTACAGGCCAGCTAGAGGTCATTTTTTAAACAATATTACGTAAAGAAATATTTTAGCTTTGAAATGTCTTACTATGTGTGTCAATTTGTTTGTTGTACTATTCAAATTGTAAAATATCCACACAAAACAGCGATGGTGTGGTTAGCGTGACGTGATTTTTTTGTATCAATTAGCTTATTAGGAACAAGTTCGATATCGTGATATGTACGATATATTAATTCTATATCGATATCGAATTATTTATCTATTATCGATATTGTATCGAATTATCGATATCGTTGGGCAGCCCTAATACCAACCATAATGTCTTCTGATTTAGAGTACATAAATATATTTTCTGGGTACGAGTAAAAATGCTGGACATGGATACTCTACACTATCATTTTTCTGAGACCTGTTCAAGGTCACTTATGGCGTCGTCACACGCTTTATTTACTTCGCTTGCTATAGTTACGTGGAAACTGTCACGTGCTTTGAAGCTCAATCTAACATAACACGACGTTGCCGTGATTTTCCAGAGATGCTACGTAATACGTATATGCAAGTTGGCCTAGTGTTGACGAACTAGACTCTCGCTCGGAACGTTGTTGGTCCAGTTCCCATCTTCCGCAGTTCACCAGGCAGTTCAGTTCACCCTTCTATATGCGGGACTCTGATTCGGGAGGTCGCCGGTTCGATTCCGGCCACCGGCAGTCCTGACTGAAGGTTTCTCCGAGTTTTCCTCAGCCGTAAAGGCGAATGCTGGGATTGGATCCTACTAGCAGCCCTCGGACATTCCTTCTCAACTATCCAAACACCCTAATATACCTAGTTAGTCACTTGCAGAGGGGCACATCGGGTAAAGCTGGTGTGCACCCTATAACAGAGATTCCTACGACAAATTATTATTATTCTGTGACCTGTACCAATATACTTGCTAACATAAGTAAAAAGTTCGGACAAACATAGTTAAAACATTACACGCACTACTCACCCACTGCGTTATATTTCGGCAACATCCGTCAACATCCTCAGACGCGAGGCAACTCGCCTCGTGTTGCCTCGCGTCTGAGGATGGCGACGGATGTTGCCGAAATATAACGCAGTGGGTGAGTAGTGCGTGTAATGTTTTAACTATGTTTGTCCGAACTTTTTACTTATAGTCCTGGCATGTAACATTAATAAACTTGCTGTTGCGGCGCTATTTCAGAGTTCCCTGTATGCGAGATAGCGGGCACCTACTTCCTGCCCCACGACAGCTACTGTGACCTCTACTACACCTGCCACCAAGGTCACTCATCGTTGGGTCAATGTAACGACGGTCTTGTGTTTGACAACTTCAAGGGTTGCAGGATGTACCACACAGTGGACTGCTCCAAGCGTCCCAATCTGCGTGAGTAGATGTCTAGTTACCAATAGAGATAGCTCAGCGGTAAGACGCGAGACCCTCATCCGAGAGGTCGCCGGTTCGATGCCAGCCACCGGTAATCTAAACGGTTTTTCCAAGGTTTTCCTGTCGTAAAGACGAATGCTGGGATTGAGTCCTACTAATGCCCTCGGATATACCTTCCCAACTGTCCAAACACCCCAACTAACATACCAAGTCCCCTGAAGAGGGACACACCAGGTGAAGCGGCCACGGTGGGGGGTTGTAGTTTTGGTACTTACATCACCATTACAGTCCAGTCCTTCTGAATGCAAATGTAATCACATCTAAATTAATTTTACGGGCTCTTACGATTTACGAAGACAAATTGGAACAATGTTCCGCTTCTGGTGGCTGGGGCTCTGCCACAGCCCCTTTATTAACCCATAAATATGTAAGTTTAGTAAATATTACTTCGGATCAGCAATGTTTAGATCAGTGACATCATATGGCACGAGCCATTCAAGGATGGTAAACATAAATACGTCAGCATACATTAGGGAGATAGTGTATACTAATGATTGTGTGTGTGCACATGTGGTGCCCTTACAGAGAAACCCATCGCAAACGAAAAGTGCCCCCGAGCGAACGGTATTTTCAAGGACCCCAAAGGATGTGGGTACTTCTACAAGTGCGCCAATGGCACCGCCTTCTCCGACCACTGCCCCCAAGGTCAGATGTTTGAGGACACTATCAAGGGTTGCCGCCTTGGAACTGAAACGGAGAACTATTATTGTTCTGCTGTTGTTGTTAATCAGCCGGTCGTCCCTGCTTACAATAAGCCAGTGGCCCCAAAACCAGCTGTTCCACTCTATCAAAGTGAGTATTAGTTAAATCATCCAAGTTGACTGTGGGATACAATACAATGCATTATTAACAAGTTACCATTCTCATTTATAGTATAATATATAATATATTTTTTATGTTATTAGTTTTGTATTTATGAATAATTTACTAACAATAGATCATTTCTTGGGCATGGTCACCCTGACGCTTCTCACACTTGTTCAACGATTACCTGCTTTAGTATATTGAATCACCCGAACCTTTCAATATCTGTAGCTGCTCTTCCTTAATCTGTTAAATTATCCTACACTTTCAATGACCACCTGATTTAATCTGTTAAATTACCCGACCCTTTTAAAGAGTACCTGCTTTGTATTACCCTAACCTTTCAATGTCTATACCTCTGTTAAATTACCCGACCCTTTCAAAGACTACCTGCTTTAATCTGTTAAATTACCCGACCCTTTCAAAGACCACCTGCTTTAATCTGTGAAATTACCCGACCCTTTCAAAGACCACCTGTTTTAATCTGTTAATTACCCGACCCTTTCAAAGACCACCTGCTTTAATCTATGAAATTACCCGACCCTTCCAAAGACCACCGGTTTTAATCTGTTAAATTACCCGACCCTTTCAAAGACCACCTGCTTTAATCTGTTAAATTACCCGACTCTTTCAAAGACCACCTGCTTTGAATCTGTTAAATTACCCGACCCTTTCAAAGACCACCTAGTTAGTTTGTTAAATTACTCCCCATGCGTCACACTGGCCGATTGTCGGCGCTGACTGCAGCTCACGTTGCAGCTGTTGGAGTCCCCGCAGTTCCATATTCCGGGTCCGTGTCTGGGTTCGAGTGCCCGAGGAACGACGTCTACCCATACGGTGAACACTCTCGCCATCCCTACCCGGGTAGCTGCACCCAGTACGTGATGTGCATGCGAGACAAGACAATCAAGGTCGGTAGCTGTGACGCAGGCTACGTGTTCAACCCCCGTACAGGCCTGTGTGATCATCCTGAGGCCGTGCCTGGCTGCTACTAGGCATGCCAGACAATGTCACATAGTATGTGTTTTATTGTTACATTAAAATGTTTTCTATTTTACCTCTTTCTATGTGTGTGAAAATAGCCAAATCAGAGACAATAAAACCTGGTTTACCTTGAAAGACTTGTGAATAGTCCTCATTTTAGCCATAAGAGTTTGTTTCATTGTAATTATGTATGCGTATTATTTTTTTCATTTTTGACCTTGTGCTCCTCTTATTTCCCCCAGAAATACGCCCAACTCATTCTCTAGAGTCAAGACATTATATAGACAACCAACGCTCACTTGTCTACTTGTTTTATTTCAACAACTCAACGTCCTATTTTAATTAAGTTTTTACTCAATATTGTTTTATTAATTATTTACAAAATAAATATGAATTAGACCAATGGTTAAACTAAAACATGAGTTATGTTCTTTGTTCAAGTAAATGATTTGAAGAATTATATAATTTGAAGTCATGCAACCGTCATATATATTTTGTTGACGTATTAGAAAAAATAATACCAAACACAGTCTCATTTTCATATAAAAATGACTTGCCATATAATATTGAAGTAGTAGAATTTTCGGACATGAATAAAAACAGAGATACGCGTAATTTCTTATTTGTGATACAAGTTTCCAAACAGGAATAATTATAATTAAATGATGTTACGAAAGTAAATAAACTTAAATGACACATACAATGTATTTGATTAGTTCAAAATATTGCATTGTTTTATCTTGGATCTTTATACAAAACTAATAACCATCATGCCATACACAAATTAAAAACAAAATATTTTGGCATTATCAAAATGAAATTCAGTGATTAAAAGAATTGAAATTATATTAATTTAATAAATCAAAATAGATAAACCTCTTGGAGACATGTTTTTTTAAATAGTATCTTGGATGTGTTAATTTTGTAGTAGGTAGTGGGAAGGGGAGCTAAGGGGTTGAAGGGTTGTGACGTATAATATAGAGCTCAGCTTAACGATTTCTTTTTAGTTCAAAATACAATTCGTTTTATTTTTCAATGCTTAGTATTTTGATGTAAGAAAATATTTCTTACATAAACAGTTCTTTTAAATATTACATTGTTATAAAAATATGAAAAAATACAACTTGCAAAGAACATTAACAATTAACAAATTATTAAATTTCATTTTATTGATGCTAATCCATAGACCCATGCACAATAAACAAATTAATTACAAATTAAGAAAAACAGAAAAAATAATTATTATTAAGCAAACATTGGAATGCAACTTATTTCATGCCTCATTATTTTAATTTTATATATTATATTATATTACATTACTATATTATATTACTATTACTATATATACTATATTATATTAATTTTGGCAAGACTTGCCATAACTAAAATGAATCTTTTTTTTTAAAGTTACTTAGTATCAGTATCTCATTTATCAAAGATTGGGTGCAATATTGTAATTGTAATTAGTAATTGCATTAATTTCGTTCACTTAGCAATTGCAATGAATATGAATCTAAACTAGAAATATATAACAACTACACCACATCACGTTCATAACTTAATATGATTATCGTGACATTTATTCATCTCTTCCTCATACATCTTTCCATACCTTTCCATAGACATGCCTATATTACTCATACTTTTCGAATCTATTATCTCTCAGTAACCTGCTCAGTTCCAGATGTGTTTGACGTATCTGTTGGCTACCCCTACATCCCCGGAGGTTGCCAATATAGTGTGATGGAATATATCATAAAATAAAATGCAAAACATTAATTTTCATGCAGATTTTCTTTCTCAATCTCAATATGTCACATGGCGCGTACACACCACCTACCTAATAAACTAAGTTTTAGAAAAATAAATACATTTTGTATTTGTTTGTTTACCCACTCAGTTACAAGTTCAAGAACGGATTTTCAGAGGGGGACATCAGTTAAATTTGATTATGATGGAGGAATAAACCCACTACACAACGGTCAACGTACTACACAAACAAAAAGTGTATTTATTTATTTAATATTGAGTACTATATTTTTTTGAACATGTTATAACCGGAGAACCTATAGTTATCTCTGGGATTAAAGTTTTAAATACACCTTAGATTGTATTGAAATAAATGTCAACTTGTAAAGATGCATCACTAGGAAAACGCTCACAATAAAATAAGTCATTACTAAACAATAGAATTTAATTTATATTATAAGCTCACCGTCATTAATATAAATGAAGAATACAGCGTCAGTGTAGCAATAAAGGAAAGTCTAGCATAATTATCTTTTAGTTGCAGAAATAAACAAAGTAAACAATACAAATATATCTGATGTAGATGGCCATTGATGCCACTAATAGGTCTACAACGAAGGATTAAATTAATGTATTTAGATCTAACTTAATAAGTATAAAGGCCCATCCACATTGAAATTAGCAGTAACATTAACAGTAAAATTAAGGTTTCAGACACTCCCATTGGCTGATGAGAACCCAAGGTCATTGCTTACTGCGGCAGTAACAGTAGCACAGAAGTTTGCAAACTCCATACTTAGCGCCGTACCGTAACTCTGCAGTAAGAATGAACCAATCAGCGATGTGTATTCAAAATCACGTGATGCTACGAATATTTTGATATTCACTTATATGTATTGTATGTAATGTAAGTAATTGTGTAACAATACTGAATGTAAAAATAAATGAATACAGAAATAAATAAGGTTAGGTTCTTGATTTACGCGGGCAAACTCTGATAGGTGGACGTAGGAAATTAAGGTGTAATGTGTACAGCCATCGAAAATGTTACGGTGCGGTATTAAGTTACGCTACTGCTAATTTTCAATGTGGATCAGCCTTTAACCGAAACATTATCTACACGACGAAAGCATAATAATATCAACTATCAAATAAATTAAAAAGGAACCTAAAGCTATTATAAAACTAATATTTGTTCAATTTTTTTTGTTCAATTACAAGAATTGACCTGCACCCTACAAAAATAAGCGTAAAATTGAGCTTAATATTATTTCGCTTATAACAGTTTGGGAAAAAAAGCTAGAAAAATAAAAAACAAATTACTTCTAATAAAATAACTTACACTGGAGGCCGAGATCGCAACTGCTACTTTTTAGTGGGGCTGACGAACCTTTTGAGTGAATTGATCTTGATCTCCTGTGTAGTTCCTCAAATATGTGCTGCACGCACACCACTCGCACTCTCGCATCCGGCTGAAGACAGTGACGTCAGCGCATTAAGCGGGGAGGATCCACGTGAAGGTAATGACGTTATGCTCCGGCGTCAAAGTCACCCCTAGGGAGTGCAGGGTGGGACTGGCCGCCGCCCTCCGCGTGTGCCGGTGCCTGGGGCCGCGTCGTCGGGACGGTCATGGGGGTGGTCATCGGGGTTCCCCTCGGAGAGACCATCACCCACTGCTGACAGGGCTGGTTGGCTGACGGGCAGGTCGAACACTCGTACAGGAAGTATTCGGGACCGTCCAACTGGTTCTCGAACGCCCCCCCGGCGATGTCGCAGAAGTAGTACAGGTTCCCGGAGATCTGACGGCGCCGACTCTCGGAGGATATCCCGATGTAGGTGAAGGGTGGCGGGATGTTCCGGTGCGGATGGCGGGTGGACGGAACGAAGGTGTGCGTGAAGGAGCTCTGCTCGGTGGTCGGTATGTTAGCGGATGTCTCCGGGCTCGTTCGTTCCGGCGGGAGAAGCTGGAGGTTGCGCGGATGCAACGGACCAGAGGGCGGGGTCGACGCCTGAGACCCGTGACCCTCGCTGGACGGACTGGCCCGCGCCTCGGCTGGAGGGTCCAGACGAATAGGGACGACATTCTGTTCGGTGACTTCCGGGTAGCTTTGATACGGATTGCTCGGAGGATAAACTGGGTAGTGCATCGCGGGCGGAGGTTGAGGATAGAAATACCCAATGGGAGGATTCTGCGGATAATACGTGGTTTCATGGAACGGATGGTAGGGCCGAGGCGAGTGGGGGAAGAAGTTGCCCGTGTAGGGGTAGGTATAGGGGTACGAGATGGAGTTGTGCACCTGGGAGTAGGACGTTGGCGGAGACGAGTAGTACGGCAAGTAAGGAGGCGGCTCGAGTTGAGGAGCAGACGTGTAGGAGTAAGTAACGGGAGGAGGGGGCACGAACATCGACGTGGGGTGGTTCACCGGGACCTGGTCGAATGTGTAGGGGGCCGGGCCATAAGCGCCGTAGTCCACCACAGCGCTGTGATATGGACACAAGGTGCCGCCATCTTCATAGTAGGGGACGCTGGGTTCCAGATCAGAAGGACCGGCAACCTCATGTATCTCGGATGTAGGAGAGCAAGCGGGTTCATACACCGGGTGATAAGAATGTGAGAATTGAGAGCTCACAGTAGCAGGCGGTTCTAGCGGCTCTTCTTCCCGAGCCAACGGAGTTGCAGCAGATTCTTGAACCTGAGGAACATACGATGCGGGTTGGTAAAACGGCTGGGGATTGGAGTGGTATGTGTAGTTAGTGTAGAAGGCTCTTTGGTGGGGACGGCGAAATGTTGGTTGTTCGCCAACATGTCCGCGATAAGGGAAGCGGTACGAGTTCTGAAAGCGAGGAGGCTCCGGGTTACGGTGGGCGTTGCGCGAGCCACCATTACGTTGGCGGGGAGGTGCCGGATTGTCCGTGGCCACGATGCCGGAGTCTTCGGACACGTGATCAGGATGGTCATTGTGGTGGTCACAGCGATGCACAAAGGGACGGTTGTGAACCTGTCTGTTGTTGTGCTGGTGCTGTCCGGGACCGAAATGAGAGTTTGCATATCGACCAATGGGTCCACGGAAGCGTTGGCGGGGCGGTACGTAGGCGTTGTAAGCCGCACTGCCACGGGGGTGGGGGTGGAACGGAGGGCGCAGTGGAGGAAACTCGACCTGGTAGCTGGACGGAGCGCCGATTAGAGGACCACGATTGCGGTTGCGTCGCACGGGATGCGGCATCTCGGCCGCGTTGAAGTAGTTCATCGCCTGCATTGTGCTGGTTGTCTCGGCCAGGACGCGCGCATTGATGTAGGCCACCTGACGCTGGAGGCGGCGACTGGGCCGGCCGTGTCTCGGGATCTCCGGGAACCCCGTGGGCTGGGCGTGGGCGGCCGGAGTCTCCTCGTGGACTGGGCGTGCGACGCGGCCAGGAGGGTGACAAGGGTTCTCGGGGATGTTCGAGGCTTCATCCGGACCCTCTTCCTCATTTCCTTCGCCAGGCTGCAGCATGAACCACCCAATAGAGTTTTAAATGGGTGCGGCTTAACTTACATAGTTATTTCTATATTTTAGTTTGCATGTTTCCCAGTGAAATATTTATACACAAACTCAAATTCTACATCATGATTTGGGACTTCCTAAATAATGATTTTTTTTTTATATTTTAAAATTGTGCAAGAAAATGTCTTGCGGCGAATGAAGTGAGGTCTACTTTATAAACAACTATTTAAGTTATGCCCTTACTGTCTAGTGTCTAGTATGTATTACGATTGTTACGATTGATAGTATTGCTGCATGTTGTAGGGGATAAAGTGATTTCTTCCAGGAACACCTTACCAGACTTTTATCTTTATCTAAATAAAATTACATAGATACTAATTTTTACCCTTTATCTAGATAAACTTTTAAACTTTTTGTAGATAACGATTTTGAAAATTATCTTTATCTAGGTACAAAATAAATGGTCTAGTCACAACACCGGTTATAAAAAGTATATTATTCTAAATTCTTACATATTACAAGCTACACATAGATATATTTGCACAATAATCATGTATTCATTTATTCATTCATTGCGGTGACCGTGAGTAGTGGGCGTTTGTTTTTAATGGAATCTTCCACTGAGCATCACAGCTACGCTTCCCCAGCTACCCCCCCCCCCCCCCCCATGCACATCTGTCTTCAGTTCTCCTCCATCTTACACCACTGTACATGACTGCGGTGGCCTCGACTCGGAACCTGCGCTTGCGCATAGCGTGGAAGAAACGCCCAAGGAATCAGCCGACGCCATTTTGTGATATCTTTCCTAGCCTAAACAAAATGTAAGTTCTAACTACACACATACATCAGGGCCACACAAGCACTTTTTGCAGATGCGAAATAGTAAATTCTGTGAATATTATGTCAGCCATTGTTCGTTTGTTAGCGGCTAGCATATTATTATGCTTACAACAAACACCTTCTCAAACCTGTTATAATTGTATTTTCAAGCTTTAAAAACTAAACTCAATTTGATTTTGAAGCATCTTATTCGTCATTATTCGTAGAGCTTAACGAGAATTATTGATTTCAGCACTAATGTCGGCAATATTACAATTTCAACATTATCGTCAAACTTATTGAATTCAAGAAAAAAAACATCACTTTTACAACTAGCGGGCAAACTTAATTTTAGTTTCTGGACCATCAATATGCGAACACATCTTGTACGTTTAATTGAATTCTGAACTTCTACGTACCGGTATATTTATTTTACTCAGTCATCAAACTCATGCGGATGAATCTTTACTTCTATCTGAATCTGGATGCTTTCAGGAAAGGACTTTCCTTATTTACCCATCAATTACCCATAAAATATCAACAATGTCCCCTAAATATTCGCATTTGTATGTTTTCTGCCGTGAGCTCAATGTCACATCTATATTAAAAGAACAAATTGAAACGTCAGCGTAACAAGAAATGAAACACGATCTCAAGACTCGATTGGAAAGAATCTCTAAAATAGATTTCCGCGAAGTTCTTTTGCAGGGAAGGATGCATTGAAAACCAAGAACTCGGCTAGAAAGTAGCACGATAGCTCATTGACCAGGAATTACTGACAAGCGTCTACGATCAACTGGTAACCTGCTTGGGAAGCATTTTAAAATCATTTTTCGGAACTCACCGGGCGTTGACTGAAGTTCCGATTGGATTCAGCCATCTTCACAATCTTCTACTGAAAACTTAGTACTTAGTTTCAGAGGAACAAATCTTGTGCTCAACTTTCAACGACGAGGCGCCGATTGAAAGTGTCTCGATCACCGTCTCTGCCAGGACGAGGGCAACCCCGTAGGATCCTCGCAGCTGATTGGTCCGTTTACCTGAACGATAGCGGTGCCGGTTCCGTATTGAGATATAAAGCGCGGACAAAATGAATTAACTATTTTACTTATTTTTTTAACTTATTTTTAGTAACGTGTTTTTGCGTGGGGAAATTTCTAGGATTTATCAAACTTTTCGGAAACGACAGCCGCCCACGGCTCGGGAGCAGGAACAGGGGTTCGAATTCCGCACGAGGCATTCTTGCAATAATTTTCCTTTATCTTCATCTATCACCAACCATCGTGTGGAATACCATGGTGGATAATTGTTAATATAGATGTAACTTAACATGAATCGTCAATCATCGGAAACAATTCAACCTAAGTGAATATATCTTGAATGAAGAATAAGAATTTTTATTTTTATAAACGACTTTATTTTGTTATTCATTTGTAGAAACAATTTTGTTTATATATAACATACAATTGTCATATATTGTTTTGTTATATTGTTGTTTTGTTTGTCATATTGTTTCTCTTTCAGACTTGTGAATGATATACCTGGGTTATTTCGTCGTGTCTTTATTGAAGTGATGCTCGATGTTCCACTGTGTTAGTTGAAATATGAGAATGAAGTAATGAGGTCGTGAAAGCCTAAAATACCTCAAAGGTTGTATAATGTATTTCATGGACTTGATGTTTGGGTGGGAACTAAATGATAAATGATAACAATACGTATTTAACTTTCTGAAGTTGATATTCAGATAGACTTTCGATACGATGACAATTAATGTCGTTGATTGGGAAACATCAAATTGTTCTTGGATACCCGATCAGGAACCAACAAAAGAAATTATTTCGGTGGTTAAGTCAACTTTTTCGAATATTTCATTGTTTTACAAGAATATTAATTTTATGTGCAAAGCTCAGTGCCTTTTAGGGAATACAAAAATTCATATGAGCATGGCGGACATTATATGCATAGATTATCTAACATACCACCAAACTCGAAGTTTATGTGGCGTGAGTGATTTTTTTATGGATTTAAACCGCCAATATTAAAACTCGAAAAATTCCGTTTTTTCGAAAAAATAAAAGTTTGAGCTTGGGCTGGTTTTCTTATGTTCTTCGTGGTACAGCATTGTTGAGATATGGTTAAAAAAAAAGGGTGCGATTGCTGAATAAAGCAATTTCGCTCCAACCCCGCCACAGTTAACTCACTAACAACTAGAATGCGCTGCTGTCGTTTCAGAATGCGCTGCCGCTTCACGGACAGTAAAATGATTCGTCATGATTGCCGGAACCGCGAAACATAACACCGAGATACCTCGAGCAGTTTCGCGGAAGTGGGAGGAGTTAATTTGTATTTCAACATTAAAACGTGATCTAGCTTACGGCTTACACAATACTTCAGAGCAAAGAATGTTCAGTCCGTGACGTAACAGAAACGAGTTGATGTATCCGAAATGTTATTTAAAGCAAGACCCGGCACCTCCACCAAAAACACTTGTTGACACGAACAGACCCCTCCCCTCCCCCTCCCCCTCCCCCACCTGACACAGTCTGCTGTATCATTCCTTCCGCATCAACAAGGAACCAAATAATCTCGTTTGGCGTTACTCTTTATTATTAATTAGAGAGAGAGTCAATATTATTAATTATAATAAACTTAATGTTCGGGACATTTCAGTGTCCAAGACATGTAGTTATTGACCTGACATCCAGATCGTCAATTGAGTTTATTAACTTTATTCCAGTCCGCGAAAGCCTTAAATGTGAACTAATTATGGAAACAATAATTATACCTATTTTAATTATTATAATTTCACTCATTATCATATTAACATCAAAATATTATTATAACAAGAATAACAATCATAATAATAATAAAAATAATTATAGTATAAAAAATAATAATAATAATAATAAAAATAAAAATAAAAATAATAATAATAATAATAATAATAATAATAATAATAATAATAATAATAATAATAATAATAATAATAATAATAATAATAATAATAATAAATTAATAATAATAATAATAATAATAATAATAATAATAATAATAATAATAATAATAATAATAATAATAATAATAATAATAATAATAATAATAATAGTAACAATAATAGTAATTATGATGATGATGATGATGATGAAAAAATACCAACTATAGTAATAAAGCATCCGCCCAGGAAGTAGGACAGCGGCAAACCTGAGTTTGTATATCCCAGTCAGCACTTTCACTTTGTTATTCGGCCACCCACACAATAAATGTATATATACATAGGCCTCTTTATTAAGTATATTTCTCAAAATACCAGCAGAAGCAGACAATGGCAACAATTATGATGGCTAACGAATAGAGGCATATTTATCTACTTCAGTCTACAACAGGTACCTAGCTACCATAAAATATATTTCATCCATTCAATCAATTATTTTAAATGCCCTTCATTAATTTCTGTTGTGTTGGTGATGGACGTATAAAATGACAGCAACGAACAAACTCGAGTAAAGCCGAGTAGCAACGAGCGATCGTTCTATTTCTTGGTACCAGCAAAGAGTTTGCAAAGAAAGAGGTCAGTGATCTAATCAGTTATCACAAAACAAACATGTTTATTTAACTGTCATTTTTGAATATATCATTAATTTTAGCCCAGTGGCCAGGGGCGTAACTAGCACTGCTCATGGAGAGGAATTTGTGTTGTACCCTCATAAATTTATTTAGATGTAGCTCGCTTTGTCCACTATCATAAACGTCAACCATGTCAACGAGTATTTGTGCTATGTGGAGTCACAGCTTTAAGCCGCATTCACATAAATAACTATTGATTACTGACTATTGACTATTGACTAGTGATTATTGACTACCCAAAGAAAGATATGAACACTACACAACTAAGTTCTTTGACACGTATGATCTGCCACCTAGAACAAATGAATCAAACTGATTGACAAACAACGAGCTGTCAAAATATTAAAATTGCAACATTATGAAGAAAACGAGGTATGGCGATAGTAACTGTTCACCAGTTAAAACGTTTAATGATGGGCTTAACCAAGTTGTGAAGGTTTTGTATGTTTCTTGTTTGTTTTGAAGATTTGTTCTCTGTATTATAATAAGTATTTCTTGTATTCATCTTGAAAATAAATAAATAAATAAATAAATAAATAAATAAATAAAATAAATAATTATTGTATGACAGCTTCATAAAAATAATAAATAAATAATATTCGCCGGAAATAGTCAAAAACAAATATACACTTGACAGTAATTGAATAGTGGTATTGACTTCCGTTGCTCCACATTCATTAGCTGAACGCGAACGTTGTGATTGGTTGTAACTATGACTTCCAGATATCTTCAATTCGTTAGTCAATAGTCAATAGTCATAAGTCAAAAGTAAAGTTGTGTGAACGTCAGCACGTATCGCCTATGGTTCAATTCGCTTAGTCACTAATCAATAGTCAATAGTCAATAGTCAATAGTCACTAGTCATTTATGTGAACGCGGCTTTAGATTCAAAGTTTAATCCCCCCCCCCCTTCCCCTCGTCAAACTATCGGCAAGCTGCTGAGATTTTCCTTGGTGACAATTCCTTCCCAACTGGAGGGAAATTTCCATAGGATACGTTTTCTAACAAACACAATGAAAGTTCGCATTAATACATTCACAATTTCACATTCTCAGCTCAATATTGTGTTCTCTATAATAATGTTTTTTTTTTTTTTTTAGTTGCTGTGAAATAATAGACACTTCAAAGAATTTGACGCCAGTATTGGTGCTCCGCTTGCACATCTTAAAATTGTGACAAATTGCACATGGAAGTCTCTCTCTCCGTAGTTGAAATAGACAACGTAGCCGCGAGAAGGCATCATTTCTTTAAGCTCTTTGGAACCCAGTAGTGACGACCGCCTGGCCTGCAGCGAGACGTTGTACAGTGTACACAGTGTGATAGCTGCTTTGCTCACGGTTCCTCCTGAAACAAGACAGTTAATTCATATTTCCCTGATACGATTGTGAAATGGCTGGAAATTGCAACGACAACCAGGTAATGCTCAAACACACGTAGGGTATTTTTATTATTTATTATTTATTCATCATCATAATACATGGAATATATACATATGAAAATACATGCGTATACGTAGCCTTATGAAGATAGGATGCAGGAAGCGGAACCACGTCCCATCCACCTAGATTAGTGTCCTGCATCCATGTAAAATTATACTAAAAGTAGGTATTAAGGATAAACTTATGCGTATCCTTTTTACCTAAATAGATATCGAGCGACTGACAATATCCATTGGTCTATATTATACACTAGCCTCTATATGTAGGACTCAACATGAGCCTACGTCATTCATGGATAATGCCTGTAGGAATAGCGTAATAAATCGGAACGAATATTTTTATTCATTTAATTGAATGTACGTTAGGTAGTTAGATTTTGTGATTGAATAGGGTTTGACGTTGTAGCGTACCCACCCTATTCACTATTCATAATTATATTAATATCATGTGTTAAATTTAATCTTTCTTCCCGAAGGTCACCCTTCTTTTCAACTTTTTGGATTTTTATTTCACCTTTTTGGTTACCTTAAATAATAAATTTATTCTGCTGACTTGAGCTAGTCAAATTACTTCAAGTATGGGTTGGCGCCCTTAGCCCACTTGTCTGTAATGCTACAATGTTTCATGATCACACAATGTAAATGGAATGTATACTCGTCTACCACGACTAAAATGTCTATAGTGCTTCGTGACTTACGAAGAAATGGCCAGGGTAAATAGAAGGTCAATGGTAATAATTGCGTCTCTGCTGGATTATAAATTAATTCTAAATTAATGTTTGTACTGTGCAACACTTACATTCTGTATAAAATCTGTCCTTTCCTAATTTTATTATATTGCATTGTGGATCCTTACTATACCATTTTCAATAAGGAATTGTTAATAAGAATAACAACAGCAATAATTATAATAAAATAGTAATATTAACAATAGCAATAACAATAATAATAATCATAATAATAATAATAATAATAATAATAATAATAATAATAATAATAATAATAATAATAATGATAATAATAAAATAGTAATATCAACAATAGCAATAACAATAATAATAATAATAATAATAATAATAATAATAATAATAATAATAATAATAATAATAATAATAATAATAATAATAATAATAATAATAATAATAATAATAATAATAATAATAACCAAATACAAAGACTTACAAATTGAAACCCAGAGAATGTGGGGGATGCGGACAAAGGTAATCCCGATCATAATTGGAGCGACAGGTGCCATCAGCAAAACATTTCAAAATTATTTAGAAGATATACCAGGACAACATAACACAAGGGAACTACAGAAGACAGCCATTAATGGGTACTGCTCGCATTTTGAGAAAGGTTCTATAATATTTTGATATCAGTTTTTATATTGAAGTCTTTATGTTATGTTTATATAATTGTTTTATGTAGAATTTATGACATTGCGTGGTCCTGCGATGCGGTGCGGGTGTTTTGGGTTGGCCCGGGTTCGTACCGCGTCGCACCGCAGGGCCACGCGGTGTCATGAATTCAACTATATTTGATTTATGTGTAATATAATAATCTTTGTGATATGTAAAATCTTTTTAAAATGTAATTATCTTTGTAATGTGTAAAATCTTTGTAATGTCATATTTTGTAATGTGTGGTTGCAGCACCTAAGAGGTGAGGATCACCTTTGGTGCTGTAGACTAATAATGTACCTGCCATCTGGTGATGTGATAAATAAAGATAATAATAATAATAATAATAACAATAATAATAATAATAATAATAATAATAATAATAATAATAATAATAATAATAATAATAATAATAATAATAATAATAATAATAATAATAATAATAATAATAATAATGATAACTAAATTCTATACTAAATGCATGTTTTAATGATGTTTTTTTTTAATGTTTCGTTGCAATCCCAGCTGCAATTACCACATGTGCCCGTGACTAACTCTAGGAAGGAATGCTGAAGGGTTATTTTATAGAATTCAATTCCAGCATTCTCCTTGTTATTGACTAAGACACACCTCGAAACAAATCTTTACTCAGGATTGCCGGTGCATGGGCGGAATCGAATTGGCAACATCCCGGATTATAGTCTCGCGTATTACCGCTGAGCCATCTCTAGCGGCGTCCCTAGACATAATTGTGTGCGAGCGCAACAAGAGGCGACACATTTCCCAGAGATCGTAGGAATTATTGATAACTTTTAGCGTCGTTGTGTATGTGTTCGCGAATAGTTACGTGGAGAGTATTGACTTCTTTATCAGGACATTCTCAGAAAACGTCGTAAGTTCACTCTGAGACTGGAAGCATTGAGCTTACCTAAAGTGTTTAAACTTGCAATACAATGTTGGATAAAAGAGAGATTTTAATAATATGCTAGTCATAATTTGTGAGTGCAATTCCAAGTAAAGATGAGCCCATCACCACACTTAAAAAATTCAAAGCTATCCAGAAAGATTGTCGACATTAAAACTCTGAAACATTCCTTTGTATTTTGATTTTTGAGTAGCTATATTTTCTCGAGTCCTCCCCCCACCACCCACCGTACCCTTCAACTACATTCCATTGCAAGTGTGCCACAATTGAGGCATAAAGCGAGGACTTGATCCGTTCAGGCCAAATAATCTCCCCCTTTTAATGGTTTAATATACTTGTCACTGTATTGTAACAAAAGTAAAATGAACATCGCTTATCAGTGAGTAAATAAATAACATTCTTTAATCTACGGCGTATGTATGAACGAACCATTTTGTATCCTTCCGTACTGCCAACTATTCAGTTAAAATTGGAATGGCACCGTATCATGTGGGGGGAATTTGACTTCAATTTTGTAATTGTGATTAATTGACTTTTGTAATCATCGTCAGTAAGCCTACATTGGATAAAGTATAATTAAACAAAGGGTAGACCCTTGCGGGACGCTCTGGGATAAGTATGGTCGTCATATTGAGTACTTAGGTGGGAGTCACTTCAGGGTGGTTATTCTGTTTCCTTCGAGGAGGGCCAAAGGGAGGTGAGGCTACTATGTGATCGAGCTGGATGCAATCCATTTATCCATCGGCCACCAACAATTTTCATGACGTTACATAATATGTGCGGAACTGGCAACAATAGAATGTAATTTCATTTGAATTGTTACAATACAATTATTATTACAATGTGATCCTGGATATGGACTGTGTTATTAATTATTGTAAATTGAAAAGCCAAAATCAATTACAATGTTACCGAGGAGACAGCGCTGCGACAACCAAGACCAAGAGGTTTCATGGAGGGGGTGGGGGGGGTCAGTATTAGTTTCAAATTACTACGTCACGCACAATATGATAACATGTTGATGGGTCTGCTTGTGTCACTGAACTAGCATGGTTCTTGTCCAAGGTGCTCCCGCTAATAGTTTGGCCCAGTGATTGGCTAATGAAACTGGTTACTAAAGCTTCAAGTAACATATCGCAGTCGCCTCCAGGTGTTGGGAACTTAAAATCGGTCTGTGTGGATCCGTGGTGTCATTAATGAAAATTAGCTGACGCTGGCTCATATCTGGACTTGGTTACTATTCAGGAACTAAATTTACGACACTGGGTTGGGTGATGTTTGCCAAGGGATCACTTCAAAACGTGGTGAGGTGTTAACCATAACAGGCTAGACATAGTTGGACATGGCCCCATTTGTTTATGGTTGCAATGGAGTTGGGTTTTTCTATGGAAAATAACATGTAATAAAACAATTCTACATAGCAACAAATCTCGGCATCTAGCCCATGATGGCCACCAGTTTGGAAACACTTGAAATTTCGCACTTTTCGGACATTTCCTGGATTTTTTGAATATATTGGCTATATAATCATATGAAAAGTTTCCGTTTCATAAATTTCTGACGTGTTGGATTCTATGGAAGGATATTGCCTTTGATATAGATATACATATCATTATATGACAATGCATTAAATGTCATATTAAATAAGTATGAAAATCAGTATGAAGTTTACCAATTTATGTACCGATATTTGAATGTCTTTTGACCATATCACCTCCTATAATATTAGTATGTCGTTTTCCAGAATGCTGGGAGCTGGGTTGCGTACACGATAGACCCGAACGTTCTTATCATGAGTCCATGCGATCGTAGCTCTCGTGACGGTAGAAGCTCCGACAGTCAACTGGCTACTGTGTCATCAAGCTCTTCAACTGAAGCAAATGCTGGGTCAGATTGTGACCTGGCTAGAGTTGTGGATGGATCGTCCAACATGGAGCAACCACTTGTAACCCTTTCGTCTGGAGACCATCCAAATTTCACTGCCGACATTTCAGAAACCTTTCATCATCCTTTAAGGCCTCCCCCTCTAGCCATACATGAAAGTTTTTCAACTGAAGTAAATGCTGGGTCAGATTGTGACCTGGCTAGTGTTGTTGAGGGATCATCCTACACGGAGCAACCACCTGTAACTCTTTCGTCTGGAGATCATCGAAATTTCTCTTCCTCAACTTTAGCAACCTTCCAGCAACCCTTAACACCTACCCTACAAGCCACACGCCAAAGTTCTTCAACTGAACCAAATTCTGGGTCAGATTGTGACCTGGCAATTGATGAGGAATCATCCTACATTGAGCAACGACATGTAGCCCTTTCGTCTGGAGATCATCCAAATTTTTCTGCTGCCCCTTCAGCAACCTTTCACCAACTCTTAAGTTCTATTTCTTTAGCCATGCGCCCAAGTACTTCAACTGAAGCTAATGCTGGATCAGCTTGTGATCTGGCTAGTGTTGTGGACGGATCATCCTACACGGAGAAACCACTTGTCGCTTTGTCATCTAGAGGTCATCCAAATCTCTTTGCCAACCCTTCAGCAACCTTCCACCCTTCCATAAGGTTTACCCCTCGATCCATACGCAAAAGTTCTTCAACTGATACATTTGCTGGGTCTGTTACTGACCTAGGAAGTGAGGATGGATCTTCCTACCTTAGCCCAACACCTGTAGCACTTTCGTCTAGACACCATCAGAAGTTCTCTGCCTCCCCTTCACCCTTTCACTCACCCTTACATCCTATTACTCGATCACAACGCCGAACCTCTTCGGCCCAAGCAAATGCTGGGTCGACTTGTATCCTTCTGAGGGAGAGTGGATCTTTATACATGGGGCAACATCCAGTAACGTTCTCGTCTGAAGACTATACACATTTATCTGCCTCCCCTTCACCGTTCCACTTACCCTTATGTCGAACCTCTTCAACCCAAGCAAACATTGGGTCGTCTTGTGACCTTGTGAGTGAGAGTGGATCTTCTTACACGGCCCTCCAACAAGTAACTCCGTCGTCTGGAGACCACCGACGTCTCTTCTCCTCGCTCTCCACACATTTCTCCCCACCTGCATGTTATAGCCCTGGAGCCATACATCGAAGCTCGTCAACTGAGGCAAACGTAGGATCGGTTGGTGACCTGGATAGTGAAGATGGATCTCTCAACTTGGACCGCTCTTGTCAGGACCACCAACTGTTGTCTCCCGCGCCTTCAGATGCACTTTTCACACGTTCTAGCTCTCGATCTCCATGCCGAAGTACTTCAACGCGTTTCCAGAGATCTAATAGTTCTGTCCCTATCTACAGATTTGTTGAAACCAATTTCCAGAGGCCCCGTACCTTTGCCAATGAAGCCTTATCTGCTCCTATCCTGCCCTCAACATCGTTTGACCTTGGTGGGTCTCAAAAAGGCAGACAAAGTGTTGAAACAAAAGTAGGCTCTGGGCAAAGAAAACACGTTTCAATCTTAATGGAGGATTTAACTCTTACGAATGATCCACCTTATCTCAGATCGACGGTATCAGCCAATTGCAAGCACGCCCATCACGTGGTGTTTCGGATGCGTATGCTATCCACCGTGCCAGCGAACCCTCATCCAAAGCCGGACCATATTGCATACGAGGATCCACTACCAAACCCACCTCGACATGTTTGCGATGGACTCCGCCACTACTTTGTCTGCCCTGACCGATGTTCCTTCTGCAACTTTCCCGACGGAGAAAACCCTGCCATAGCTCCCGTGAACGTAGACGCCCCTAGTATGATCTCCAAGGACGTAAGCGTCAACGTCAGCATAGAGATATACGACTTTGAGTCTTCAAGGGGAGAGATTGAACAGGTGCTTTCCACGTTCGTCGCTTGTGAAGGGCACTGGGTATCGATTCCTGAAATCCGTTTGAGCCCCACCAACTCTAAGTACAGCAGCCGCCAGCCAGTCTTCTTGAACGTGAAGTATCCGCCTTATCGTCCCAGTGGGCTCAACGCGCAGAAACGACCTCCAGTGGGAGTCTTAGAGCCAGTCGTCATGAACAACAGATTATCATATCCCACCATCATCTTCCTCTTGGTGAACGACCAGCAATCTTCACCGTTCGGAGTGGACACGTGCGTCACGCCTACGACCGTGCCGGAGTCCACCAACACCGGTGGATGCTCACGCTACAACCCCCAGTTCGCTCCCCGCCACTACAACGAAGAGGTCCCGCCCGGTAACCACATCTCCGTCGTCACCACCTACACCCTCCCCGGCTTTGATGACGTCACGCTCGAGTACTTCATCACCCGCCAGCGCCCCGATCAGAAGACAAACCCCGACATTGTCATCCCCGTGAGCTGCTACAACTTCTCCCGCGGTGAGCAACATACCTTCACGGCCTCTCCGCTGGGATACTTGGACGATCACGCGTACGGTCAGATCGCGCCGGCCACCGTCTTCACGATCACTGAGATGAATGGGGCGTACCTTGTGATCGTGTATCAAGAGGGGCCTATCCACGTGGAGCTCATGTTCTTGACGGAGGTTCCCAGCACTAATCTCCTCAACAATTGCCAGACACCGTAGAACTCAACATGTCTACCTCATTTTCTTTCTGCACTACTGTGCTAAACAAAGCAAACACAGTATTTGGTAGGTAACGCCCGTTCACGTGGAGGTCAATGCTCATGGATACACGAATCAAGTTTGATGTTAACCTACTTGAATTGAAAGTATTGTTAGATTTACAATGTACCTAGAAGATGAAGTCAATTTTGTGAAAACTATTTAATTTAATTAAACAGTTAACTTTATACATTTGTATATGCGAATTGAGATTGATTAACTCAGAGAACGAAAAAATTAGTGTCAGTTTTGGGAATTGAAGATTCCTATCGCAATTCGAGGTTATTATAATATATCATCTAAAGAAAACTTGTATTTATTAGGCCTAAGATGATAATGTTATAGTTTGGTAATTATTCAGTGAAGAAAATAAAAACTTTTCTGCTGGGCACGGAAATAATTTGAGTGAATTTGTACGTAGCTGTCTTTAGGCTTCGGCATTGTATTTGCGCACTTGGCCTCCCTTCTACGATAATGGCACTGCATTCCGTCCAGTGACATTTAAAAAGTCAGTGCACATGGCACCAGACGTCGACCAGACGGAGAGGTAGACCCTTCAAACACTTCTCTAAAACCATGCAGCTTTACTCCACTAGTAGTAAGTTATTGTGTGTAGTACTGTACTACATAGTAGTGCTGTGGTACCGTAGTATGGTAGTATTGTATCGATTGTATATCGAATTCGAATACAGGTTGCACTTGGCTCCCTCGCCCAACATCGATGCCCTTGCCATGTCTATACAAGAATAAGTACATCAATGTGATGCTGCAAAATAGGACATATGCAGAGGCTGAAACATTATTATTACATATTGTGCTATCCTACTTTTAGGAAGAGGTATCATTATAGCTTTAGGTTATTTTCATGAATTAAAAGTATCTGACTATCTGGTCAATGAATCTGGAGTATTTGTGTTAGTTTATTCTGAAGCATGATTTAACTTTAGTTGTTAAGATTAAATTTTGCTCTGAATTACTTTGCTATATTATTGCTATTACCTTATTGTTATTATAAATGCACGCAAAATGTTTAAACATTTTAAAACTGAAGCATGTCGTATTTAAAGAAGTAGATTATCTTTGTAACTAAGTATTCAATAAAGTATTTATAAAATTATAATCATATTATAACTTACAATCTTTTATACCTACAGTCTGTTTCCAATGACAATACTTTTGAAGTTCCTTGTCCCTTTCGGATTACCAATTTTATTTATATCTATATATCTCGGAAAACTTCATCATCGTCTGGAGAAACAAAAAGCATTAAAATAACTGAACCAAACCAACCGAATTTTCTCTCCCCCCTCCCCCCCCCCCCCCCCCCCACACACACACACTCACCTTTCATGGAGATACTGCATTTTAAGGGGGCCTAAGGTGAAAATGGCGCGGGGGTGGCTTTCGCAGCCATAGTTTAATCGCAGTTGTGTCGAGTGTTACAAGATATTTTGTACTATGACTTATATCCTATAGTCATCGCACCAGAGACAGAGTCAAACCCATGAGACAAGGTTAACAGAAAATTGTATGCCATAACTCATCTAAGTTTCAATCAGTGCTATTATTAAAATTCACCCTCATAGTTGATTTTCAGTGCGAACGTTACACATATTATGCTACATCCTCATTACATACGTACGAAGCTCTAAACTCGCCTAGTAAAGTTTGCAAGCTTTGTACTTTAAAGTCATCGTTGACTTTGTCATAAACAAAGCAATCATGTCTAGCAGTAGCAGGTGAATAGCAGCCCTAACTGACCGATAGAAGTGGCTATCAGCCTATCAGTGTTGTAAGTGGTAATACGCGTGACTCTAATTCGGGATGTCAGCCACCGGTGTTACTGCCACCGACAATCCTGACTGAAGTAATGGCGAATGATGGGATTGAGTTCTTTAAAATGGCAAACATGCACCGCATACATACGTTCACAAACTGTGGTCCGCGGACCCCTAGGGGTCATGGACATGCTACAGGGCTTGCACGAAATAATCTGAGTAGAATTAATGTAACAACAAATAATATATTCAAATGTTTAATTTTATTTATAAGGTTCACGTCATCTTCAATTTTGTAAATTATTGGTAGTGACGATTGGCGTTAGCTAGGGATTTTGGGAAAGGAATGGGAGGGGAGGGGGATTGGTAATAATGTCAACGACTCAACGAGGCAATTGGATTTCCTAAATATTATGAAGGGGCATACTAACTTTATTGGAAAGAGATATGAGGTCCACAGTAGCTGGGCTCTGCGAGTCGCGCGCGCACACCTGCAGCGATGCGCTACTCCAACCCCATGAATGTGACCCAAAATGTAATTATTCCCCACAGAATTGTATGCCCATATCGCATTTTTTCGACACAAAAATCCATGTTGAACGTGCTGTGATTTAAAGTTTACGTATGAATGAAAAATCATTAAAACAAATCTAGCGCTCATTTGTACTGAAGAGGGTGGGCCCTAGTACAACCATTCTGACGAGAGGTATCGTGTTCATCGTTTGGCGTCAGTGACGCTGCGGTAATCTGTTCAGTTTATAGTCAACGTCAAATGTGGAAAGAAAACACGTCTGTGAAACGGGCTCCAACTCTCCCAGCTCCTAAAAAGATCGATCAAGTAGTCCACTGCAATACAACTAGTTTCGAAATAACTACCAATATCACTTTTATTCAGTGGCGTTTTTGGAGCTGAGCCTATTGCTCAAAACTGACGGATTAGAATTTCTTGCTTTGTAAATATTAAAAACAAGCTAGTAAATACGCTTCATACGAACCTACCCACTATGTTGTACAGTTCATACTTTTTAAACAAAAAAATAATATTTCAACGCTATTCAGTGGCGTTTTTGGAGCTGAGCCTATTGCTCAAAACTGACGGATAGGAATTTCTTGCTTTAAAGATATTAAAAACAAGCAAGTTAATACGCTTCATACGAACCTACCCACTATGTTGTACAGTTCATACTTTTTAAACAAAAAAAATAATATTTCAACGCTATTCAGTGGCGTTTTTGGAGCTGAGCCTATTGCTCAAAACTGACGGATAGGAATTTCTTGCTTTAAAGATATTAAAAACAAGCAAGTTAATACGCTTCATACGAACCTACCCACTATGTTGTACAGTTCATACTTTTTAAACAAAAAAATATTATTTCAACGCTATTCAGTGGCGTTTTTGGAGCTGAGCCTATTGCTCAAAACTGACGGATAGGAATTTCTTGCTTTGTAGACATTAAAAACAAGCAAGTTAATGTGCTTCATACGAATATACCCACTATGTTGTACAGTTCATACTTTTTAAACAAAAAAATAATATTTCAACGCTATTCAGTGCCGTTTTTGGAGCTGAGCCTATTGCTCAAAACTGACGGATAGGAATTTCTTGCTTTAAAAATATTAAAAACGAGCTAGTTAATACGCTTCATACGAACCTACCCACTATGTTGTACAGTTCATACTTTTTAAACAAAAAAATAATATTTCAACGCTATTCAGTGGCGTTTTTGGAGCTGAGCCTATTGCTCAAAACTGACGGATAGGAATTTCTTACTTTAAAGATATTAAAAACAAGCAAGTTAATACGCTTCATACGAACCTACCCACTATGTTGTACAGTTCATACTTTTTAAACAAAAAAAAAATATTTCAACGCTATTCAGTGGCGTTTTTGGAGCTGAGCCTACTGCTCAAAACTGACGGATAGGAATTTCTTGCTTGAAAGATATTAAAAACAAGCAAGTTAATACGCTTCATACGAACCTACCCACTATGTTGTACAGTTCATACTTTTTAAACAAAAAAATAATATTTCAACGCTATCAGTGGCGTTTTTGGACCTGAGCCTATTGCTCAAAACTGACAGATAGGAATTTCTTACTATGTAGACATTAAAAACAAGCTAGTTAATACGCTTCATACGAACCTACCCACTATGTTGTACAGTTCATACTTTTTAAACAAAAAAATAATATTTCAACGCTTTTCAGTGGCGTTTTTGGCGATGAGCCTATTGCTCAAAACTGACGGATAGGAATTTCTTGCTTTAAAGATATTAAAAACAAGCAAGTTAATACGCTTCATACGAACCTACCCACTATGTTGTACAGTTCATACTTTTTAAACAAAAAAATAATATTTCAACGCTATTCAGTGGCGTTTTTGGAGCTGAGCCTATTGCTCAAAACTGACGGATAGGAATTTCTTGCTTTGTAAATATTAAAAACAAGCTAGTAAATACGCTTCATACGAACCTACCCACTATGTTGTACAGTTCATACTTTTTAAACAAAAAAATAATATTTCAACGCTATTCAGTGGCGTTTTTGGAGCTGAGCCTATTGCTCAAAACTGACGGATAGGAATTTCTTGCTTTAAAGATATTAAAAACAAGCAAGTTAATACGCTTCATACGAACCTATCCACTATGTTGTACAGTTCATACTTTTTAAACAAAAAAATAATATTTCAACGCTATTCAGTGGCGTTTTTGGAGCTGAGCCTATTGCTCAAAACTGACGGATAGGAATTTCTTGCTTTGTAGACATTAAAAACAAGCTAGTAAATACGCATCATACGAACCTACCCACTATGTTGTACAGTTCCTACTTTTTAAACAAAATAATAATATTTCAACGCTAGTCAGTGGCGTTTTTGGAGCTGAACCTATTGCTCAAAACTGACGGATAGGAATTTCTTGCTTTAAAAATATTAAAAACAAGCTAGTAAATACGCATCATACGAACCTACCCACTATGTTGTACAGTTCCTACTTTTTAAACAAAAAAATAATATTTCAACGCTATCAGTGGCGTTTTTGGAGCTGAGCCTATTGCTCAAAACTGACGGATAGGAATTTCTTGCTTTGTAGACATTATAAACAAGCTAGTTAATACGCTTCATACGAACCTACCCACTATGTTGTACAGTTCATACTTTTTTTTACAAAAAAATAATATTTCAACGCTATTCAGTGGCGTTTTTGGAGCTGAGCCTATTGCTCAAAACTGACGGATAGGAATTTCTTGCTTTGTAGACATTAAAATCAAGCTAGTAAATACGCATCATACGAACCTACTCACAATGTTGTACAGTTCATACTTTTTAAACAAAAAAATAATATTTCAACGCTAGTCAGTGGCGTTTTTGGAGCTGAGCCTATTGCTCAAAACTGACGGATAGGAATTTCTTGCTTTAAAAATATTAAAAACAAGCAAGTTAATACGCTTCATACGAACCTACCCACTATGTTGTACAGTTCATACTTTTTTACAAAAAAATAATATTTCAACGCTATTCAGTGGCGTTTTTGGAGCTGAGCCTATTGCTCAAAACTGAAAGATAGGAATTTCTTGCTTAGTAAACATTAAAAACAAGCTAGTTAATACGCTTCATACGAACCTACCTACTACGTTGTACAGTTCATACTTTTTTTACAAAAAAATAATATTTCAACGCTATTCAGTGGCGTTTTTGGAGCTGAGCCTATTGCTCAAAACTGAAGGATAGGAATTTCTTGCTTACTAAACATTAAAAACAAGCTAGTTTATACGCTTCATACGAACCTACCCACCATGTTGTACAGTTCATACTTTTTAAACAAAAAAAAATATTTCAACGCTATTCAGTGGCGTTTTTGGAGCTGAGCCTACTGCTCAAAACTGGCGGATAGGAATTTCTTGCTTTAAAGATATTAAAAACAAGCAAGTTAATACGCTTCATACGAACCTACCCACTATGTTGTACAGTTCATACTTTTTAAACAAAAAAAAAATATTTCAACGCTATTCAGTGGCGTTTTTGGAGCTGAGCCTACTGCTCAAAACTGACGGATAGGAATTTCTTGCTTTAAAGATATTATAAACAAGCAAGTTAATACGCTTCATACGAACCTACCCACTATGTTGTACAGTTCATACTTTTTAAACAAAAAAATAATATTTCAACGCTATCAGTGGCGTTTTTGCACCTGAGCCTATTGCTCAAAACTGACGGATAGGAATTTCTTACTATGTAGACATTAAAAACAAGCTAGTTAATACGCTTCATACGAACCTACCCACTATGTTGTACAGTTCATACTTTTTAAACAAAAAAATAATATTTCAACGCTTTTCAGTGGCGTTTTTGGCGCTGAGCCTATTGCTCAAAACTGACGGATAGGAATTTCTTGCTTTAAAGATATTAAAAACAAGCAAGTTAATACGCTTCATACGAACCTACCCACTATGTTGTACAGTTCATACTTTTTAAACAAAAAAATAATATTTCAACGCTATTCAGTGGCGTTTTTGGAGCTGAGCCTATTGCTCAAAACTGACGGATAGGAATGTCTTGCTTTAAAAATATTAAAAACGAGCTAGTTAATACGCTTCATACGAACCTACCCACTATGTTGTACAGTTCATCCTTTTTAAACAAAAAAATAATATTTCAACGCTATTCAGTGGCGTTTTTGGAGCTGAGCCTATTGCTCAAAACTGACGGATAGGAATTTCTTGCTTTAAAAATATTAGAATCAAGCAAGTTAATACGCTTCATACGAACCTACCCACTATGTTGTACAGTTCATACTTTTTAAACAAAAAAATAATATTTCAACGCTATTCAGTGGCGTTTTTGGAGCTGAGCCTATTGCTCAAAACTGACGGATAGGAATTTCTTGCTTTGTAGACATTAAAAACAAGCAAGTTAATGCGCTTCATACGAATATACCCACTATGTTGTACAGTTCATACTTTTTAAACAAAAAAATAATATTTCAACGCTATTCAGTGGCGTTTTTGGAGCTGAGCCTATTGCTCAAAACTGACGGATAGGAATTTCTTGCTTTAAAAATATTAAAAACAAGCATAATAATACGCTTCATACGAACCTACCCACTATGTTGTACAGTTCATACTTTTTAAACAAAAAAATAATATTTCAACGCTATTCAGTGGCGTTTTTGGAGCTGAGCCTATTGCTCAAAACTGACGGATAGGAATTTCTTGCTTTAAAGATATTAAAAACAAGCAAGTTAATACGCTTCCTACGAACCTACCCACTATGTTGTACAGTTCATACTTTTTAAACAAAAAAATAATATTTCAACGCTGTCAGTGGCGTTTTTGGAGCTGAGCCTATTGCTCAAAACTGACGGATAGTAATTTCTTACTATGTAGACATTAAAAACAAGCTAGTTAATACGCATCATACGAACATACCCACTATGTTGTACAGTTCATACTTTTTAAACAAAAAAATAATATTTCAACGCTTTTCAGTGGCGTTTTTGGAGCTGAGCCTATTGCTCAAAACTGACGGATAGGAATTTCTTGCTTTAAAGATATTGCAAACAAGCAAAATAATACGCTTCATACGAACCTACCCACTATGTTGTACAGTTAATACTTTTTAAACAAAAAAATAATATTTCAACGCTTTTCAGTGGCGTTTTTGGAGCTGAGCCTATTGCTCAAAACTGACGGATAGGAATTTCTTGCTTTAAAGATATTAAAAACAAGCAAGTTAATACGCTTCATACGAACCTACCCACTATGTTGTACAGTTCATACTTTTTAAACAAAAAAATAATATTTCAACGCTATTCAGTGGCGTTTTTGGAGCTGAGCCTATTGCTCAAAACTGACGGATAGGAATTTCTTGTTTTGTAAATATTAAAAACAAGCTAGTAAATACGCTACATACGAACCTACCCACTATGTTGTACAGCTCATACTTTTTAAACAAAAAAATAATATTTCAACGCTATTCAGTGGCGTTTTTGGAGCTGAGCCTATTGCTCAAAACTGACGGATAGGAATTTCTTGCTTTAAAGATATTAAAAACAAGCAAGTTAATACGCTTCATATGAACCTATCCACTATGTTGTACAATTCATACTTTTTAAACAAAAAAATAATATTTCAACGCTATTCAGTGGCGTTTTTGGAGCTGAGCCTATTGCTCAAAACTGACGGATAGGAATTTCTTGCTTTGTAGACATTAAAAACAACCCTCTCTGGGAAATCTTCAGTCAGTCGGGTAACGGCGTCAGAGTTCTGGATAACTGAGTCTTCACTTTTCCATGCTCCAGTTCTTTCCCCAACGCAGAAGTTGAGTAACGTCTATAAAGTATAAACTATAATTTATATATAGTGTTGGGGGTACCGAAGAATATAAGTCCGGGGGGGGGGGGGGTTATGGTTTAATAGTTTTATGACTGAGGGCGACCCTGTTGTTATCAAACACTATTTTAAATTCTATGAACAACTTTTTTATAATTCACACTATTTGATTGTAGGATTGCAATATTTTTTTATGATTTGCACTCTTTTCACCAAATCCCCACGATCAAAACTGGTCAAGTTGTGGATGATGTAAGTTTGTGGTATTTCCTGAAGACAAACTTGCATCCTCTATTATAACTAGTCAGTTTTAGCTTATAATCTTAGAAAGTCACCGAAAAAAAGTGTAATTCATAACTTTCATTTATCTTTAAAATATAGGCTAAATATTATATTTTTAAGTTAATTATTCAATATGAGTTACTAAAAAAAGTTTAATCAAAAAAAAAAAATTGAAAACTGATCACAATCGATTCTTTTAAACGGAGAGAAACAGGTCGTAAATCCCAAGTTTGCTCGCTTCTAAGTGCTGTAAATTATATGACTATCTTTCCCTGGCTGCTACTCGTAGAGGGGTAAAATCTTTTTCTCATTTGACGATATGCGTTTCTTTCAAAGGCCTTGACCGTGTTTTTAGTTTGTCCACACTCCACACTTTCAAGGAAAAAAATATCATTTGCCAGTGGTCTTTGTGCAAGTTGCGGGTGTGAAAACCAACCTTCATAAATTGAACCCCACTCCCCTACATTAGCTTAAAAACTACACAAAACACATTTTCTGTAAAGAGAAAGTGACTTTCAGTGCTTAGCAGTATAAGCCGTGAGACTCTAATTCGGAAGGTCGCCAGTTCTATACCGGCCACCGGCAATACTAACCGAAGGTTTTTTATTCTGTTTTCTTCATCAGTCGCAAGTAGTTCGGGAGCCACCCTTGAAAAATGTTGATATTTCGGGGTGTTAGCTGCACCCCTGTTGAGGCAGAAATTGCAATACATCATTAGATAGATAAAAGTAATGTGCATATCAAGGCACCGTGCCTTTTTTGCCTCAGTGGTGCAAACGGAAAATAATCGTATCTAAGTGACGGCACTTGCGCGAATTAATGGGCATGCACGGACACGAATGTCGGGTACCATTACCCTTTTATAATAATCAATATTATATGTGTTATATATCAAATGAAAGCTATTGAAACACACAATACAACTGTATATCATTCAAGAAGCTACATTATATACCATGTCATAAAATGTAATCAACATCCGGAAATTTATCTTTTTCAATTAGGTAATATCTTATAAGTTTTGTTATGGTACTAAACAAATCGAATTCTTAATATACGAAGCATTGATCATAACGAACATTTAGTTATTAAAAAGTTATGTCTCTTGCATTTTGTTTGTATTTATGAAATTACGCCAGTAATGAGTAGTTTTCCACGGCAATCTGTAGCTTATCCGCAAAGATGGATACGTTTTTGATCTCTTATAATTTGATCAATATGAGAATTTTCTTTAATAAAAGTTCAGTACGTAATCAGTGGCGTAACGCAAATCGCCCGGGCCCCCCCGCAAGAATCGTTTCGGGCCTCCTATATGGGGTTAATTAAGAGCCAAATCTATTACATAACGAAATAAACTTTTACTTGAGCTCTAATACCCCCATACAATCATCTTAAAATTGTAAATATCACAAGAAGCGGTCTCGGCGACGAGCATTCTTGTAACTGGCGAGCCAAGCTGTCAATTATGGCGTCCATGTTCAACTGCTTGATCTGCTCACAGTTCACACTCTATGGTGAGCATACTGAGAGAGCTTTTAGACTGTCTTGAGGTCTCCTCGAATATATATATATTTTAAAGTATTTTAAAATCTGAACATTTCTTTTCGGTATGTTGCTACTGTGAACAGAACAGTACAAAATAACATGAGGGCCAGAGCGTATCGAGGAATTCACAGTGGGGAGGGGTTGAACATCCTAAGCATGTAGGGGGGTCTGGGGCGAAAGTCCCAGCTGGGGGAGGTCAATTCGCCGAAGGCGAATTTTTTCTTCATTGATGACGTTTTACACGCCTGTAAACACGTTTCAGAATCGGACAATGATACAAGATATAATATGATAGTTGTCCCCCGTCCGGACCCGTGGAAGATTCGATATATCCAGGATTCAATATAGTTGCTTACAGGCAGTGCCGATTGTAAGAAGACCGAAAGAGGAACCCCCTAACCTCATTCACCCATAAGTCTTTATAAATATATTCCTTCAAAAATGTCCCATTCCTCCAATTTCCTTCCCCGTATGGCCCCGGAGAAGAATAGGTCCAAATTGACAACTTTTAAAATATGATGACGAAAAAATAAGATCTGTACTTCTGGCAAGCCGGGCCCCCTAGACAACGGGCCCCCCCGCTTCGCGGGGGCGGCGGGGGTCTCCTTTACGCCACTGTACGTAATACATATCAGTAGATTACATGGTTTTCAACAGTAAAATGCTTGTCTTTTATTATAATTCGGGAATTATGAATTTTTTTACCGTGATAAAAAGACTTTTTTTAACGATCACACATTTCTCAGTGAAATAGTAGAAACAACGATGCCTTCATAGAAGTAAAAATCAAACAAGAATGATTTCACATTCACATTTAATACACATCCACAATTTGTTTTATCAATATGTGTATAACTTACGAGATAAAAATTGGTTTGTGAGATGATGTAGTACAAAATGACATAGTTTCTCGTCTCCAGAAGTTGTGAGGCTCGCTAACTAGCCCCTAAACGCAGTAGGATATCGGCGGGGGGAGACAGGGTGTAAAGCGGCATGCCAAGGTTGAATAGACTGAATGGGACGGTTGTTGTGACGGAGCGGAAGGTGGTCGTAAATGAAAATAAAACGATAAAACGATAAACCTTTGCACTTCCACTTGTAATTGATTGTGAGTTTCGACAATTATTTACAAATCTTTCATATATAATAATTAAAAATAATCAATGACACATACGAATAATAATAAAAGCAGTATCAATGACAAATAATAATACTTCTTATAGCTTATAGTGAAACAATGTAGGCAAAAATGTATGGAAGCGAGAGAAGCGAGCGTTTTCAGTCTATACTTATGACCAGTGGCGTCACAAGGGGGTTTTGGGGGGGGCCTGCGCCCCCCCAATCGCAATCTGCGCCCCCCCCAATAATTTCCTCGTTCAATCAATTTTATTGCTTACATTTCCAATCTTAAAGTGCTAGCGTGTCTTTTTAAAAAATCGAAGATCAAAAGTCTTTTGTTCAACAATACTTACATATATTATAATATTTCATTAATAATTATGACATGCTAATTTCGTAAACTTTCCGTAAAATAGCTGACTGAAAATCGGGCTGATCACGTGCCTATATAAGCGTTCAAAATTTAAAAAGGCGAACTTTGTGGCAATATATATCGGCGCCTACTGAAATCCGATCCAGCGCAGCACTAGCAATAAGATTACTTCTCAAATGACAGGATCGAACTCCTATCCTAGACCTATGACGTTAGGAATTATCAGTGTAACATTGACTTTACTTTAATTGTTTTTCATGATAGGATTTCGCCTCAAAACGCGTTTTAGTCCACTAAGCATCATGCAGGGCCGAAAATTGTTTTGCCTTCGGCGACGTTGCCTCCGGTAGGCAGGGGCTTCGCCCCCGACCCAGCTGCATACCCAGCTACAACACTCGTTACGAGTACAAATTACACGATGCGAGTGGACAACTAGTAGTCGATATTTGTAGAGGGTTGGGAAACCATATAGTTTGAAATATACAACTGCCAGTGTTGGGAAAGTTTCTTCATCAATTTCGTTTTTGAAAGAGGTGTTCACAGTTCAACACGTTGTTCCACATAACTATCATCATGTATCGATTTTTAAACGTGTTTATATTCGTTCTAACAAAATAGTTGGCTAAAAAAATTTCGCCCCCTTCGCCCCAGACCCCTTAAATCTTCGCCAAGTCCCGAGGCCCTTACCCCCCCCCCCCCCAGTCCGCCTCTGCTTGCGCCCCCCCAATCCCAGAATCCTAGTGACGCCCCTGCTTATGACAGTTCTTTTGTTTTTGTTTGTTATATTTTTATCGCGATAGCGGTCGAACGGAGAGAAATTTTGAGCATCACAAGCTTCTATGTGGATCATTAGTTTTGAGGAAAAATCGTCGAAAAAATAATGCCATTTGAAATGGTTGCACGAAGTTTGTTTCTCCGACAGTCTTATTGAAACAATGTCGTTACATCCTTGGATTGAATCAACTAACGATTCTACAGTGCTAAATAATGGCTTAGTTAACTTTTCAGCCGTCTCATTTTGGCAAAAAACACACCTTTCGACTTCGTAGTCAATTGACCTTTTAAAACGTTTTTTGGGAGGCTTTATCTTCAAAGGACTAATTTCTTCCATAAATCAGTATAAAACACTCGGTAAAACATGAACATAAATCAAAAGCATTCACCTACACGTGTATGTGCACCAATACACTATGACATGCACGTACTATGTTCACTATGAAAACAATACAATTAACTATATACCAACAGAAACAATACAAACGTAGACATAAATTAAAATGTAATATTTTATAAATTATAATATTATGCACAACTCGATAAAGATAACGAAATACTGTGCGGGACGAACAACACAATGTGACAACTCCCGTCAGTGTCTTGTCACACATTGAAAGCACCGACTTGAAAAACTAGCAGAACAAATCTTTTAGAATTAGTTATCTGTGCTTTTAGCTGTGCTTTTAGCATAGATTATAAAGAGTGAGTAATCTTTGCTTTTAGCAGATGGGGCTATTAGGCCTATTCATGTTTTATTTATAAAACCTTGTTTATTGGTCCCAGATGGGTTGTCAATACAAGGAAGGTTGAGGCCCTTTTGTCACTCGCCACCGAATGGGACGGGGCTATCCTTACGAGAACTAAAGAGCGAGTCTTCCAATTTCCGCGCTCAAAACAAAAATCTCGATGCTTGAAAAATAGCAGTAGTGGAAATACGCATCGTCGGATAAGAAGACGAAAAACTCGAAAACAAAAACAGATATTGCCAATTGGTAACTTCAATAGAGCTCACAATTTAATGTTCATTAATTTGATAATAATATTTGTCTACATTTAAGTAATTATATCGAGGTTAGGGCTGGACGAAATCGCAAAATCTAAAGAAAACGTAAATTCAAAATACTATAATATTCTTTGTTTACTAAACAAAAATACAAAAATCCATTACTGACTGTTCCTAACATACAATTTAGTATTAGGTCTATTTAAAAGTACATTTTGCACCAAATAAAAATTACTGTGACCTTGCATGGATAAAAACAAACTTTCATGGTTTCCGTAAGACGGTCACGTGGTTCACTATTATTGTTCATTGTGGGCGTAATAATAATAATAATACATAAAAATGACAAGAGACAATATCTAAAGCTTACACTAAGATGCATCGTATAAGTTATTAGTTGCAGTGTTTTTTTCATTTCTACTATTGTAAAAAAAACTGATAAAATAAGCTTCCTTCGAAGTAGATTAATTTCGTAATTAATTCACGATTTGAGTTTAGTTAAATCCATTTGATGAACTTTCATTGCATATATTATGAACAAGCGTTTCAAGATCTATCATTTGATATATTACACGTTGTCGTAACATAGTAAATAGTGATGATACACGACTATATTCAATCATATGCGTGCGATTACAATAGCAAAAATTATGAATTTCAAATTAAATTATTCGGCGTTTGCACCACTGAGGCAAAAAAGGCACGGTGACTTGAGATGCACATTTACTTCGTCTAACTCATGGCATATTGCATTTTCTGCCTCAAAAGGGGTGCAGCAGTGCAAAACATATTTCTGGGGTGGCGTCCGGTCTAAAGGTGAATGTTGGGATTGATACTAACAGACCTCAGTCAGGCATTGCTTCCGCACTATGTATGTCATATGAAAATTCATCAACAACACCGCAATGTATGTTCTGGCAAAGTTCAAGTGCAGATGTTTTTAGTTTGACATGGTTTGAAGCTCCACCCCCTGGTTATGTGACCACTGACCACCGCCCAGCATAACAAAATATTTGACTGATTATATATGATATGATTTGGTCAGGTTGTCACGCGAGTAAGGGGTGGTCACATGACGATAGAAGTAGGAGGGGAGCGTCAAACTATAAAAATCTCAAAGTCTAGTTAGGCTGCATTGTGGGCTGAACATGGCTTTAACATCAATTTAAAAAAATCATACCATGTATGTATTCAATCTTCAAACCACCAAATAGAATTTTCAACCTAACTCACTGAGCCACTTACAAAAAAGTAAGCAAGGAGCTTGTTCGTATGAATCGTATTAACTTACTTGTTCTTAATATCTACAAAGCAAGAAATTCCTATCCGTCAGTTTTGAGCAATAGGCTCAGCTCCAAAAACGCCACTGAATAGCGTTGAAATATTATTTTTTTGTTTAAAAAGTATGAACTGTACAACATAGTGGGTAGATTCGTATGAAGCGTATTAACTTGCTTGTTTTTAATATCTTTAAAGCAAGAAATTCCTATCCGTCAGTTTTGAGCAATAGGCTCAGCTCCAAAAACGCCACTGATAGCGTTGAAATATTATTTTTTTGTTTAAAAAGTATGAACTGTACAACAAAGTGGATAGGTTCGTATGAAGCGTATTAACTTGCTTGTTTTTAATATCTTTAAAGCAAGAAATTCCTATCCGTCAGTTTTAAACAATAGGCTCAGCTCCAAAAACGCCACTGAATAGCGTTGAAATATTATTTTTTTGTAAAAAAAAGTATGAACTGTACAATATAGTGGGTAGGTTCGTATGAAGCGTATTAACTAGCTTGTTTAAAATGTCTACAAAGCAAGAAATTCCTATCCGTCAGTTTTGAGCAATAGGCTCAGCTCCAAAAACGCCACTGATAGCGTTGAAATATTATTTTTTTGTTTAAAAAGTATGAACTGTACAACATAGTGGATAGGTTCGTAGGAAGCGTATTAACTTGCTTGTTTTTAATATCTTTAAAGCAAGAAATTCCTATCCGTCAGTTTTGAGCAATAGGCTCAGCTCCAAAAATGCCACTGAATAGCGTTGAAATATTATTTTTTTGTTAAAAAAGTATGAACTGTACAACATAGTGGGTAGGTTCGTATGAAGCGTATTAGCTTGCTTGTTTTAAATATCTTTAAAGCAAGAAATTCCTATCCGTCAGTTTTGAGCAATAGGCTCAGCTCCAAAAACGCCACTGAATAGCGTTGAAATATTATTTTTTTGTTTAAAAAGTATGAACTGTACAACATAGTGGGTAGGTTCGTATGATGCGTATTAACTAACATGATTTTAATGTCTACAAAGCAAGAAAATCCTATCCGTCAGTTTTGAGCAATAGGCTCAGCTCCAAAAACGCCACTGAATAGCGTTGAAATATTATTTTTTTGTAAAAAAAAGTATGAACTGTACAACATAGTGGGGCGGTTCGTATGAAGCGTATTAACTAGCTTGTTTATAATGTCTACAAAGCAAGAAATTCCTATCCGTCAGTTTTGAGCAATAGGCTCAGCTCCAAAAACGCCACTGATAGCGTTGAAATATTATTTTTTTGTAAAAAAAAGTATGAACTGTACAACATAGTGGGTTGGTTCGTATGGAGCGTATTAACTAGCTTGTTTATAATGTCTACAAAGCAAGAAATTCCTATTCGTCAGTTTTGAGCAATAGGCTCAGCTCCAAAAACGCCACTGAATAGCGTTGAAATATGATTTTTTTGTTTAAAAAGTATGAACTGTACAACATAGTGGGTAGGTTCGTATGAAGCGTAATTACTTGCTTGTTTTTAATATCTTTAAAGCAAGAAATTCCTATCCGTCAGTTTTGAGCAATAGGCTCAGCTCCAAAAACGCCACTGAATAGCGTTGAAATATGATTTTTTTGTTTAAAAAGTATGAACTGTACAACATAGTGGGTAGGTTAGTATGAAGCGTATTAACTTGCTTGTTTTTAATATCTTTAAAGCAAGAAATTCCTATCCGTCAGTTTTGAGCAATAGGCTCAGCTCCAAAAACGCCACTGAAAAGCGTTGAAATATTATTTTTTTGTTTAAAAAGTATGAACTGTACAACATAGTGGGTAGGTTCGTATGATGCGTATTAACTAGCTTGTTTTAATGTCTACATAGCAAGAAATTCCTATCCGTCAGTTTTGAGCAATAGGCTCAGCTCCAAAAACGCCACAGATAGCGTTGAAATATTATTTTTTTGTAAAAAAAAAATATGAACTGTACAACATAGTGGGTTGGTTCGTATGAAGCGTATTAACTAGCTTGTTTATAATGTCTACAAAGCAAGAAATTCCTATTCGTCAGTTTTGAGCAATAGGCTCAGCTCCAAAAACGCCACTGATAGCGTTGAAATATTATTTTTTTGTTTAAAAAGTATGAACTGTACAACATAGTGGATAGGTTCGTATGAAGCGTATTAACTTTCTTGTTTTTAATATCTTTAAAGCAAGAAATTCCTATCCGTCAGTTTTGAGCAATAGGCTCAGCTCCAAAAACGCCACTGAATAGCGTTGAAATATTATTTTTTTGTTTAAAAAGTATGAACTGTACAACATAGTGGGTAGGTTTGTATGATGCGTATAAACAAGCTTGTTTTTAGTTTCTACAAAGCAAGAAATTCCTATCCGTCAGTTTTGATCAATACGCTCAGCTCCAAAAACGCCACTGAATAGCGTTGAAATATAATTTTTTTGTTTAAAAAGTATGAACTGTACAACATAGTGGGTAGGTTCGTATGATGCGTATTAACTAGCTTGATTTTAATGTTTACAAAGCAAGAAATTCCTATCCGTCAGTTTTGAGCAATAGGCTCAGCTCCAAAAACGCCACTGAATAGCGTTGAAATATTATTTTTTTGTTTAAAAAGTATGAACTGTACAACATAGTGGGTAGGTTCGTATGATGCGTATTAACTAGCTTGTTTTTAATGTCTACATAGCAAGAAATTCCTATCCGTCAGTTTTGAGCAATAGGCTCAGCTCCAAAAACGCCACAGATAGCGTTGAAATATTATTTTTTTGTAAAAAAAAATATGAACTGTACAACATAGTGGGTTGGTTCGTATGAAGCGTATTAACTAGCTTGTTTATAATGTCTACAAAGCAAGAAATTCCTATTCGTCAGTTTTGAGCAATAGGCTCAGCTCCAAAAACGCCACTGATAGCGTTGAAATATTATTTTTTTGTTTAAAAAGTATGAACTGTACAACATAGTGGATAGGTTCGTATGAAGCGTATTAACTTTCTTGTTTTTAATATCTTTAAAGCAAGAAATTCCTATCCGTCAGTTTTGAGCAATAGGCTCAGCTCCAAAAACGCCACTGAATAGCGTTGAAATATTATTTTTTTGTAAAAAAAGTATGAACTGTACAACATAGTGGGTAGGTTCGTATGAAGCGTATTAACTTGCTTGTTTTTAATATCTTTAAAGCAAGAAATTCCTATCCGTCAGTTTTGAGCAATAGGCTCAGCTCCAAAAACGCCACTGACTAGCGTCGAAATATTATTTTTTTGTTTAAAAAGTATGAACTGTACAACATAGTGGGTAGGTTCGTATGGTGCGTATTAACTAGCTTGTTTTTAATGTCTACAAAGCAAGAAATTCCTATCAGTCAGTTTTGATCAATAGGCTCAGCTCAAAAAACGCCACTGAATAGCGTTGAAATATTATTTTTTTGTTTAAAAAGTATGAACTGTACAACATAGTGGGTAGGTTCGTATGATGCGTATTAACTAGCTTGTTTTTAATGTCTACATAGCAAGAAATTTCTATCCGTCAGTTTTGAGCAATAGGCTCAGCTCCAAAAACGCCACAGATAGCGTTGAAATATTATTTTTTTGTAAAAAAAAGTATGAACTGTACAACATAGTGGGTTGGTTCGTATGAAGCGTATTAACTAGCTTGTTTATAATGTCTACAAAGCAAGAAATTCCTATCCGTCAGTTTTGAGCAATAGGCTCAGCTCCAAAAACGCCACTGATAGCGTTGAAATATTATTTTTTTGTTTAAAAAGTATGAACTGTACAACATAGTGGATAGGTTCGTATGAAGCGTATTAACTTGCTTGTTTTTAATATCTTTAAAGCAAGAAATTCCTATCCGTCAGTTTTGAGCAATAGGCTCAGCTCCAAAAACGCCAATGAATAGCGTTGAAATATTATTTTTTTGTTTAAAAAGTATGAATTGTACAACATAGTGGGTAGGTTCGTATGAAGCGTATTAACTTGCTGGTTTTTAATATCTTTAAAGCAAGAAATTCCTATCCGTCACTTTTGAGCAATAGGCTCAGCTTCAAAAACGCCAGTGAATAGCGTTGAAATATTATTTCTTTGTTTAAAAAGTATGAACTGTACAACATAGTGGGTAGGTTCGTATGAAGCGTATTAACTTGCTTGTTTTTAATATCTTTAAAGCAATAAATTCCTATCCGTCAGTTTTGAGCAATAGGCTCAGCTCCAAAAACGCCACTGAAAAGCGTTGAAATATTATTTTTTTCTTTAAAAAGTATGAACTGTACAACATAGTGGGTAGGTTCGTATAATGCGTATTAACTAGCTTGTTTTTAATGTGTACATAGCAAGAAATTCCTATCCGTCAGTTTTGAGCAATAGGCTCAGCTCCAAAAACGCCACTGATAGCGTTGAAATATTTTTTTTTGTTTAAAAAGTATGAACGTTACAACATAGTTGGTAGGTTCGTATGAAGCGTATTAACTTGCTTGTTTTTAATATCTTTAAAGCAAGAAATTCCTATCCGTCAGTTTTGAGCAATAGGCTCAGCTCCAAAAACGCCACTGAATAGCGTTGAAATATTATTTTTTTGTTTAAAAATTGTGAACTGTACAACATAGTGGGTAGGTTTGTATGATGCGTATAAACAAGCTTGTTTTTAGTTTCTACAAAGCAAGAAATTCCTATCCGTCAGTTTTGATCAATACGCTCAGCTCCAAAAACGCCACTGAATAGCGTTGAAATATAATTTTTTTGTTTAAAAAGTATGAACTGTACAACATAGTGGGTAGGTTCGTATGATGCGTATTAACTAGCTTGATTTTAATGTTTACAAAGCAAGAAATTCCTATCCGTCAGTTTTGAGCAATAGGCTCAGCTCCAAAAACGCCACTGAATAGCGTTGAAATATTATTTTTTTGTTTAAAAAGTATGAACTGTACAACATAGTGGGTAGGTTCGTATGATGCGTATTAACTAGCTTGTTTTTAATGTCTACATAGCAAGAAATTCCTATCCGTCAGTTTTGAGCAATAGGCTCAGCTCCAAAAACGCCACAGATAGCGTTGAAATATTATTTTTTTGTAAAAAAAAATATGAACTGTACAACATAGTGGGTTGGTTCGTATGAAGCGTATTAACTAGCTTGTTTATAATGTCTACAAAGCAAGAAATTCCTATTCGTCAGTTTTGAGCAATAGGCTCAGCTCCAAAAACGCCACTGATAGCGTTGAAATATTATTTTTTTGTTTAAAAAGTATGAACTGTACAACATAGTGGATAGGTTCGTATGAAGCGTATTAACTTTCTTGTTTTTAATATCTTTAAAGCAAGAAATTCCTATCCGTCAGTTTTGAGCAATAGGCTCAGCTCCAAAAACGCCACTGAATAGCGTTGAAATATTATTTTTTTGTAAAAAAAGTATGAACTGTACAACATAGTGGGTAGGTTCGTATGAAGCGTATTAACTTGCTTGTTTTTAATATCTTTAAAGCAAGAAATTCCTATCCGTCAGTTTTGAGCAATAGGCTCAGCTCCAAAAACGCCACTGACTAGCGTCGAAATATTATTTTTTTGTTTAAAAAGTATGAACTGTACAACATAGTGGGTAGGTTCGTATGGTGCGTATTAACTAGCTTGTTTTTAATGTCTACAAAGCAAGAAATTCCTATCAGTCAGTTTTGATCAATAGGCTCAGCTCAAAAAACGCCACTGAATAGCGTTGAAATATTATTTTTTTGTTTAAAAAGTATGAACTGTACAACATAGTGGGTAGGTTCGTATGATGCGTATTAACTAGCTTGTTTTTAATGTCTACATAGCAAGAAATTTCTATCCGTCAGTTTTGAGCAATAGGCTCAGCTCCAAAAACGCCACAGATAGCGTTGAAATATTATTTTTTTGTAAAAAAAAGTATGAACTGTACAACATAGTGGGTTGGTTCGTATGAAGCGTATTAACTAGCTTGTTTATAATGTCTACAAAGCAAGAAATTCCTATCCGTCAGTTTTGAGCAATAGGCTCAGCTCCAAAAACGCCACTGATAGCGTTGAAATATTATTTTTTTGTTTAAAAAGTATGAACTGTACAACATAGTGGATAGGTTCGTATGAAGCGTATTAACTTGCTTGTTTTTAATATCTTTAAAGCAAGAAATTCCTATCCGTCAGTTTTGAGCAATAGGCTCAGCTCCAAAAACGCCAATGAATAGCGTTGAAATATTATTTTTTTGTTTAAAAAGTATGAATTGTACAACATAGTGGGTAGGTTCGTATGAAGCGTATTAACTTGCTGGTTTTTAATATCTTTAAAGCAAGAAATTCCTATCCGTCACTTTTGAGCAATAGGCTCAGCTTCAAAAACGCCAGTGAATAGCGTTGAAATATTATTTCTTTGTTTAAAAAGTATGAACTGTACAACATAGTGGGTAGGTTCGTATGAAGCGTATTAACTTGCTTGTTTTTAATATCTTTAAAGCAATAAATTCCTATCCGTCAGTTTTGAGCAATAGGCTCAGCTCCAAAAACGCCACTGAAAAGCGTTGAAATATTATTTTTTTCTTTAAAAAGTATGAACTGTACAACATAGTGGGTAGGTTCGTATAATGCGTATTAACTAGCTTGTTTTTAATGTGTACATAGCAAGAAATTCCTATCCGTCAGTTTTGAGCAATAGGCTCAGCTCCAAAAACGCCACTGATAGCGTTGAAATATTTTTTTTTGTTTAAAAAGTATGAACGTTACAACATAGTTGGTAGGTTCGTATGAAGCGTATTAACTTGCTTGTTTTTAATATCTTTAAAGCAAGAAATTCCTATCCGTCAGTTTTGAGCAATAGGCTCAGCTCCAAAAACGCCACTGAATAGCGTTGAAATATTATTTTTTTGTTTAAAAATTGTGAACTGTACAACATAGTGGGTAGGTTCGTATGAAGCGTATTAACTAGCTCGTTTTTAATATTTTTAAAGCAAGAAATTCCTATCCGTCAGTTTTGAGCAATAGGCTAAGCTCCAAAAACGCCACTGAATAGCGTTGAAATATTATTTTTTTGTTTAAAAAGTATGAACTGTACAACATAGTGGGTAGGTTCGTATGAAGCGTATTAACTAGCTTGTTTTTAATGTCTATTAAGCAAGAAATTCCTATCCGTCAGTTTTGAGCAATAGGCTCAGCTCCAAAAACGCCACTGAATAGCGTTGAAATATTATTTTTTTGTAAAAAAAGTATGAACTGTACAACATAGTGGATAGGTTCGTATGAAGCGTATTAACTTGCTTGTTTTTAATATCTTGAAAGCAAGAAATTCCTATCCGTCAGTTTTGAGCAATAGGCTCAGTACCAAAAACGCTACACATTATTTTTCCTTGTAAAAAGTATGAGGTGTCCATCATTACGGGTATGTTTGAATGATGTGGAATATTGGTTTTATATGTATGAAGAGAAAACTTGCAATGTTCACGTCTCCTATTTATTATATTTATGTGGAATTGATGGCATTTTATTTTAGTATTTATTTTTTTGTATAAAACGTATGATGTGTGCAACAAGGTGGGTGGGTTTTTTAGATGCGCAATATAGTTGTACATAATATGACATTTAAATATCAGAATGTTCACCTTTCGTTTACGAGCGGAAGTACTAGCTGCAAAAACGCTTCTCATGTGGAATGAATACATTATGTTTCTGTATGAGAAGTAAGAAATTTGCCGTTTTAGGACTAGATCTTTTTGGCGCGTATTGAAAGGCTTGTTAATGTTTGATTCCAAATTTGTATTGGTTGCCTCAAAATCAAAGGTTATGTGGAAATACTTTTTTGGGGGCGTAGTGTTATAATGCATCATTTTGTGGCTAGTTTCGTATGACGCTTAATGTCTATCGGAAGAATGGTTCATACATGATTTCTAAGGTTTACGTTTGGTTGTGGAGCTACTTATTTGATTGGTTTCCGCGGGTTTTCGGAAGTACTGGTAGTTGAAGAGACTCATGATAGGTGGCAGCACATCTGCTGTTCGTTTGGTTTTTGGAGCTGGAAATACTTGGAGCTAAAAGCACGCACGCAAAGAAAACAACCTGTCAAAAGACGAGGTGGTGTCAACAGAATACTTTTAATTATTTCTAAAAGTAGGTATGTCTCTTTGCCTTTGCAATAATGAGAGTGTGAAAACTTATTTGTTAGTGTTTAAGACTAGGCCTAGGCCTAGGGGCCTAGCGCAAGCTCTAGGCCTATGACTGGTAACATTTGTACCGTCTTTAGTGGGCCTAGCCCTAGCTGACGTCTCCGGATCTGCCTAGGCCTAGGCCTAGGCCTGGGCCCTAGCCTTTCAAAGGTCTAGGCCAAGTCTAGGCTAGTCTAGCCTTAGACAAAGGAATATCAGTTGTCAGGTGATGTAGGCCTAAGCCTAGGTATTATTTAGGCTTTCTTAGGTAGGCCTAGACCTAGGCTTTATAGGCCTATATATTAGGCTTACACCTAGGCCTAGGGGCTAACTAATGCCGAACCCTTGGTAGGCCCTAGACCTAAGCCCTAGCCTAGTAGGCCTATCGTAGATTCCGTTTCATTAGGGTACTAGCTTTTAACCTGCGTTGACTGATAATGCTATGTAAATCTAGTTAGTTTATCAACGCTAGGCCTAGGCCAGGCTTACGGTACAAATGTTTAATTGGATAAGATGATTACGGTATAGGCTTACAACCCTCGTCAAAGAATCCTGTTTATTTATTTCATCCTGTGAATACACAATAGGCTAGGGCCTATATAAACTAGATGGTAAATACCGTAGGTACGCCTAGGCCTAGGCTATGCCTATCATATTGAATATTAACATAACATAGCGTATACGTAGAGCTGAGGTAGGGCCTAGACCTAGGCCTATTGAAGTTTAGTAACACATATAGACCCAACTAGTGGCCAAATCTATCATTGTTGTTGATGACAACCTTCTTCAAGAGGTAGTAGTAGTAGTCTCTCTTCTGCGGCTGGGCCTTATAGCCCGGTGGCAGAGGCAACCGTCAAATGTTGGCTCTCAAATAGCCTAGCCTAGGTACCGTTTGGAAGTCATCCAGTTCAAATCTACTTTGTAAATTATTAGTTGTGGTCTGTTTTAGATTTTGGAGAATGACTGGTCAGCAAATTTGTTTGAAGTGGAATAGCTTTCAAGCAAACATACTTACAAGCTTTGAAACATTATGGGAAGAAGAAGGGCTGGTGGACGTAACTTTGGCGAGTGATGGGGAGTGCATTAGAGCTCACCGAATCATATTGTCAGCATGTAGTCCGTTCTTCAAGCGGCTTTTTCAGGTAAGTGTGAGTTGTGACGGAAGTGGTAGACTGCAGATTAGCCTACTAGACCTATACCATTGCCTATTGGAATTTATTGACTCCTTTCTCAAATTATTATAGCCTTTTGTCCATCTGTTAATGAGTATCAATCAAGTTTTGATTGATTAATTCTTCAATGCTCGATTGCTTAGGCCTATTCTAATATTTTTGTTTTTTCAGACTAATCCTTGCCAACATCCGGTCATAATTCTACAAGACGTCCATTTTTCAGAGCTGGAAGCTCTTCTCAGTTTTGTTTATAAGGGGGAGGTTAATATTGACCAGGAGAATCTACCGGCATTGCTTCGGGCTGCAGAAACCCTTCAGATACGAGGCTTGTCCGGCGCTTCGGAGCAACTTAAGGAAAAGGTGAATTACAATAATGAATTCATCTTAGATATAGGCTAAAATCCTAAAACATAGTAACTAGTTAACTTATACCTGATTTTCAGAAAACTAAATTACGGGAATAGGAATAGGCCTACCTAATACCGTTTCAGAAGCGTCGAACCAGTTAGGCGTACCGGTAGGGCCTATGGTATTTCAACAAATTTCCATGAATGTAGGCCTAGTGCCCCAGAATTTAGTTATTTTTATGTGAAGGGTACGTATTGTACCCCTGTGTATTTTAGTTGGCGTATGCCTGTCATTTTTTGTTTGCTTCCCATCTTTGTAAAAACCTTGTACAGTAGGCTATTTACACTTGAGTATCCACATTAACATTTCTGTTTCATTTTTCTGCAAAGGAAAACCAATAGCCTACTACCAGTAATATATGAACAACATCTTTGGTATAGATGGGGTGTGGTGAATACTCATGATCTCTGTTTAGTTTGAACTTTGAACCAGTACTTCTAAAAGGTTGTTGAGCATTCTTCTGTTCATACCAGTTCATTTGGCAATCCTGATTGTAGAGTTCTTTCTGCATTGAACAGGTGTAGCCTACAGATCTGATGCATTCTGGTGGTATGGAGATAAATTATTATAAGGCTTGAGTTTAGCTCTCAATTGATGAACACTTTTGTGGTCAGAAGAAGGGGACTCTTAGCAGCTCTGTCTGTTTCTTAGCTTCGCTCTCCTATTATGATCATTGTAGTTATACACTTAGTACTACCATCTTTTCATCACCAGACTTCTCAGTTACCATTCTAATTGCCCACAATGCAATCTGTGATGTTTGCTTAAAAGGCTGTATGTCGAGCTACTCTACGGAAGCCCTGATTTATGTAGCTTAAATAGCTGTAAAATACTTAACAAATGACGCAAAGTAAAACAAAATGTGTCATGTCATAGAGAATTTAGTGCCCTTTCTCGTGAATGTTTCTCTGTTCCGATAAACTCGTTCCATTTTCCACCTTGTACTAGTGCTTCCACTAAAGTGTGGTGAAATATAGGCTAATATTTCATTGCAGATGCCGGTTCCCAAGAAAGTTCCTTCTGTGCCATCTCGTCGAAGCTCCCTCGACGGATCTCCCCCGTACAAGCGGCGTCGTGGCGAACACCCACCCCCATCTCCCGCCGTCCCCACCCCCACCCCTGCCCCTGCCCCCACTACGATGAGCGAACCCACAAGGCATCCACAGCCATCCTCGGTGGACCCCGGCGAAGAGTCGCAGCAACGAAAGCCGGACGGAAGACGCAGCGAATCCGTTAGTCCGGTGCCGCTGTCTGTGGAAGATGGATTCGAAGAGAGCGTGGACGCTTCCTTGGATCTTAAGGCGGTTCACGTTGCAGATACGGAACAGTTGAAAGGTAATAATTGCAGCACTGGTTAAATATTTTTCTATGGAATTAGGTATGTGAACCGTCCACACTCACATCTTTCCAAATTACACTGTACTGCCGTTGTGATTGCTATGTGGTTTTACCGATAGAAATGGCTCAGTGGTAAGACGCGAGACTCCTATTCGGGAGTTAGCCGGTTCGATTCCGGCCACCGACAGTCCTGACTGAAGTTGTTTTCCCAGGTTTTCCTCAGTCATAACTGAGGCGAATGCTGGGATTGAGTACTAATAACCCTCGGACATTCCTTCCCAGCTATCCAAACACCCTAATAATCTAGTTTAGTCACCTGAAGAGGGGCACATCAGTAAAGCTGGTGTGCACCCTGTAACAGGTATTCCTACGAAAAATGATTATTATTATTTGGCGTTTGATGTTTGGGTGAGAGAGTTGGAGGGAAGGAAGATACTGATTAGTGATTAGGTACAGTAGAAAAATAATTTGCATACAACGTCAAACTTTAAATGCTACATCTAGTGGGCAGACCTGTGATACTAACATCATGTACTCGGACTCCATCATGTCAAACCATATTGCATTCACACAAAATTACTAAGAATTAGTGATTATGATTTATATGATTTATGTTGAAGGTTTAAAGAACTGCCATTGAACTAAGGCCCTCCTTTTACCGGTACTTATTAGTTCACATTTGCTTTTTCTGTGTCCTACACAGCTCAGAAATAACATTAAGTGTAGCCTAGGCCCTAATTAAGAAGTTGGATCTTCATGTCAGTCACTTTGCTCAGTCATCCTTCAACCTTAATCATTAGTACACCCTAAATGCATGTGAATGCCTGCATGCATTCCTATTCTTCAACCTCTTCATCCTTTATCAATAATCAATAATCATTAAACCTTAGAGTATGTGAATGCTCCTTCTTTAAATTGCGTTGATGTATTAGTAGATTGTTTTTTTTTTTTCTTTTTTTTAGGCTATGAGTGTTCATGAGGTATATCGTATATTACATTATCATTTCTCATTATAGTTGCTTAAAAAAACTTAGTTTGGGGACAAAAGTATAGGTAGGCGTAGGCCTATCCGCCTATGGTATGGCAATATCTTTGAATCATCAGTCTATCTACATTGATTTTTAAGGCCATATCCATAGGTCTACATTTTCGATCTATCATGTCCAATCAATAGGCGGGTGATAGTGATGTGCATTGATATTTTTCTCAATATAAATATTGACGCTATTTAATATTAATCAAGATATCGTTACGTAAAAATTGCCATCGATATTGCATTTTTTTGGTGTTAGAAAAACAAATTATGTAGGCTACCCGGGCCGGTACATAGGAATGTAGAAAAAATGACATTTACAAGTTCCAATCCTACCATTCAGGATATTAGTTTTCAATCGGTTGCTTGCTTACTTCCTACCTAGTTAATTAATTACCGTGTAAGTTTAGTTAGTTCCTCCACTCTGACGAGTGAGCAAGGCTGCGGAAGCTGAAACGTCTCGTCTTTTGTCTTTTTAAGTTAAGGTAAGCTGTTACCTACCTAGTTATTAACTCTCTGAAATTAAAGTGCCACGTGCGCAACAGTGCTGTAATGTATACCACTAGCAATCCATAGAACGGAAGAATAGAGAGTGAGACAAAGCCATAGAGACTATAGGTAAGTGAGAAACATGTATAAAATGCTGATTATGAGTATGGCAGGCAGCTGTATACTATTGACGTTTGATAGTCTACATCTTCATATTAAAACTTTACGTAGGCCTAGTCGTATTGATATACATAAATGATTTCATACTAAATATTTAGTATTTAACGTTGTTTTTCTTGAGGAATAAAATTTGGGTTCTAGGTAGGCCTCAAGCAGACGAATGTACGACTGTCGGCAAAGAAAGTACTCCAGGTGATTTTTTGTGGGGTAGATTTTTAGTGACAAACTCACAATGCATGCTACAGACCTTGGCAGATATTTGTGGATCACAACATCATTTTTCTTTTAACCTCTTATGCCAAGATGGCTATTTCAGCCTTCACACATAATTTAAAAATAAAATGATATAGCCAACCGTAAAGAAGCTATGTGGAAGTTTGTCATCCCTTAAATCTGAAATTACATACTAGCTGCAGGATCACTTCTTGCAGTACCGGTAACTGACCAAATATGAATTTTGATTTTACATTTTTGTTTGTTTGATATTATGATATTTCTGATATATGGTTAGAGTAGAGTATTTGTATTGATATCGTAAATTAACCTCCGTTTCCACACGATATCCATTATCGTATCGAATAATCAATATCTTTGCACATCACTGCTTATAGTGTAGGTAGGGTAGTAAGATGGCACCTGAATTAAATGAAGACTCAAATACATCGATGACAAAAGATTGATTGCTTCCCCTTACTTGGCTTGAACATAAGTTTTTCTACTATTTTAGTGTATAGTACCTAAGTGCTAAAGTCCAAGCCATTGGCTTACTTGTGTAAATTTTCCTATTTAAATACCTAGATAGATATATAACGGATTATAACCCTACTACAAGCAATCTTACCCAAGTAATCTAACAGATCCATCCAAGTAGGGATCCATCATTTGCAATAGAACTTAGGTATGTTAAGTACCATTGTTTGCGTGTTGCAATAAACTCGGTTTAGCTTGTGATTCAAAGTTACAGTTGGAAATAACACAATCTTGCAGCATGATTTGTACAAAAATCAAAAAACATAGGGCTAAATGGGTAAGTTTTGGTATGTTTCTTTCATTGTATCTTCTAGAATTAGCCTACAAGTGTAACTTATTAATTGTATTGTCATTTACCTATACTAACGATTAATATGTAGGCCTAGATGTGATGATCTTGAAATTATAATCTAACTAGTTCTTACTAACTGTTAGTCCCTGTTCATATCTTACCTGTGGTTTGTATCTTTGTTTTAGAAATCGCAATTGGGTTAGAGAATGAAAGTATTTTGAAAATTGGTGCAGCCTTTTCTACATTCAAAGAATTCGAGGACGCTTTTAATGCGTGGGCCGATGCAGGTCACCATCCCATGAGCCGAATCCAATCATACCGCAATACTAATAAACTGCAAACGGATCATCCATACGCGACCGTCAGTTATGTGTGCAAGCACCATGGAACACCGAGATGTCGAGGGAGAAATATAAGGCCAAATCAGCGGTATTTTTCTCAAGGATGTCCAGTAGTGGTGAAAGTGAATCTGAACTTGAGACCAATGAAATACATTGTGAGACAACTAGTTGCCGAGCACAACCATTTGGTAAGCGCTGAATTGCGTGCTCAGTATCCCGACAGGCGATTGCTACTCGATACTTGCGTAGAAGAGACATTTATTAAGTTAGTAGCGAATAATGCTAAACCAAAAGAAATCTCAACGGTTTTAACAAATAATTTTGGCAAGACGATGTATATGAAGGACATCCATAATATGAAGAAAAGAAGATTGAAATTGATGAAAGAACGTATAGCAAAACTCTCGTGCCCCCCTGCTATTAAGACTTATACCCAACCTAATGTACCAGATTGCCCTCGCAAAGAGAAATATGGGCAAGTTGATGTTACTGAACCTACTGGGTTAGTTTACCATATTAAAGATAAAAATGATCAGTTGAAAGCACCAGTGGTATATGTTAATAAAAGGAAAAACAGTAGCTTAGCTTCTCTGGTTCAAGATAAAGATGTCTCAGTTAAAGTAGTGCCAGTGAGCCAAGTCAATCGCACAGTTATTCAAATAAAAAAGAATGACAACCAAACAAACATACCGATTTCCCATGGTGGCAAAATGATCATGGTACGAACTAAACCCATAAATGTTAAATCCACTCAGCCTTCTCTGGGTTAGGTTAGGGTAGCTACTTCTAACTTGTTTCCTTGTATATAAAAACATTTGAACTAGAACCTTAAACCTGTCTTATGCTTTCTGGTTCAAAATGAACTTCCAGGAATCAGCCACTGGTCAACAATAGATTTTTAAGGTCCGATATTATGATTTACCGCTAAGGAAGGCGTCAACTTGGATTCTCTTGCTGAAAACAAATTAGCTGGACAGACTAGTAGGCTACTAGGCCTTATTTTTTAGTGTTAAAACATTGGTACCGGTAACACTTGAAAACATTAATTCTTCTGTAAATGACAAATATAGAATTAATTTGTAGTATCTTAACTTTAACCAAGGGAGGCAAGATACCTATTTGAATTTGGAATTATGGGTTACTGGTTAGTGTAAACTCATGGTTGTGAACAACACAAGTTTTTTGTGGTTTTGAACTTCATCGTATGGAAACTTGCTCTTAGTAAATCGTGTCACATCACAATTCTCCCGTAACACGACATATTGAATGCCTCGAACTACCGGTATCCTCTTCTTTTGCCTTTATGATATAATATGTAGTCCATGTGTCATATCTATGCATTGCAACACTTCATACATTTTTACTTTTTATTTATTTATGTAGTACCAATATTTTAATTTGCTTGTTCTCACATTTAACATTAACATAATGGCTGTGACAACCCTACTGGTATACCACACCTCTACCCGGGTATTTAGGCAACGGTGTAGGTATTTATTTAGCCAAGATTGTTGGTAAATAGGGCTGTGTGAACTGCAATTCTTTTTTTTTTAGAACCTGACCTCGAACTGAACCTACTTTTAATATACTTAAATGTTGCCAAATTGTAAATTAAATACCAAATTAATGTTGCTGTACCTGAAGGAGAGTTCTTTTGCAATACAGACGAATAGATGTAGGCCTACCTACATTTCGTGAAAAATGAGCCAACAGTCCCAGTAGTTCTGCTCGTTCAATCGTAGATTCAGTTTCAGTTCAATTGTACAATCGTAGTGATAGTAGTAGTGGTAGTGTAGTAGTAGGGCCTTGCAGGTTACTATCCTCCGCTTCTTCAGCAGTAAGATCGACGAAATAACTGCCAACGCTGGCTTTTTCAATGCACTTGCGTTGCTTCATTTATAATAAATACTGACACTTGTGCAGTCAAGTCGTGACAACCAAGTATACTAATATCTGGGGGGGTGACTACCATTGGCAAACTGGCTTAAGTTTACGAGTCGCGAAGTACATACTGATGCCGTTGACATCAGTATATTGAATATATTGAATATTGCATACAGTATATTGAACGGAAATATCAATTTCAATTGGAATTTGAATTTTTAACTACTGTAGTTATACCAATGTTTGAATTTTTACGCATGCATAGCGGATGGTTCAAGTTTGGTTTGAAATTCAAACCGTTTGCACAGCTCCCTATTGGTAAGGAAATAATGGCATCCAGATTAGTTCAGCTGTAGATACAATTGTTTCAACTTTCAAGAGAATATATTGAATATATTCTATTGGTTTTATAAAATATTAATAGACTGCAGTGTTTATAAATGCATGTACAGTATATTACAATAGCTCTTAGGCCTATGTAGGCCTATTTGCTCAATTAATTAAATTGATTTTCTGTGTCAGGAAAATAATGTAAAATGTGTGTATTTATATCAGTAAAATAGGGCCAAACAATATTGTATTATGTATGTACGGTACCTACATAGTTACTCTTACCTAGAAGTATTGTGTTTAAAAGGCTATAATATTATGCAGAACACAGCCTACAGTATACCATTTGTGGTGCAAGATTTAGTTTGTTAGTGCATAAATAGTGCAAGTAGGCATTTCAATAATGTACATCTACGTAGCTATCTTGTAGGCCTAGTTTGTTGCACAAACATTGCCATTATACTGATGCATTATAATTCAGGCTAGTCTTGTTTCCAGTCTTGTTAATCATGTTTCCGGAATGGTACAAAAAATGCCAATTGTGGCAATTGAAGAAAATGAGGATTTGTACTTTAGTGTGCATCTATAAATTTTAATTTGTTTTCCAATGATGTAGGCTACTGTATTGTACTTTATTTGAAGTTCAAAGTTGTGTAAGGTTGTTTACATACTGTGCACTTAATTTATGTAATGTAATATATTATAAATATAAATATAAATCTGTGGTATACCGTATCTGAATTAGCTTACTATGTAGCCTATAGCTAGAAAATATTCATAGGACGCATTGAAAAATAAAACAGGTGATGTATTGGCCACATCTAAATTTATCCAATTATTTATTCACAAATAATACCTTGCTCCTAAACAAATCCGAGCCACATTAACCAATTGCTGGATCTTGCTACATATTCACAAACTTATTTTACAGCTAAGTCTGATACAGTATTTGTATTTGATATTCTGTTACTACGTTTTAAAAGTATGAATTTTTATTTTCTAGTAAGCCACACATGATTGATATAGGCCTACTGTGCTGTCAAAAGTTTAAAAAGTTTAAAAACACTTAAAATCTGGCTTCTCCAAATAATTATATTATGATTTGGTTATGATGCTTGATTGTTGCATGGACATAATATATTTAAAAAGCACTTCCATTTGGTGATGTGACTGAAGCAGTATTCAACTAAGAGAACATCTTTTATGACAATGACAGTACGTTTTAGTGTTTAATTTAATTTACTAAATATGTAATAGAATTTTTTGTGAGATTTTTTAACAGACGTGTGTGTGCAATATGCATGTATGTGGAGTGTTTTGTGTTAATCTGCATGTAAATTAGCTTGTCTATACATACTTCCATCTTGGTCCTTGCTCTCTACTGTATCTAACATCTATCGAACCCAATAACTTGCTAACATCCTCTGCACGTACCGAACACGTCTTGTTTCGAGTGGCACTAACACGTATGGTGTGTGTGTGTGTGTTGTGGCAGGCACATTCCCTTACCAGCAGCTGCCGTACGCGTGCTTGCTTCCCCACGAGCAGGTACTGGCCACCTGGGCCAAGGCACGGACCTCCGAGCAGTTTGCTTGCGACCTGATGAAGATCCTCTTCACGACGGAGGAACGAGTGCTTTGCAACGTCAACGGCAAGATGGGAAAACGACAGTTCAATGTGCTCAAGATACAGTTGATTCGAGAAGTTCTATATCATTTCAGTGACCTTCCGCTGGCCGATTTCGAAGAGCAATGGAAGAACTGCGTCACAAAGATCGACACTTCTAATCGAGGACTCAAACGGAATCTTGTACTTAAAGGGAGAAAGTCAATTTGTCTGTTGTAGTAGTTTTAGATAAGAATTGACCATGTGAATTAATACATTCAACATTCCTTCTTACTCTGTAGCTTTGATATGAAGAAGCTATTGTAAGCTATCTGAGCAAATTGGATTGAGTATAAGATTACTTTAACATGTGCCAATTAAAATCTTGTCCTGTCACTACTAAATATGTTTTGACTGGAATAAATCAGTATTACATTGATACAAGGTGTCCCTATTAAAACACACAAGAAGTATTTGCTCAGTATAAACCTTATGAGATGGCATAAGACAATCTACCTCCAGAGTGATTACCTATGTCACATTTTGTTAAAACTTGCTTATGTTGCCTTTTTGGCAATTAGTACTTTTCAACTTTCAAACTTAAGAAATATATAGTCTGCACATTATTGTACTAGGCTATCTCATTTCTTGACATAAAATGTGTCTTTGCAGTCAATGGATGGTTAACTGATCCTCCACTTGCAGTGTTACAACATTTATGACACTAAATGATCCATCGGTTATCAGTTTTAAATGCGAGACATGGTCACATGGGGTATGTTCCAAAACCTCCTGAAAATTATTTGGTTCTAGCATCCCATTTTGCCATGTTTTGGAATGGCAACAAGCAAAAACATGGAGACATTTACAATTAACTGAACAAAACAGCATTCGTATTTCTAATTGTTCTCCATGAGTAAAAAAAAAAAAAAAAAATGAAAGAAAGTATCATTCTATACTGCCTTTAAAATAATGGTGAAGTTCAATCGCTCTGAAGCGTTTGGTGAGCTTTTTAATGTAATTGCATTTTGAAAATACGTACTGGCATGAATATGCAAATGCTGGCAACAATGGAATGCAAAATTCCAGCATCTCGAGTGTTTTAAGCACGCCTGAGAGTCGAGAGTCAGGTTATGGAACGCCTGGTGTAGCATTTCCAGTTGGATACCGAACGAGTCTAGTCTGTTGTAAGCGCTTGTAACAGGTATAGGAATGTACCCACTTGCATTCATTATATGAACATTTAATATCAGTACATACATGGAAAAAGTTATTCATATTTTTGTTTTCTATTTGGAGACTTAAAGCACGTTGATAAATATTTATTTGCATTAAGACCGTGCGATGTCAGATCATCAAGATAAAGTTGCAAGTTTGATTCAGTAGCAATAATTGTGTGTGGATGTGTGGACAGCAAGACCTTGTGAGTGTAAGATACTGGCAATGACTACAGTACTAGTAATGAGATGTGTGAACAAGATAATGGCTTCATTATTATTGCCTAGCTAGTGAATTCTTCCATCCAATCATTTCATGTGCCAATGGTGTTATTACATGACACGTGTTAAGTATTTATTTTTCAAAACTTTGATAAAAACACATTTGAAGTTGAAACAAGGTGAAGTCTGTTTGTTGATTGTGTGTTAAGGCTGTGTTTAGAATATAAAATTGTTTGTGCAATAATTATAGGCTTAGATTTAAGACATACCGATGGTGGGATGTGAAACCTAACTCACTAACAACTTGCTCGCTTTCATGCTCATGCTATCTATAGTTTTTCAATAATTCTTCATTGGTGCCAAGACATCCCTCCTCCGCGTTCATGTGGATTTGTTGTGGGTTTTGTGTTAATTGTCTTCTCACACAGTTTCAATTTCTACTATTTGAAGTATTAGCAGCTTCACTCGGGGAATGAGATGACAAAGAAATTATTTTTGAGTTTGATAATAAGCTCATTCTCTAGGTTACAGATACATATATCTGTTTTTTCCCCGCCCCATCCGTTCACCTACTCTTCTGAAAGACATTTTTACTGTCCTGACTCAAACGTACCAGCCAGACAAAATCTAATTTTCTTAGATATCCATAGAAATAAATTTATGGAGAGTAGAACTAAAATGTTCAAACAATTAAAAATAAAATTGGCTACACAACTGTAAGTCATCAATGTACGTACTTATAGATATTGTTTCAATTTCTCATTTGAAATCGCTTACCACACTTTGGTATCCTGTCGAACATTCTACACCAAATTTAATTCGAAATCCTCAAGCGTTCTCTAGCAATGACCAGCGCAAGTTTTTGGGCTTTTGAGTTGAAACCAAATGACGACTGGAAAAACAACAGAACGCCGGCTTATTGTTCAACTGGAGAACCTTATGGACTACTATGGTCAAGGCTGTTGAGTCCCTTTGGCTTACGGAAAGTAACCTGAGTGGGGGAACAATTATTATGGTATACATACATCTAATTGTTATTTGAACTTATCCATAGAGGGAAAGCTGTGAAGTACATGCGTTTGCATTACAGATCCACATGTTAACTGTGCTACTAATTAGTAATTAGTATTTCATATTTCTCGTGGGAAAAAAATATTTTCAACAACTGTATAAAATCTAAACATTTGGAACAAACACCATGTTTGGTCTCCTCAGCTTTGTGCCTTTATTTAATTTTGCAACTATCCCTGATTGGTACCATTTATCTTTATCAGAAGTCTTTTTCAATTATGCAAAAGGAATTGTCATCATGCAATATAATATGATGTTCAACAGGGAAAAAATGTAACAGTCCACATTTTTAATGGTATTGTCACCATGAAACAGATCCGTCTATGCAAAATCTAAACACTTATAAAAGTGAAAGTTTTCTTAACTTTTTCTGGTAAGAATTCAATTTCTATCGCCAACCTTCTCTTCTAGTGATGTTTCCCACTGGACCCGTCCATAACTGAGGTCTCGCCAAATTGCGTGTGCTGTCTTTAGATTGTAATTAGTGAGTAGCGATTACTGCACAAGGTGTTGTGAAACCTGCAGGCTGGCCGCAGGTCATAGCTCGGCAATCGCAATGACAATGAAGTTCACATGTAATTGTTAACCATAGCATGCACATAATGCAGTTTCTTGAACGCTGCAAAGCCAGGGATGGATGGCATAGCTGCACTTCCCCATTAGCCTATTATAGTATACACAACATTATGGAATGTAGACTAATACATATAGTAGTACATGTAATGCCACTATGGCAAAATAATGTCAATGTAGCTAATAGTGGTATAAAAGATATGTCTTATTGAGTTGTTGTTGATCCTAGTAGTGTCTGATAGTCTTCACTAAACATGTAGGTCTATTAGGTATGTATTTTTAATGTGTAAAGTACTCAAGTAAAATGTGTAGTGAAGATCATGTGAAACTAGACTAATATACAGTACAGTACATAGTTCCTGGATACGCTCAATTGGCTAACTTAAAGGAATTTAGATACGTAAATGTTAGTGGATTGTTATACGCGAGGGTTTCTTATTTCATTGTCCTTTGATTGTCGTGCAGATGTGTGTGTGTGTGTAAACTGTGATCATTAAGTAAAGTGTTGTAAGTGGAAATGAGCAATTATTTATTTTATGTCTATGTAGGCCTAATGAAGCTACTCAGTATTAAGTGTTAGATTTAAGTACCTAGAAATAGTACCTACCTACATTGTTTAAACAATTAATTTTTATTATAGTAACGAAAAACATTGTTTTTTTCTCTCAATTCAGCATATTATTAATTATTGATTATTTTGTACTTTGTAGTAGATGTTCCTAAAATGTATTTAGTGTAAAGCCACAAATTTATGTTCAGTTAATGTTCCTGAATTAACGCACGCCAAATTACTGTACGAGTTGAGCCTGTACCATTCGTGTGGAGTACTTTCATTGGGAATAATGTCCATTCATATTACATTGAAACTTGTTAAATTCATGCTACGTACGCCAAGCAAAGCAGTAACAAAAGTTCAGCTAATGTCAACTTTTTGTGGAATTTAGAAACGTGAAACAAGTATGCTTCCTATGTTGAGAACGTTTTGCCACCGCATTTAAGAAATAACAATTCACAAATCGGAGCTAGTCATCGGGGACATCTCATTTTATTAAATTAATATAGACATTGCAGTCTAATTATTATAAATTTGTTTAATTGACTAGTTAGCATACTTAATGAACAAAGGTTAAGTAGATGTAATTGCTATTCAACACTAACACAGTTTGTGACAATGCATCATAATTCATAGCTTTATATGTACTATTTTGAATGGATTACAATTTAGAATTTACAATGACAAAAGCTCAAAATTAATTATACAAATACACTGAGATTGTTTCATGTATCCCATTTCAGTCATTTAAGTATATTGTTAAGCTGTAATTACCACATCTATTTGGAAATAAAATATACTTTGTGAAACATATTTGAAAATTTGACTCACAATAATAACTGGCTAAAATGCAAACACTTTCTTCCATATGTGGCATACCCAAAAGTCATAAAGAAAGTGAAACCCAGCTACATGTGTTCAGTTGATTAGCCTTGTTGTAGCATAAACAAGTGATCTAAACTGAAATAAACCAAAAGATAGTAAATCATAAAGTGTCAATTTTTGTTTCATATTATGGTTCAGACAATTCTAGTTACGGGTTTCAGTTTAATTTTTGGTTCGGAACTTATATCGGTTGATTTTGTTTCTTAGTTTGTACCAGATAAAACTCTGATTACGACAGTCGCTTGATTTGTTTCCACTCTCATTTCAACGTAGTTCATGAAACATGTACTGCTTCAGAACTGCTTCTCATCATAGTTACTACATTTATTTGAACTACAGCTGTTGATTAATGAATCTAGAGGTCTTTGTAATCAAATTTATTTTATTCTGTTAAATTATATTTTTGAGACTAATTTGATTTAAAAACCTGCCAACATTGTTTATTGGCCAGCCAACTTTCAAGCCTAACACTGTCTTATTATTATTATGATGATTTAGTATGTATCCCTTTGTATTAAAAATGTAATTAGTGTTGTAATAGGTTAACACAACTATATTTGTATGTTAGGAGCATGTTTTTATTACTCCTCTTGGATATTATAATGTCCACTCATCTTAAAAATACTATTACATTTATATAAAGGCCATCACTATATCTTATGTCTAATTTTCTGATTGTGTTGACAGGCATAGAGGTAAATGGTGTGATTCTCAAAAGTTGCCAATACACTGTTTATTTTAAACATTTACACTGTTCTGTTCTGTTCTACGAATGCATCTGCGTCATTATTCAATTATGCTGTTCTCTAAAAGTTGTTTCATTGTATTGCTGAATCGCCATCTGCTCAATATCAAATTTAAATTTAAAATACATAGTTGGCTATAATGTATTTATTTTACATGACATATTCTATATTTATTTTGTAAAATGAAAATGGACAACAGTATTGAATCTGGATTTATTTTTTATTTATTGCATTGGCATTGTTGTCAATTCTGTGCTCAGATAAATGTTTATTCTTGGGTAATGAATACCCACAGTAGGCATACACTGTCTCCTCTGTATTTAAATTTAAATTATGTTATATATCAATTCTTTTGTGGAACCAAAATCACAGATGAACAGTACCAAACACCATCATTTGTAAATTTATTTAAATGATTTGATAAAATTAAATACCAATGTAAAATGTATCAATTCTGTTGAACTAACACTACCATTGTTGTTCAAAGGCTTTCTTCGTTTTGATGTTATGTAATACTATTTTATAATTTGTTTGTGAAGTGTGTGACAGTGTGTTACTGTTATGTGATTGTTGATTATTTTATAACTGTAAACAAGTTTGTATTAGGCCTATTACTTTTAAAAGGCCACTCTTGTAATCCAGCAGTTTGTTCAAAGCTCCTGAATAATAAGAACATTCTTCTAGTCTATATGTTGGATGGTAAATGTTTCCTGCAATAATCAGAGGCTAGTGAAATATTATGGTAAATGTACTGTAGAAATATGTCCTCCTTGGTTTACCACTTAATGCTGTAGAATTAAGATGATTACTTTGATTGATATTTCAAGGAATGAAATAAAGTTCATACATTAGTCAAAAGGAGATTTGTAAAGGTAAACATTTATTTACTGTGAGAAATAAAATATATAGTTTTGTGTACAGGTTGTTGTTTTATTTTATATTTGCAGATTGCCCATTATTTAACTACGTATGTAGTATCCTCTAACAATTAGGCTGCTTATTTGTTCTGCTGTGGAGTACTGTGAAAATTTTAATTATGTTTGTGTTTGTGCACACTCTGTAACCACAACACACCACAAATATAAGGTATTTCTGCGCATACCAAAAGCACATGGTGTACAATATCCCCCCTTGGTTTTATATTCTGATAAGCTTTTGGATAGAAACATGATAAAATAAAAGACAATAGGCTATAATTAGATTATCTTGCTAGATGTTGTGGGGGGGGGGGGCTCCATTGCAGGTATGTGTACCACAAATGAGTTAGCTCCAGTAAAGAAGGGTATTTAGAGTTTGGATTTTCAGTGAAGTAGCACACACCCTCGATGACACAAAGCTAGTGGACTCCGTGTTACCTTTTATAAGAGTTCACATCCATCACCATTTATCAGTTCATTGTCTTAATTATCTTAGTTATAATAGTAAATGAAAGCTCACATGCTATAGTTCACCTATCTCTACACCTACTAATAAGCTTCTTGTCGCAAAAATAGCCTGCCCAATACAGTATGGTTATTTAAATATGGCGAAACTGAGTGATTGAGAATCTTTGTGTATTATATTTTAAATGTTATACTGTAGTAATTTTGTCTCGTGATTGCATATGTTCTTCACTGTGAGCTGGTACCTTTGCTGGCATGTATTAGCTTCAGACAGGGTTAGGGACACATTAGTGTAACTTGCAAGTTTATGTGCAGCAGCTTGTGTGTTTGGTTCATCTGGCATTAACACTCTTCCAGGCCAAAAGCTTTTATCTCTCACTTCGTCATCAGAAAATACCAAACATGTTTTATCCCTTCACTTCTCCAAATTATTTACTTCTGCATTTATTTTATGTTTTAACACACATTTTATTTTTACATTTTAATCCAGGATGTTTATAATTTGTTTTGATTTCTTCTGCATGCAGTGTTCAAGAATTTCCCATACCCTCCGTTCCCGTGCCCCTTCTGTGACCGAGCCTACACTAGCTGGGGCTTCCGACGAAGACACATCAAAGGGGTTCACACCAACTCACCACGCCTGTCTTGCAAATGGTGTCTCCAGGTGAGCAATAGTACCAACCACGATCTTCTTCAAATGCATTCTCTAGTTATACTTCGCGCCAAGTTAGAAGAGCGCCGGCTATTTCTTTGTATTTGGTTGAACTGTTATGCGACAACTTGTACCTGTCAATGAATATTAAAACCTCCCATTACCAATGACATCCTCCAGTGCGCTTCAGTGCTTCGAAGAACGTGCTGGTAATGTTACTACCTGCGATGAAAACATTTGGGTAATGGCCATACCTGTGTGCAAACCCGTTGACCAGTTGAGGTCGATGTTTTTCTCTGTCCAGACGGGTAGTGCAATATTCCACCTGCGGTTGGAATTGCAGCCTTTTGTCCACCTTAATGTCGAGTTTAAAGATGCGTATAATGCTTGTACAATAGGGCTCGAGAAATCGCTTTACTAACTTGGCGCGAAGTATACTAATTTTAGTTGATTCTAACAATATTGCTTCAAGGACAAACATGCTGTCTGTAGCTAGCAACAATAACATTTCAAGGTATTAGATGTAACGGTGTTTGACATGGACCGGCCTTTGCATGTAGCGTTTTGGTTCATTCGATAGAGTATCATTCACTATGACGTGTTGACAAGCGAGCAACTGACCTTGACTGAGTACAGGGTTCTCTGTGTCGCCAGTCTTGTAGTTCACAAGAGGTTTGATGGTGCCCCGGAGATCTCACGTTTTACCACCATTTTGTTTTGGAAAAATTATTTCGTGTACTATGTAAGTAAGTAACTTATATACACAAAATGTAACGCGGACAATGTTGCAACGAAACTAATAGCGCTCAATCTAGGCCTACATCAAAGTTTGTGGATGTTCGAAATTTTAACTTGATCGCGATCAAGGAATCTCTGTTCAACCGCTATCGCAAGAGATAAAAAAAAACGATTGCCATTAAATTCCAATGGAAACCTTTGCTTAAAAATTGATTAATTATTACAGTCAATGCAAAATGATTATTGGTAATCAAAATAACCACTGACTCGTAAAAACTGACCTAAATACATTACAATTTGATTTGATTATTGTTTCAAGATACCAAACATTGAGATCCTCAGTGCCTTGAAACTGAAATATGGAGTTCGTGTGAACTTCCATCAGAAATTTGCGAGCAATCTGTTTAGTTGACATTATTATTGTGTCTGTTTTGGCCAGTAACATTAAACCTTTATGATCAGTAATATTGAAGACTTTTCGCTTGGTTACGTAGTATTATATGCAACGACGTGCATCGCTAATAATGTATCCTCCAGGTGCTGCCATCTCACAGCGAATGGGAGAACCACGTGATATCGGAGCATCAGTTGTCCCAGTGCGACGCCCACAACGGCCTACTCATACTAGAAGAAGCACACATGGTCCTGCAGATACCCAACCCGACACGTCTTGACGAGTTTGTCAACATGATACACCAGAGTAACGAGGGCGGCAGTTCACCAAGTGGTTCGGGGTTGGTGAAAGGTTCAGGTTCATAACGTTGCCATTGGCTATGACACGTCGTATAGAGATTGCCGAGTATGTCACTCTACACTCAGGGTGATGGCCCTACATCACTGTAATGCTTCCAAGTCTGATGGATAGAGACAAGGTCTACTTGATCTCCGCCTAGCGGAGGCTCCTCGAACTCTCAAGTTAGGTCGTCGCAAGGGAACCAAAATCGCCATTTTGTATCCCACTAAAAAAAACTGTTATAATAATTAAATATCCATTGTAGGTCATGTAATATAATACTTAAAATTCCTAAAAGAGAAATTTTCATAGAATATAATGATTGAAGATTATAAAATATGATAATTTTTCCTTTTTAGGAGGTAGTTATATTTGACAGATCACTTCATTTGTTTTCTTTCACATTTCTCTAATTTGAATAACATGTGATTTTTAACATTGTAGAACAGACTGCGACTACCTAACTTGGGAGTTCGACGAGCCTCCGCTAGGCGGAGATCAAGTAGACCTTGGATAGAGAATCCTCAGTTTCCAGTAGGCTGCAGGTAGTGTGTGAAATCGACAGCAAGTTAACTTGCTTGTTTCCTGTTATTTGAAATTTTGTTACTGAACCTCAATGTCATCTTCATAAGAATTTTCCTCTCCAAATAATACAATGTAATTCAAACTCCAGAAAGATACTACAGTATCTAATAATGACCAATAACCAGTAATTGTGCCTGAAAATGTACATGAAAATGTGCATGAAAATGACAAACATCTAGATATGTCTGTGTTGTATTGAATTTTTTATATATTTTACAATATTGTCAATACTTTGGATGGGCTCTTTTGTAAATCGGTAAATTATAACTAGACATTAAATAAATAAAACTATTGATTTCGATACTATGTACTGTATTGGTACCCAGTGCAGGCTCTCTTAAGGCGCGTCTCCACTGCGTCGGCTTGGCCGATCGGCCTGGCCGCGTGGCAAAAGCCGAATGGCATGACCGTCTCCACTGCGTTCGGCAGTACTAGAGAAAATGAATTGACGACGAGACTTACACATAGCCTCAGTAGCATTTATAATTGTTGTAGCAAATAAAAAACGCCGTAAACTACGTTTTTGGGTCATCCGAGTTTGCGCAGTAGGGACAGATACAGTGCAAGTGATCTAATAAATGTCTGATATTGATCTGTTAATCCTCGAATATAGGTGCAATGGGTTTTTTATAAACTTTTTTAGAACGTCAAGCTGTGATTCCCAATATTTATTGGATTCAATTGGTCCCAAAATCGGTAAACAGGATACAAACTTCAACTTCAGGTGTACTATAACTGCATGTGTGCATGTGAAATCCCTTTATCACTCAGTCAGCGTCCAATTGCCAGTCAATGACAATGCATGCACTGGGGGTGGCAGTTGGACCCACGATAGGCAATGTTGGGTTTATATTTTAAGTTGCGCACATTCAAATCTACCCCTTCCACCATACCAACCTGATTGGTTCCTTGAGCTCGACGAGGCATTCGGCACGATTTCCTTTGATATTTACCGACATTAGTCGGGAAACGATTCGGCCTGCCGGTCGGCTTTTTAGGCCGCTCGGCCTGGCCGACGGACACGTCTCCACTGCGTCGGCAAAAGCCGCGCGGCCAGGACGAGCGGCTTTTGCCGACGCAGTGGAGACGCGCCTTTATATATTCTGCCATAATCTGTACATTTCATGTAATATAAGGGGACTAATGCTAATAGGCCTACAGGCAATAAATATATAACACAACACATTGCATAAGTTTTGCCATCATGTTTGAAATTTTTTAGATTCAGTAGATATATATGTATAGGTCTAAGATTAATTTACAAACAATGTTTTTTTTAAAATTTGTAATAAATTAATATAAGTACACATATTCTTTGAATCAGAAGAATTCATGATAGGCCTAACATAATTTCAATTTAGTCAACATTATGATGTAAGGGATACTTATGGCCAATTGTTTCGTACCTGTTAAAAATACAGCTGGGCATCGATTTAAAATGGCAACATTGACATCGAAAACAAATAATCGATGTCAAATCACGATGTCGAAATTTTTTCAACATCGAAATAAAATTAATCGACGTCGTTTTTTTTTTTTTTTTATGTCTCACCTGTTAAATAAAACAGTATGGGTTCACTGCAAATACGTTCACTAATAGCTATAGTAACTCTTGTTGCCCATGGCCCCGAGTTCGACAAGACATGGCTCGCGTAACAGTAACTACTATTAGTTGAAGTGTGAAATTATCGCATTCAAGGGAATTTACAACTTTTTAACGGGCAATCGTATAAGTCGAGAATTGGCTAATTAATTAAATAAATTAATAAATAATTTGAGGAAAAAAATCGATTATTAAAAGAAAATCAATGTTGAAAATAATCACTGACATCGGTTATTAATCGATTAATCGATGTCGATGCCCAGCCTTAGTTAAAAGTGGTCTTACTGATAGTGATATAATGTGTCATATTGTTGCATCATGGCAGGACAGTTTTGGTTGACATTACATTAGAGAGCAGTCAATGTCACAGTTTGGGTTATATGTAGCTACACGTTCTGATTGGAATTTTCTGACTTGTCTTAGTCAAAAATAGAACACGATAGACTTCTTTTTTATTCATGCAAGCTGGTTTGTCTGTTTATTGGAGTCTGCAAGCCACGTACTGTCAAAGCCAAGCCTATTCCTAGCAAGTAGCAAGCTATTGCTATTGCTTTGGATGAGCTTTCTAGCCGTTCCCATAATAAAAGAGCAGTTTTACAGAAAATTATTTTTTTATTCTATAAATGGGTAGAATAGTCTCCTGAAGTATATATATTATTCTATTTGGATGTCACTCCAACAACATATCGCAACACCAAACAATAGATTCAGTGATATTAAATAATAGTACAAAAAAAAGTTTAACTATAAAGTAAACATTTGAATAGATTTGTTATTAATGATGGTACCCAACACACAAAATGTGACATGTATGTATTTCCATTGCATATGAAAATAAGTAAATAATTATGTTTATATTTCTTAAAGTGTCATCTGGAGCAAATTTCATCGTTTTAAGTATCCATACAAATAGGCCTACACTAGTCACAGAGGCTCACATATAGTGTTGCAAAATCAAATTGTGTTGTAACATCTTGTGGAGCCAAAAACAAAGTGTGAATGCTGAATTTCGTTGTATAGTGAAAACTCAACCTTTGTTTATACTACAGTGAAACTTCTTTATAAAGAACGTCTTTATAACAAAATGATCTAGGCCTATGTATAGAGGTGTTTGTTTTTCGCGGACCGCGAAATCGCGAAAAGTGTTGATAAAGAAGGGGGAGATAACCAAAGTGTATATCTGTTGATAGGCACCTTAAAAACATCAAAATTTCACCGCGAAAATTCGCGAAATCCGTCAATTTCCAGTCATAACATAGAAATTTGTATTAGAGAGCAAAATAACACAAAATATCGATTATTTTTAATTTATTATAAACATTTTTAAAAAATTAAAATTTATTATTACAGTCAAACGTCATTACAACACAATCGTGGGGACCTAATATTTTTTCATTATAACGATGGTTTCGTTAAGAAGATCAACAATTTATTTTTGCTGAAATTCGGCGTCAAGCAGAGCAAACGAGGCCAATTCTGAGGGATTTTACTTGACGAACAAGAAGATTCTTATGTGTTGTGACTGCTGCCTTTAATTCGACCGTAAAGACACACTAGACAAACACAGGTAATGGTAATGTTAATACACATCGTATTAACTAGTACTAGTTTGTGCATACAATTCAAATAACATAATTACATTAAAATTTCTTTTTAATTTAAACATGTTTCTAGTGAAATTTACTGTAGAAAATTTCCCTAAATGCATAACACCGCCATAACATCGAAATTACTAAATCTATAAACGAAATTTAAGAAAACATAACACCATTTACAAACACCTCTATCTATATAACAAACTGTTTTTGAGGTCCCAATAGGTTCTTATGCATGTAAAGGTACCCTCTTTATAAAGAAATGTTCTTTATAACAAAATAATAATCGAGCCCCCAAGAGTTTGTTATAAAGAAGTTTTACTGTATATACAAAATTTCAGCTGCCACAATTTGGTTTTGGCTCCAGAAGATGTTACAACACAATTTGACTTCAGTAATATGCGACCCAAAAAAATGTTAAAATTTTTTTGATAAACATGATTGATAAACATTAAGTTGATAAGACCTTATTTTAGTTCCACTCTCTATACAAGTCAATTTGTATGGATATTTAAGAAAATTAAATTTGCTGTGGTTGGCATCTTGAAAAAATGCTGTCACAACATACAACTGGTTCTTAATTTCCCTCTTATCTTTATGTGTGTTTATTTTCAGACTACATATTGAATACATTTAGGCCTACCACCATGCATAAAAAACAGATTGTTAATACAGTAAATAAAAAAGTCGAGTTTAGTGTAGGATATAATACTGCACTAAAATTGGGATTGCAATGCAACTGGAATGAAGATGCAATTACTTCATGTGTAATATTATTTATTATATGTCTGTATTAGCCAAACTACATTCAGCACTCAATACAAAGTGTAGCATGTAGTTAATTCAACCATAAGGGCAAGTTTTCTTTACCTGTATCCTATATATTCCTGAGCAAACTTGTGAAATGTACCAAAGACTGGGTTACTAATGAACATGGAAATTATATGCAGTCATTGGTGATAAGTTTGCAATGTGCTTGCTAAATAATAGATGGTAGTTAGAATACAATACACACTGTAAGCCAGTGCACTCACGGTTTTAAATATACATCTATTTCTGGCTAGATTGTTATTTAATTACTAGTCGAGTTAGTTGTAATTAAATTTTCATACTTGTTAAAGATAATATAACATTTGAAATATGTATTTAAAAAAATGTTGACTTGCTTATTATATTATGTGATCTTTGGTGAGACCTGATTTGCATGTTCATACCCATTTCCATTTAGAGGTCTGAAACTTGCCCTTGTATCATTATTCCTGGTGCAAGTTCCGTAGTTATTTCCATCTTGTCAGTTCCCGACGACCACGGCTGAACATTTATCCCCTGAAAGTTTCCGTTATCAGAATACTGCCTGCTCACCATGTTCTTATCTTGCCGAGTGTGAACTTCTTCCTTTATTGGACTCTTTTGAAAAGTCGGACTAGTCCCGTTTGAAGTGCGTCTTTCGTAGTTGGCATTGTTCGACTTGGATGGGAAGTTTTCATTTGCATCATTCGGCCTCTTCTTGAAGTTGTCTATCGAAGAGGTCATTTCTCTCTCTGATGAATTGTTGTCAATGTCTTGGAACCTTCTAAGTGATGCTCTGTTGTTGTTCGTCTTCCTCAACATTGCCTGAAGAAAAGAAAATGTATTTTCGGTTTTAAATCACATTTCAAATATATTTGCAACAGTAAAATATATGTTAGCTGTACTAGCATTTAAGTTTAACCGTCCAGGTTTATTACACTTTTAAGTTAACCATAACTTTTCGTTCCTACCTATTCCCAGCTAAAATCATCAAATTTACTTCTGAAGTTCTGAGGGTCTCTAAAAAAAAAGTGAAAGCTAAAATAATAAACAATACATTTGAAGCTATATATTTTGACGTGTGTTCCGTAGCAAATGATTATGACACTGATACACCATTGAATTGTTCCTTGTTATAATACTGTATTGGGAAAATTATTGAACTTTTCTTCTTTTCAGTGTACATTTTTAAGAATATTTAAGTTTATGACAATATAACAGTGTGTAAATAGGGAACTAGTAGTAAATAGTAGTAGTAGTAGTAGTAAATAGTAACTTTGATTATAACATCATGCCAGTTTTTAATACTTGAACATTCTATTGTGTATTTGTCATTGACAAAACGTGATGAGTCTGTTAACTAATTTGTTGAACCAACAGAGTGAATAAATTGATGCTTTCTTTGCTTCTACGTTTCAATATATATATTAGTAATGTTTTGATAATAAAGCAACATGCCCGACGCATGGTTATAGTATGTCGTTACACAGTATATAAATTAACTTATAATATAAACTTACCTGGAAGTTAAATGGTGGATTGTCATTCACCCCTTCAATGTTTTGCCTCCCCTTCATTTCCATCTCAACGATTGGGTTCTTGAGGCCCCTGGGAACTGGTTTCAGAGCAGGACGAATGATTTCTTGACTAGTCAAACAATGGTAAGTATTAGATATATATCTTACCTACTTCTTAGAAACACTTTGGAAAATTAAATGTTCTCCTCCTAAACAATAAAAAGTATAAATTGAGAGTGCCACAGTGACTCATTGAGGCCATATTGAGAGAGAGTAATAATTTGACAATAAAGACACTACAAACAAAACCACGGTTTGTATAGCACATCCATGCACCAAACTGCAGCTTCCTCGGATGCAAGGAAACTAGCATTACTTCAACACTGTGCGTTTGGCGGTTGGCACACCTGTGGTGCCCATGAAGTCCTGCCGAGCCCGAGTACCTCTAGTGGAGATTATGTATGTAGTTGATGCTGCTGTGGATGATTCAAGTCATTCACACATTGATACTTATTTATTTATTTATTTGATGATATTTCTCAACTTCATAATATATATATATATATATTTATTTTATTTCTTAATTTCATAACATATATATGTTGGAGAGGGTTTTTGGGTATTAGTCCACGTTTTGTGAGGAGGTTGTTTTTTTACATACCTTCTTTCACAACGCCTGGGCAGTGCCCAGGCGTTCGCGACGACAACACACGCGACCCGGACCTGTCACCTGATGATGCCGCAACATTTGTCGGCGAAACGTTGTGAAAGAAGGTATGTAAAAAAACAACCTCCTCACAAAACGTGTACTAATACCCAAAAACCCTCTCCAACATCTCAGTTTGTCTACGAAAATTTACGTCTCAACATATATATATTTAAAGAAAAGTATAAATTCCTATAAGTGAAATTAATTCATCAAACTGTTCTAGGACTAGTTTCATTATTTTAATACAACATCAGTGGCGAAAACCATTCGCTTATACTGTGTAGTGTCTCTAAATACAAGCAGCCCTATACTCACCGATTGTGTTCATTCTTCGCTTTGTACGAGTCCTTCTTCGGACTCGACGTTCGCAGGAAGTCCCAGTCGTTGTCATCTTCGTCATGCACGGCCTTCTTGTTATCATTGAAGGACCGTTGCTTGTTATCCGGCGTGGCCGTGACTTGCTTGGCCGGGGTGTAGCCCTTGTACCCTGGGTCCTGCGGGAAGTTGACGGCGTGCACGGCAACAGGCTTCCTGCCCCCGTACGGCCGCGGCCCGTGGTGCTGGTACGGAGACGACGTGGGTTGTTGCTTGATAGAGAGATAAGATAGATAATGTATTCACCCTGTAGACTTACTTGCACAGGATATTAATGCTGCTACTACTACTACTTCTACTACTACCATAGGCGTGCGCAGGGGGGGGCAGCGGCCCCCCCATTAGGATGGGTGAGCTTTTTTTTTTAAATAGAATTTGGCCCAGGGTATACCGTATACGCCTGCCGATCGTAAAAGACGAGAAGAGGACCTATAGGCACCTTCCTTATATTAAATATATTCCTCAAACTGTCACTAATGCTCCAACTGCCTTGCCCGTTTGATTTGCAGTGGGGGACTTTAATTTAAAGCGTCTAACTCTAAACCAACCCTGTAGGCTCCGAACACCATCGACGAGTGAGCGATAACCAATCAACGATCTGAAGTCCTAGATTGGAATGACGTTGGAATCAGCTGACCGGCCTCAACATCAACTGTTGCCTTACCGCCAATATATTGGCTTTGGGACTGACCACTTCCTTCACTTTGTTACAATGATATCACTGCATAACCACAAATAATTGTGTGAAATTAACCCATTGAACAGACAATCTGTACTCTTCCTAATACGCTTAAAAACACATTTAAAAATGCATGTCTTTAAAAAAAAAAACCTGCGGAGCTTCTTGCGGGGGGCATTCCCCCCACACCCCCCATTGGCGCCGCCGTGAAGTACTTTCATTGGGAATTTATTGTGCCCCCCCATTGATCAACCTCTGCGCACGCCTATGTCTACTACTACTACTTCTACTACTAGACACACATACAAGTAAGCGGAAATGGAAAATATGTACACATTTATGCCAGATATTCCCCTGTGGGTTGGCTTTTAATGCAAACACAAAAATACAATAAGAAACATAAAGTTATTTAGGCTAATAGATTAATTTGACATAAAGTAAATTAAATAGCATCATGTGCGGAGGGCACGGGCTATTGTCCTATCCTACAGTGATATAAGTATTGATACAGAAACAAAATTATTCAGACTACATACACAAATATCAAAAATGTGAAAACTCAGGCTTAGACAAGTACTCTAGAGTGGGTGACAAACCTTGTCCTCGACCCCCTTGCAGCTATCGGGGTCGCGGCAGTACGGGGTGCGGGTGAAGGTGTCGACACAGGCTTAGACATTAGACAAGTACTCTAGAGTGGGTGACAAACCTTGTCCAATTGACCCCCTTGCAGCTATCGGGGTCGCGGCAGTATGGGGTGCGGGTGAAGGTGTCGACACAGGCTTAGACAAGTACTCTAGAGTGGGTGACAAACCTTTGCCTGGTCCTTGACCTTGACCCCCTTGCAGCTATTGGGGTCGCGGCAGTACGGGGTGCGGGTGAAGGTGTCGTAGCTGCTGTCCCGGTCGTCGTTCGTCTGGCTTGCAGCGGTGCTGGTTTGTGTTTCTTGATCTTTAAACAGAACATTACTGCGTGTTTACAACCCTCCTAAACAATTCCTCGAAATTAAAGCATTTTAACTTTCCCCCTCTGCATTTAAGTTATTATCGGACCATCCAAAACCGAGGTTTGACACATCTTAATATTGATTCACCTATTTACTAGAAATGATATCGATTAAGGCTATTCGTCCCCTTCGCAGACAGTATTGAAACATTTTTTTTACAAGCTACAACAACAAATATCTTTACCCGAGTCACCCCTAGTATGACTAGAAGAAAATAAAAAAAACATGTTGTTTCTACGCGTACCGGCCGTATACACTTCCAACTTTACGGTGCTGGCTCCACGGTTACTAAATACTAAATGTAACGTTTTAAATATTTTTCTCGATTTGAAATACTTATGAAATAATGACTATGAAATTACATGGCTGTAGCATAAACAGGGACTAAACTACAACAACTTTTGTGTAAGATAAATAAAGTAGTAAAAATTGGAAATTTGTGATTAACAATGTATGCGGAAAGAACTAAAAACCCATGCCTCAAACTTCCTAGTCATTATGAGGCATCCTTTATATGACAGCACGAGTATAGGTATCTGTTTACTTTAGTTGAAACAGCGTGCACGCAACTGGCGGTTGAGTATAAGAATGTAATATGACAGCATGAGTATATATCTTTCTACTTTAGTTGAAACAACGTGCACGCAACTGGCGGTTGAGTATAAGAATGTAATATGACAGCATGAGTGTAGGTATCTGTTTACTTTAGTTCAATCAGCGTGCTCGCGACTTGCGGTTGAGTATAAGAATGTAATATGACAGCATGAGTGTAGGTATCTGTTTACTTTAGTTGAATCAGCGTGCTCGCGACTTGCGGTTGAGTGTAAGAATGTAATATGATTGAGCTTTACGAATAATTGAGAATTGACTTGAAGCCTCCAGCACTGTTACTCATCAAAATGTCAGAGAGCGAAAAAGTACGCAATTTGTTGACGCTAGAGAAGCGAGCGACACGAACTTGCTTCCACAGTGTCATGTACTGTAAATCGTATCGACTACCCAGTAACTCGGCTGCCTGCTGATACCTCGGCTCTGCGCGCTGGGGGGGATGTTAGTGTGGTCACATTGCGTCATATATCAACAGCTGATAATGATTAAACAGTGTGCATATTTGATAGCGGGCTGGAATGGAAGCGATTCCAAATTTGAAGAATCGATTTCCGTATTTGTAAGTGAGGGAAAAATAGATGCTACAAAAGTGACCTTTTTTAAACTGAGAGTGCGTTTCTATGATCAGGATCCAGCCGTGCGACTTTCCCACAGTGGTAGGAGGTCCCGATCTGAATTACATCCTTCGAATAGGCTACAACAAGTCAAAATGACTATTATTTTAATAATTCAAAGGTTTCTTACATAAAACGTAACCCTTTATCTATAAAATGAGCTTTGCCTCCTTCGTTGATTCCGTAATTTTGTAATAGATGTCATCCCTATACAATTTACATCTAGTAAAAATTACTTGACAGCATTGAGTTTATATTTTGACTGACCAATCATCTACCTGTGGGAAGGCACTCATGACCTTTGATCTCACTAATAATTACCAATACTACTAATAACAGACTGTATGATCTACGAACAACGTTGTGGACGCTACGTACTGCGATAATTGAGTATGTTTGAATGTAGACCAGTGTTATGACGGCGAAGAGGCGCGTCCCAAGCTTCGTAATCGTCGTCGAAGGTAGACATTCCGGCCCTAGAAAACAATCATTAATTAATGCCGTACTTGAATATATGAATGGTCGTATATCACAGTAATTGAGTATGCAAAAAAAGAGTATGCAAAAAAATTCACAAAAAAAATTACATAAGCCTATATGTTAAAAAATCTGAATGTTGGTCCTATACGATCTACACTTGTTGCTAATGCTTATCACGCTATCATTGTTATGTTATGTATTCTACATCTGCAACAGGACCGAGGTTCCACCCACTAGTGCAAATTTAATATACTGTAGGCCTATATGATGATTGATGAATGATGATCATGCTTGTCGATAATGGAAACAAAATGATAACGTGACTATACAATTTATTTTTTCCGCCAGAAACGTTCAACATGTTTGGGCAATCGATTCAAACGCATTTTTGAATCTCTAACCTGTTCCCCACAAACTCACTTTCTGCAAATGAGGGGTTAGAAAATAAAATATACCAATTTAATCTGCATTCCATTATATAATGGTATATTATAAGTTATGGTTTGTATACACGGTATCTATATCCACATATATGTTGTATTCTTAGATTCTCGTGGATATATTATGTGATCCTTATATGGGGATTTTCACGTAAGTCGTCAACCACGCAGTTATTTTGTTAGTCATTACGAAATTGGGTATTCATGCCAAAACAATAATAATCCATCCATCTTCCTTATATTTTCATCAAGGTACTTTTCGACAAGAGTAGGCTTCGTGCCGGTACCATGGCTTCCCTTCCTCCCTTCCTCATCATTCATCATTCTCCATATTATTATATATTACATTTTCACTAGTGGGACCTCGGCCCTGTTGCAGAAAGAGAATACATAATATAATATAACAGTGACTTTGACCTTACCCTGGCGCGGTGAGGGGGTCACACATGTATGTGGTGTCGAAGTAAGTCAGGTCCTTGAGTCTGAAGGGCAGCTTCCAAACAGTGCGCTGCGCCTTGCCCAGTACCAGAGAGGACCGTCCACCAGGGTCCACCTTATCGAGGGCCACTGCTTGGTTGCAACTTATGATGCCACTGGCTGCGTTCTGGTTGAATAGGTGAACCTGAGGGAACATTCCCCTATTACTTTCGAGCATGGAAACTAGGGCCCAATGCGTCCACCATCTTGCTTTGCTGGTAACAATCTACCCAATCACGTTGCAAGGCAATACTTCGATGCTCTAGTATCTCTTTTAAATTAGTTTCTCATTTTATGTAACGATTTATTTATCTCTTATTCGTCGGTGGCAGAAAGTAATTCGCTGATATCCTCATATAGCTCTGACCATCACTCTAGAGAATGTATATTTAATTTAGAAGGACTGCATCTTATCGCCAGTAGGAGTACTGAAACCATTATAGCATTTGCAATATTGGAGCTTCTGGGAGGGTGGGCTTTAGTTCGAAAGACCAACCACCCCTTCCCCCTGTGTGAGCTAATGAACCCAATGATAGTGCTTTCCGTGTCACAATAAAATAATTGTTTGTATCGCCAAGAATTGGTTAGTAGAATTCTAAACAGGTTTTCATCTCGCCTCGTGCGAGTCAGTACTACTGCAATGTGACTGAGGAAACCTTGTCTGCTATACTGAGTAGATTGTCTACCTGTTGAGAAAAGTAGACGAGGTCCTGATGTCGAGCGGCCCTGTAGAACAACAGCACCTGGAATATCGTCTTGGCCTTCCACTTCTTGCAGTACATCCTCATGAAGTCACACATGGTTTCGTCCCATTTCACTGCAAACGATCGCGTTACAATAAATTATTTGATTTAAAAAGCGGGTGTGCTATTCTAAAGTAAAGTAATCACAAAATAAATGTTTTTTTCACTCACCAGGAATTGGCTCCAACAACGGTCTTATGTGTTTTCTCACTTGAAAACCTCGAAATTCTTAATCAAAAATCAAAAAGAAAAACTTCAAAATGTTTGTATCTTGAGAATAAAACAATCCATGTGTAACCTGGCCCACGCACGTGTATCACACGTGGTTGGTGATGTTCGTTGTATCAAAGATCATGGTCTTGTAAATCACCACCGAGACTTTTATCGAAACTGATTTAAATCTTGTTAATTGTAATGAATTTTCTTTGAGAGGAATTTATGCTACAAATGGTCAATAAAAATGCTAAAGTCGTTTGTTATCTAACAAGTTTTAATGTTACAGTTTATTTCAGGTTTTCTGTGGCAAACACAAGCCGACAGAAGGAATTGTTTCATTCCTGATAATTGTTGGTTAATACATGGTTATTGCTAATAAAAGGCTAGAAATCTATCCTTTTGAAATGCTAGAGTTTTCTTTCTTCCCACTCTTGAAAGTGACTTTGTTTAACCTAAAAAAGATAAAAATCGTGTTATTGGGACCAGACCAATAAATTACTTGAGCAGTGTCTTTGTGGGCCAAATTACACAGGAATAAATCTTAATACAAGTAGAGGAATATGCTAGTTTAAAGAGCTTTTCTTAAATGATGTTACTAAATACAATACTAATTTTGAGTTTGTCCATAAAGTTTATGCATGCTAATAGAGGCTATATTGTAGATAAATCCTTATTACCACGATTTGAACGTATGGCCATGTTGTATTATACCCTGCTTTTTTACTACAACCACTTGGCTGAATAACTGATAAATTATATTTAAAGTTCTCGATAATGATCTGCATTTAATTTTTTATGATACAACATTTCTAACACAATAATCCAATTTCCCTTGTTATTATTAGTAGAAATGTTTTGAGTTTAGTTTATTGGCCATGAACTGCACAGTAACAAGACTACAGTTCACGTCTAATGAGAAATTACACTCAATAGGTTACTGATCGGGATGACTATAAAAATTGAATTTGTCGTGTGTATGTAGGTAAATATTCAAATTACAATAAACTTGAGGATCAACAATCACGTTTAGAGCTCTTTCTAGCAACTTCTATGAAACTATTATTATCTTGTTAGTAAAATTAGTTATACCAAACTTGTTTTTCGTCCAACTACTATACTTCGTTTAATATGTCTGCAATATAAACAATTAATTTAACGCCCTGTTTTGAGCATTTCTTTTTTCTTGTTAATAAAGTTAATAACGTAAACAAAATATATTATATTTTTAGTTCTTTTTAATTCGACTTCTGATATTAGCTATAAATCAAGGTTTATTAACCGTAATTCAAAGTGGTCACTACTGCAATAGGTGTAGGCCTACCCCTACACTTATCGGAGATTAGTACATCTAAAGGATGAATAACGTAATAACCTTTTTGTATCAAGATGGCAGCCTCTTCCTCCGTCATTCCCTCCTCTTCTACTTTTTCGGGTTTCTCGTTCTCCTTCTCCTCCTCTTCCACCCTCTCCTCGCTCTTCACTGTAAACAACAACACTGCATCAGTACTGCCAACAACAGTATGTGACGTCACACACACAAGTTCAACTCACTTGAATTAAGGCGCTTTATTTTGGTAGCAACGTTCCTCTTGGCCAAGAAGGCTCTCATCATAGTCTGAACCTTGACTATCTTCTTCACCTGGACCTCGTACTTCCTGCAAACACAATTCTTGTATTAATTGTACATTGGGTAGCTAATTGACACGCAACACATTCTTGCATTAACTATACATTGGGTAGCTGATTGACACGCAACACATTCTTGTATTAGTATTAACTATACATTGGGTAGCTTATTGACACGCAACACATTCTTGTATTAACTATACATTGGGTAGCTAATTGACACGCAACACATTCATGTATTAATTATACATTGGGTAGCTAATTGACACGCAACACATTCTTGTATTAACTATACATTGGGTAGCTAATTGACACGCAACACATTCTTGTATTAATCATACATTGGGTAGCTAATTGACACGCAACACATTCTTGTATTAGTATTAACTATACATTGGGTAGCTAATTGACACGCAACACATTCTTGTATTAATTATACATTGGGTAGCTAATTGACACGCAACACATTCTTGTATTAACTATACATTGGGTAGCTAATTGACACGCAACACATTCTTGTATTAACTATACATTGGGTAGCTAATTGACACGCAACACATTCTTGTATTAACTATACATTGGGTAGCTAATTAACACACAACAAATTCTTGTATTAACTATACATTGGGTAGCTAATTGACACGCAACATATTCTTGTATTATACATTGGGTAGCTAACTGACACATTACGCAACACATATTCGTATTCAGTATATCAATACGATAGAGTGTTATGTTACTGTTAGATGATTAAATAAATTAACTTAAATTTTACACGGTTGAATTATTAGACTAAAACTGTATTTCCTTTTACATACACTAACAACGAAGCCTTTACAGCATAACGTAATATATGTTTGAGTACATGTCCACAAATTGCCCTTATCGTTGACATCTCTAATTTTGGATTCGAACCCTTACTTCTCGGGTTCGTACATGGTACTGACCTGCTCTCTACATACTTGTAATGAGCCACCGCAGATGGGTATATATAACCTTCACACATACATACACTAACACATGCACACTTTGAATGTGGTTCCAGTTGCTTTCAAAAAAGGTTATTTCTCTACCCGGCACCTCCACCATCCGCCATCTACGAATAAGTTGAGTAAAGAGGACTGCGTATTATACTATTGTTCACTCTCCACCATTGTTACGTTAGGATTAAATAGTCTCTATAATGATTATACAACATTTGTAGTCACAATAAAGGGATTCACTTGTCAGCTCTCATCTGAATAAACTAAACTAAAATCTGTTTTTAACATTACAAATGTTGTTCGTCAGTATAAACGCAACAGAATCGTCAAACTAATGATAAATTACCATGCACTGATGATGGTCTAGTGGTTACAGCGCCAACCCGGCAAGTGGTGCGTTGGGGAGGGGGTTTCAATTCCTAGACGAAGTTAGATTTTAATTTCTGGTGTAACTCAGAAACAGACATGCTGACTTTCTAGCTAGCTAGCAAAAACCAAGCGTGAGTCTGCTGCTGATGGAAGAAGTTTAAGGTGTGTGCGTGTGCGTGAACACTGAACAGTAACTCGCATGGAGTGTGCGTGTGCATGTGCGTGTGCGTGAACACTGAACAGTAACTCGCATGGAGTGTGCGTGTGCATGTGCGTGTGCGTGAACACTGAACAGTAACTCGCATGGAGTGTGCGTGTGCATGTGCGTGTGCGTGAACACTGAACAGTAACTCGCATGGAGAGTGCGTGTGCACTGACGGGTAACTCACATGGACAGACACGTTCCTCGTTGTAATACCTAAGATTACAAAGTTTGTAATCTTTGGTAATACTTGAAGAACGCTTTGCTCTTGCCAATGATCCACCCCTCCATCTTGAGTGCGTGTGTGTGCATGTGCGTGTGCGTGTTCGTGTGCACTGAAAGATAACTTACATGGACAGATACTCCTCATTATAGTACTTGAGGAACACTTTGCTCTTGCCAATGATCCACCCCTCCATCTTGAGTCGCACGAGGAGAAGTCGACTGTTCTCCTTGCTCACTTCAACCGTCTCGTCGAAGTCGAACGCGAGGAACTGATACCTATTGACAATGCGAAATAATCCTTGTGTTAGGGCCGGTCTTACAAACTCCTAATAAGAAAGTTATTTGTAGCAATTAAGCTATTTGCAGGATTTCAAGGGTTTTGATTGGTCGTCGCCATGGAGATCACAAATTATTCGACGAATAAGTGGTTATTGGGACACAATAAGACTGGACCTTAGATTTACACCCTATGAAATTGTTAAATAAAATAAAAATAAAATAAATAAATTCACATTTAGACACTTTGGTTATGAATAGACAAATATTTATTAATAATAATCTTATGATAAATTCAATTTTTCGAGTTTTCTCTTTTGCTAAAGGTAGGTCTTCTACAGGCGTAAGCCAAGTCCACAGGTGGGTGGAGAGAAAATGGTACCTGCGTATGAACTCTGCGAAGGGAATGCGATGCGGGTAGCCTCTCTGCCGCGCCTGCGCTGTATCTACGACCGCCAGCGCCTTCAACTGTTGACGCACGAGTTCCTCCTGGAAGCCGCGTGACTGCCCAGCGAGGTCGGTGCGTAGACACCGGACAAAGTGAGTTCCTCCACTTCCCGGTCCCACCGCCAGACCGCGCAGAACCTCCAGGCTCGTCGCGCGGAAGGTGCCGGACGCGGTTCTCATGCCGCGCATCTGAGAGAACTGACCATGGGACTCGGTGTTGTATTTCTGGAAACAAGACAATCAGTTGAAACACAAGTAAAGTAGCACCCGAAAATTCATATTGCATAATAAGTCTCAATAACTAGGGCAGATTTTCTTTGGTATCATTTCAATGACAAGCAATAATTGAAGATTTCTAGTCATGATATCCAGCCATTTGTAATTCTAATTTGATTGGGTTATTTCTCTTATATGAATGGAAAAGGACAAAACATTTTATTACTATGCTTGCCATCTACAATGATTGCTATTATAAAGCGTGGCTCGTGATAATATATTATTATAGTATTGTATGTGTGAAATTAAAATTAATCACATGGCTGCTCTTAGATAATATTATGGTCATTTTACGTATCTACAGTCGTGTTGGTTTTATTTCAAGTAAAATCTAAAACTTAATACTTTGTGAACAATAAATCAAGTAAACAACATAATGGTTGCTGGTTTCTGGAACCAATTTCTGTGACCTCTATTTTGGGGGGCGTTACAGCTAGTTCACTTACATGGACACGTTATGAGGCGCGAAAAATTACTAATATAATCTGAGGAGCATGTGGAAGGCCAAAAAATGAAATGGAAATGGTATTCGACTGACAGAGAAAAAGAGAGAATGGAAGGTTGTTTCAAACCAATACACGGACATGACATGTTCCTCTCACCCTGGCACGGGACCGGTTCTCAGCGAAGAGCGCCGCCCCCCAGCGGCTCTTCTTGGCGGACCCGGGGGTGGTGGGGGTGGTAGCCGGTAGGGGCTCGTCCTGGTTGAAGGTCAGGTTGCCGCACTTGGAGAACTGGTTGGTAAACAGCTTCTTGACCGTCACGTTGTTGGACAGACGAAGCGTCTCGATCATCTCTGGGGGGAGGAAGTCGTGGTTCTTGTCGGCCATGTCTCGAGCGTCGTAGGTTACCGAGCCGGTGTAGTGGGCCACGCTGAACTCATCGGCGTTGAGCGGTCGCAGGTGGGCGCTCTTACTGCTGGTGCGCAACGTGCCTGGTGGCGAGGGGGTTGAAGGTGGTTAGAGAGTAAGCCGCATAAGGTTGCATGATACAAACTGAGCGCCAAAACACGTACATTTATACCAACACTCATTGTAATATTGTACCAAAATATAACGATCACAGATCAACACTTATCAGGTAGCTTAACTGATCACAATGATAAATGTGTGTGTGTGCATTATAAACATTGTTTAGTGAATAAAACAAATGGTTGTGAGAAGAGCAGAATATCACACGTTGGTTGTGTGTGGATAGTATTCTGCATTCGTATGATATAAAGTATTTTGTTACATGATTGGGAATACCTCTGATTCTGAAGTTACTGAAAAATACTTACTGATCCCCGATTTTTATTGGTTCAGAAAATCATTTATTCCATACACTATATTTTCGTTTCTTACCAGTTAAATAGGACCAATGTGAATTCATTTGTGTCACAAAATACATACTTATGTAGTTATACTGAGTGTTTAGGCTTGGAATAATATCTATCTCTCTATGCACAGGCCTCAGGCTGAAGAACCTTGTTCAGTGTGTTCCGGTCAGTACTTTGCTCTTGTGTGGTTGTTGTGTAAGTTATTCTTTGATACGTATAATAATATTTACATACAGTAAAATTTGAATAGTGAGTGGACTGTACCTCCTAGTGCAATTTACAGAAGAATGGCGCCTGATTAGTTAGTTGGTGGAGGGGCCGGGTCCGTGGGACATTCATTAGGGCGTCGCGTGTGGTGATAGTAGAGCGACGCGATTGTCCGTTCAACAAGCTTGGTCGGCAACAGTTATTTTCATGAATACATTATTTCAGTCCAGAGAAGCCGTTAAGGTAAACAACATACTCGACAGAAAACCGTTGGTACGAATACAGTCAACATTAATTATTGATGTTTACTAAGTATGTTTAAGTTAGTAAACATATCCGTAATTGATATGTTTGAAATTATGTTTAGATATAATTCCAGTTTTGTGAGTGATGTATTAATCTCTCTATTAGTTAGGGTTGTTCAAATATCAGAATACATCAAGTAGAATTTTCAAATAATGTGTCAAGAATATTTATATTACACAGTAATGAAAATGTGCAAACAAAGACGTATATGGTTCCATAATATTACAATCAGCATAAAAGAGTTTCTGGTTTTGACTTACATTTGTTCCAAAGTGATAAAATTACAAGAAAGTCGTTTTCATACAATCGTTAGTTCTAACAAAACCACATCTAACTATATTTTCAGCATTTCTTTGTCGTGGTAAACATTTTTGAGATATGACTAGAAAACTGTACTTTGGCGTTGAAAATACTCGAACGAACATATCTCCTTAAAACCTGAAAGGGCCCCCCCCCCCCCCCCCCCTTTGGGGAGGGGTTTAGAAAAATGTTTAGCGGCCAAAATCAAGGGCTGAGTTTTGTGTAAGCAGCTATCTCAAGCTATAACCAACACCCCAGCTCAAAGTAACTAATTAGCACAAACCATTGTTTCCACATCGTTGTAACATAGAGTCTGATTGGCAGGAGAGAAGAAGTTAATGTCTGGTCTTGACAGAAGCTTTCAGTTATACTCGTTGTTGCTTCTCACAGTATAGAATGTCAGCAACACCTGACTTATAGCCATGCAAAATTGTCTTCGTTTGTATGCTGCAAAATAGCTTTATGTGATCACAAAATTAATAATTCTACAAATATTCATGGGTAGAAGTTATGGTTATGGTATACTGTGTTTAGATTTGATGACGTGTTTAAGTAGAGCTAAATACAGCAAACTGACGTATTGAGATACGGTGGTGCTCACTGCTCAGGTAATTTCACTGTGTTCGGGGAATTGTGTATATAGACCCAACACATCTTGTGGTCGGTGGTTGCTCGGTCTTCTCTGTTTGAGACCCAGCATGGATACATTTTTTAAACCAATGTAATATAATTGAATATAATTGTTATTTGTTTTCGTAAACAAATGTAATACTTTTTAATCACGTTTTCTCTTGGGTAGGTATTATTCATTCCCATTTTTTAGATTTTGTTAAATGGTTTTACGGAAATAGCTCCGTTTTGAACACGCGTTTCAAGTTATAGTACAAGGCTAATCAAATGGTGGACTCCGGTTCGGATTCGGACTGCCAACAGATTCTACTTGGACCTCTATGGATTTGATAGTATTATGATAACAAAATATATTTCTAAGTAATTGTTTGTGACTTATTACACAGACACGTTAACATTTTAATTACTTCTCTGTAAGAATGGCTAAAACTGTTAAAAATTATAAAAGAAATGCTTTAAAGATTTGCAGATCTAAAGATCGAAGAAAGAAAAACATGATTGATTTGAATTTCAAAAATTGACCGTTTGTAACAAATATCGGAGATGCCAGCTGATAGAAACACAAAATTGCAGCCAAAAAGTGCATCTAAAAAGTAGCTTATCACTCAGACGCTGCAGTGTTTAGTACAGAATCCACCGGACCGCGTGTGCTGACTAAATAAATTACGTGGACCTCCATACAAATACTTCAATCAGTCCATCCATTGGATCGTTCCCTCATACGTCAGTACGGCGGAACTACTTATACTGCCCAGGACACCAGTGACGACGCCAGGAATTTTCCATTGGGGGGCCAAGGGGGGTCCTACGAATGTATTGGGGGGCCATGCAGATTCCAGGCTTGTTTTCTATCGGTGTTGTGGGCTGGAGGGGGGGAGGGGGGGGGGGGGTACACCAGGCTATATGCACTCGCGGACATGGAAATATGCATTCCATTCGTATCTAATTAATGCAAGGTTACCCTCAAGTTGTGATGAGCTCCATCAAATTTGCGAAACACCTCGCGCATGTTGAGGCCTTTGACAATGTCTTTCTCCACTGATAGGACATATAGTGTACTTATTCGATTGTTTCCTATTCGATTTCGTAAGTAACTCTTGATATGGCGCATGCTCGAAAATGTTCTTTCACAACCAGCACTTGATGCAGGTATTGTTAGGCTAATAGTGCACAGTTTGTAAGCTTCATTTGAAAGCAAGGAGGGGCATACAACCTTCCAATGGCGTTTGAAACTTCTGGCTTCAGTTACCATGTGCATTGTGCAAGCAGTGAAAAACTTGAAAGTAAAAAATCAAAATGCTACGAACTCCAGTTTGATAAATATTTGGTAGAGAGAGGGGTGGATTGGTGTAGTCAATTTCAACTACAAGAACTAGTTAGAAGCGCGGCTATTTGAACGCGAATTATTTATTTGCTGGAGTGCATGCGGCTGCACCAACGTAGTGTATCAGTGGTAATTTATTTTGGCTTGGGGGAGGGCCGCTGGGAGAGCCGAGGGATTTTAGAGGGACACTGGCCCCCCTGCACCCCCCTCCCTAGCGTCGTCACTGCAGGACACATACACCCCCTTCCACCAAACCTTTCAATCTCTTAGTGATATCGAGTTCTCTCCACAATGCTAAAATGTTACTCCTTCAGTAAGAGCCTATGGTTTGGTATGAAAACATTATCATACCAAAAGACAACAGCGAAATAAAACCGTCCAAAGATCCAAATACCCATTCAAATACGTTGGGTATCTCTGCTGTAGTATGGTAATGTAAGTATAACGCTCACTCATGATGAAGTGTTGGTCCTGACACTGTCTGCTGGCCTCGTCCAGGACATACATAAGTCCCTCAGGCTTTTTCATGAGGGCGTCCAAGGTCGGCCGGTTGTCGTTGTACTGTAGGGTCAGCACGGGGACCTCTTCCTCCAGCTGGTCTTGCTGAAACACATCACACAATGTTAACACCAACTACACTGCTGGCCTCGTCCAGGACATACATGAGTCCCTCAGGCTTCTTCATGAGGGCGTCTAGGGTCGGCCGGTTGTCGTTGTACTGTAGGGTCAGCACGGGGACCTCTTCCTCCTGCTGGTCTTGCTGAAACACATCACACAATGTTAACACCAACTACACTGCTGGCCTCGTCCAGGACATACATGAGTCCCTCAGGCTTCTTCATGAGGGCGTCCAAGGTCAGCCGGTTGTCGTTGTACTGTAGGGTCTGCACGGGGACCTCTTCCTCCTGCTGGTCTTGCTGAAACACATCACACAATGTTAACACCAACTACACTGCTGGCCTCGTCCAGGACATACATGAGTCCCTCAGGCTTCTTCATGAGCGCGTCCAAGGTCGGCCGGTTGTCGTTGTACTGTAGGGTCTGCACGGGGACCTCTTCCTCCTGCTGGTCTTGCTGAAACACATCACACAATGTTAACACCAACTACACTGCTGGCCTCGTCCAGGACATACATGAGTCCCTCAGGCTTCTTCATGAGGGCGTCCAAGGTCGGCCGGTTGTCGTTGTACTGTAGGGTCAGCACGGGGACCTCTTCCTCCAGCTGGTCTTGCTGAAACACATCACACAATGTTAACACCAACTACACTGCTGGCCTCGTCCAGGACATCATGAGTCCCTCAGGCTTCTTCATGAGGGCGTCTAGGGTCGGCCGGTTGTCGTTGTACTGTAGGGTCTGCACGGGGACCTCTTCCTCCAGCTGGTCTTGCTGAAACACATCACACAATGTTAGCACCAACTACACTGCTGGCCTCGTCCAGGACATACATGAGTCCCTCAGGCTTCTTCATGAGCGCGTCCAAGGTCAGCCGGTTGTCGTTGTACTGTAGGGTCTGCACGGGGACCTCTTCCTCCAGCTGGTCTTGCTGAAACACATCACACAATGTTAACACCAACTACACTGCTGGCCTCATACATGAGTCCCTCAGGCTTCTTCATAAGGGCGTCCAAGGTCGGCCGGTTGTCGTTGTACTGTAGGGTCTGCACGGGGACCTCTTCCTCCAGCTGGTCTTGCTGAAACAAATTACACAATGTTTACAACACCAACTCCACACTGAATAATGTAGCAATAATCTTGCTGAAATGTTGGAAACTATCAATCCACTATGAACAAGTTAACGATTTTGTATGTGTAATTCTTAGTCCCTGTTTTGAAAAATACCTCTTCACGTATGTATGTACATAGTTTATTTATAAAGTGTTCATGAAACAAGGTTGAATTCCTGTCGTTAGATAAGGGTGTGAGAAAAGTAGCAGATTCTCAACTATATCGTTTTCACTTATTCTTGTCGTAAATCCTCACTCACCATCTCCCAGGCGAATACTCGCTGGTTGTAGTGGAACTGCATCTGTTCGTTCATTGTGTTCACGAGTAGCTGCTCCAAGCTGTTCCGGGGGAAGCACTCGAACCCGAACATGTCTATCAGACTGATGTAGTGGTAGTCGCCGCTGAAAGTGTTAGGTTTGATCATTAGGATTGTGTGTTCAATCACATATAACGTCCCCCGCTGTCAATCAGTCTCTGAGCGTGTCGAAAATAAAAATCAACCATTTGTATTTATAGTCACCCACTCATTTACAACTGATTTTCAGTGAGGCACATTTACTATATCATTTATTTATGCTTCATTGCTATGATGGCTTAAATCACTGTTTACTTGTGAACTAATATCATACTGTTAGATTAAAGTGAATTAAAAAAAAACAGCCCGTACGTGGAATCGAACCCAGGACCTTCTGCATTGGGAGCAAGAATAAACTCAGTAAACCAAGGAGCCACACACTAGATCATTGAGTCACACACATTGAAATCAATTGCATTTAAAACACTTAGGTCATATACCGGAAACGCGACCAAGCCGACCGGGTTGATAAATAAGAGTGTATTACAACTGCATACTCACAACATGACTCGCGTGAAAGACAGCTTGTAGTTTACAATGTTCACCACCCAATCAACGAGTCTCTGGTAGATCCCTCGAGCTAAGACATCCCGCGCCTCCACTGCCTCATCGAGGGTATGACGCTTGCGCACGGCCGTCCCCTTCTCTACCAGGCAGTAGTTGAGCAGCGACCAGGAGAACTTCTTGTCGTCAACACCCAACAACTGAGCCACTGTGCGACACAATATAAGCAACACGTTTAGAGACAGAAGGAACTAGAGGTGAGAGTGTGACGCTTGCGCACGGCCGTCCCCTTCTCTACCAGGCAGTAGTTGAGCAGCGACCAGGAGAACTTCTTGTCGTCCACACCCAACAACTGAGCCACTGTAAGACACAATACAAGCAACACGTTTAGAGACAGAAGGAACTAGAGGTGAGGGTGTGACGCTTGCGCACGGCCGTCCCCTTCTCTACCTGGCAGTAGTTGAGCAGCGACCAGGAGAACTTCTTGTCGTCCACACCCAACAACTGAGCCACTGTGAGATACAATACAAGCAACACGTTTAGAGACAGAAGGAACTAGAGGTGAGGGTGTGACGCTTGCTCACGGCCGTCCCCTTCTCTACCAGGCAGTAGTTGAGCAGCGACCAGGAGAACTTCTTGTCGTCCACACCCAACAACTGAGCCACTGTGAGACACAATACAAGCAACACGTTTAGAGACAGAAGGAACTAGAGGTGAGGGTGTGACGCTTGCGCACGGCCGTCCCCTTCGCCACCAGGCAGTAGTTGAGCAGCGACCAGGAGAACTTCTTGTCGTCCACACCCAACAACTGAGCCACTGTGCGACACAAAAGCAATATGTTTAGTTTAGAGACAGTAATGACACCTCCACCCTTTTACTCTTCTACAATGTAGACAATGAGATCCTACAGATATTGACAGACGCTTTTTAATACGATTTAGTGCTATAAAATAGTCTTTGGGTATTCATTCAACCATAGCAGAAATCGAAAAGGCCCGGTTTTTCAATCGGCCATGAACGAGGCCGTTAGCTGACGGTTCGTTATCTGCATAGGGGTTGTTGGGTAACAAATTACGGACCGTCAGCTGACGGCCTCAAAAACGACCAGTTAACCGATTGAAAAACCAGACATAACACTAATAATTATGACTTATTAGTGACGTATCTCAATACTCTGGTAATTACCTTCTATGGGCCTCTTATCTCTGACCTCTTGGTATTATAATTTAAGATACAATATCAGAGCGTTAGAAATTGACCTCCCCCAGCTGTACACTTGTTCAAGGTCACGGATATTACCTTTCGACACCACCTCCGGGTTTTCGACCTCCACTTGTCCGTCCCCAGACGGTTGGAACTTGACCTCCCCCAACAGGAGGATCGCGGCCATCTGGTTATAGAGCGTCGATATCTTGTCTTCCTCGACCTCCAGATCCGTCAAGTACTGCTGAATCTCGTGGAACTTGACCACATTACCCTGGAGAGCAATCGGTCGACACAATCATGTTGATAATATGTTACATTGGGAAATATATGTTTATGTTCTGATGTAGATCTTAGTACTAGATTTTTACGACGTAGGCCTACTTACAATAATTATCACGTCGGTCGAATGATATTCATGGCACAAAACCGAGGTCGTCATAAAATAATCCAAAATAAGAGAGAGGCGTTAAAGGGTCCAGGAATAATGGGGTGTTAGTGGGCCTTTGGATCGCAAAAAGGCCCGGGAGTTATGAAGAAATGACAAAGTAGAAAGGAGAAAAATTGATCAACGCCGTCGTGAGATAATAAAAGCAATGACAAAAGAAATGCACGAAGCCCTCTTGCGGGCACCGGTCACCGTGGAATTGTGGTCACGTATACAGTGTTCTAGGAGTAACTATAAGTTGGCGTCGCTTACCTGTGGGTCTTCCCTCGTGGCACCGCCACCGTCGCCGCCTCCCTCACACCGTAGGTACCGATACCCGCGTCCACCCTCCAACATGTACTTGTTCAGACACCCCTTCGCCTCCATGGCGTCGTAGAAGTAGTAGAAGAAGTGGAAGTTGGCCTGTTGCCTAGACACAAATACATCGACTTGTCATTCGTATGATAGGAGACGTTTAAAAAGAAGAAAGAAAAATAGTGGTTTGAAGCCAATTCATGGATTGGAAACATGATGGTGCTATTACCATTGAGTTTATTAGTGTAGGGTTAGAGACCCAGCGGCCATTGGCGGCTATAGGCACCGTGTGTTAGTACATACAGCGCTATATGTGGCCAAATTTAGCAACAAACTGCTGAAGATTTCATTCCGCGGTTGAAAATAGTGCTGGATATTATTGTGATATATCTTGTTTTTGTTTGGTGTTTGTTTTGTTTTTTATTGTTGATGTGTATTTATTTTGTATTGTTGTTTTGTTTTGTGCTTTTGTTTTGGCTTTTATTGTCTTGTTTTGTTTGTGTTTGTTGTGTGTTATTTGTTGTTTTTACGTCTAAAACGTGTCCTGATTAAAATGGTGGCTTGCCTTTTTAAGATTTACTGATGGGATTCATAATCTGCACGAAAATTTTCAAACCCGTATTTAATTAAACAATTTTCACAATTTCCCTTTATTGACGTAGGAAGAACGACGCTGCTTCAGCAGGTTGTTGCGCGACTTTGCCACTTGGAGCGCTTCATTCGTTTTCACTAGCGCCATCAGTGGCCAATCTCGGTGCCTATCTACCAAAAAATTTCCCGTGGACTCTAGTAGTGCGAGCGCGTACCGCTAGAAAGCGCTACACGTACCCACTGATGTCAGCGTTCCTGTGGAAAGAAAGGGATACTACGTAGTACGCGCAGATGCGAAGTCGGTTAGGTAGTAGTATCCAGATGGCGGTGGATATTGTTATTAAAGCATTATCATCTGTTCTGATAAACATGTCAAACGGGCACGAAGTTAACAATAAGTAAGCTACCCTTTATTACAACACATTATATAAGGTTTTATACATTATATAGGCTAGGCTGTAGTACTACGTTACTAATGTAGGCCTATTAATGTAGGCCTAGGCTTATTGTAGCCTAGTAATGGCCTAGACTAAAAGAGTTGGGCCTAGACCTAGGCTAGACCTAAGCCACGTGATCGTACTACGTAGTATCCCTTCTTTCCACAGGAACGCTGACATCAGTGGGTACGTGTAGCGCTTTCTAGCGGTACGCGCTCGTACTACTAGAGTCCACGGGAAATTTATTGGTAGATAGCCGCCAATGGCCGCTGGGTCTCTAACCCTACACTAATAAACTCAATGCTATTACTGTTTTAAAGCAAATAAAAAATCATTCAAATGTTCGTGATATGAATCAGTGAATTGAGACATTTACAGCAGACAATTAGAACATCATAAATATATAGTATTGGTGGAGGTGCCGGGTCATCGAGGTTTTAATTGTTGGAGGTGGGAAAGGGGGGAGGGGCGGTTGCTATTGTTGAATTAGATTTGAACTTAAATATTGATTTTATTTTTTGTTTTTACTTTCTAGCTTTGAATTTAAAATTTAAAATATTGAGTTCTTAAAGTTGAATTTTGCACGTTTGATATGCTAGAGTCCATGACCCGAGGCTCACCTCTCGCTGGTGGTAACACGCCACTTCTCCAGCTGGTAGATCCAGAAGATGCCCCCGCTGACCTTGCCGGTACTGGTGAAGGTCACCTGGAGCTGCATGATGTGACGCGTGGAGTTGGGGTTGAGAGGTGTGGCGGCGTTGCCAAGCGCCTGGATCACTTGCAGCGCCTTCTTGACTTTGTCGCCGGCGTTGTTGCCGCTCTGTCACATAATATACAACGTGTGGTGTGAGCGGTGCCAGAAGAGGTAATGGGGAGGCTTACACCTAGTTTACGTTACCCTCATCGTTACGATCGTAGGTTCTGGGTGCTTGACGTTCGTAACTCTACCAGCGTTCATACACATCATCACGGATCCACGGAATACTGAACACAATTACAAAAATACAAATGGCGGGACGATGGAGCTTGGTGTATTATTGAGGTTATCTTTTACGTTGTTGTTTAATTGGCGTAGAAACAGGTTTGATTTAATTCATATGTCACGTATTAGGTGAAACAATCGAGTTGTATTGTATGGATATTTCTTTAGATCAAGTTTAGATGGCAACTAGTAACTGCCGTAAGTGTACTCTGGTAGACCTACCGACTGATTTACTAACTGTGCAGCGTTTACACTTGGAAAATGACCGTCGGTTGGTCGGTAATGTAGTCTTATGATGATGATATTTGGGGTTTACGTCTCATATTTTTGCAACGAGGCTAATCGAGACGATAATGTAATTAATGTAATGTAGTCTTACGATCGTAAGATGAGAGTAACGTAAAGGGGTGGGAATACTTTTCTTTTCTATATCGTTGAAGGGTAGATCATAATTGTACCGTATGCGCGTTGATGTTTCATTAGAACTACTAAAATAAATTTAATTGAAGGTCTGTATTATATAAATGTTAATACAATTTCATATAAATTGTGGTTGTATGAATATAGAACGGATCTTCCTTTTTTAAATTTAAATATATAGTAACGTTGTCAGTGTATATATGGATCCGTATGACGTAAAATATGTTAAACTTTAATCACCAACGGCATATGACTTATTTTCAATTAAAAAAAGTTCATTAAAAAAGTATGGATGTTTAAAATGGATCAGAGCAATACATTTTGTTTTAAAAACTAAACTTACACTGAAATAGATATAAAGGTCTACCTTTTGGGAGCAGTTTTCTTATAGTACACAAAATAGTGTACGTTTAGGCAATATTTTAAAAAGTGATGTTATAGCAAGTTTGTATAAGGTCCGGATGCATAAATATCCTCCACTTTAGGGATGCAGATTGTTATGGAATATAGTTTTCTTATTGAAAGTAGCTAATGATTCCACAGCAGTCAGCGTTCCCCGATTAACTAGGGGCATATCTGCATCTGGGCCTAAACGGACTGTTACTGTGTGCTCTGCTGACATGATCATGCGAGCCTCACCTTGCCCATGTAGAGCAGGTGTTCGAACAAGTGGCCCATGTTGGAGGTCTTCCCTGAGAGACTCTCCCCCGCCAGGATGATGTGCTGGGGCTCCTCGTGGTGAAGCATGTCCTGGAAGGCCCGGTCCGCCACTGCGAAGATGTGTGGGGCGTTCTGGGACCGGGACTTGAACTGGTACTTCGCGTGAAACTGGAATACAAATGTACAATGATAGATTCGAATTTCATTCATATGAACCTAACCTTAAAACCACTGCATGTTTATCCAAATATTGTTTGTTCTTTTACTCGATTCATCAACAGTATACCAAACTACAAAATTGCTTATTGGTCAATCGAGGGTTGATCCATGATTGGGTTGTATATTTTGTGTATTATCTTATTTGCCTGTGGATGGACTAAAACCTATTTAAATTCTTATCTTCACCCCAGTGTATATTTCTAGAGAGAATCTCTTTAACTGATACACCTAAAAGCAGTGGCTATAAATTCCTAATCTCAGTTTTATTCAGAGTCTATGTTTAAAACATTATACAGTAGATTGCCATAAAAAGTTTCGGAAACGAAGTGCACTTGCTAATGTTAACTGGATCAAATAACTCGATCACAGGTAAAAGTAAGCGCACTTAGTAAAAGCTATCAAACATAAAAGAAAAAATAGTGTCAGGAAAAATATGACAGTTATAGACAGGTTCAATTAAAAAGTACCACAACAAGTTCAATAACAGAAATCAAACCGTATTGTCAGGCGCTCATGTTCTTTACATTGCAACCACCAACATTGAGGATCTTGTGTGAATTATTGTTCATCCCCCCCCCCCCCCCCCCCGGTACCTCTACCCCCTACCTTGTTCGTGTACACGTCCTGCTGCTCGTTAGGGTTGAGCACGAGCAACACGTCGCCCACGAAAGTGTGGCAGTGCCCCATCTTGTGTCGCTCGTACAGCTCAGCCAAGATGGTGTCCTCAGTGAGGTTCTCCAGAGCTGCCAAGTCTTCCACGTGCATCGGCTCCGGGTCCGCGTCCTGCGTCGACTTCAGGTACCCGGTGCGCACGGCGGGTTCGGCCTTGGGCTCGCTGCGCTTCCCGTGCGCGTTAACGTCGGCAGTCAGGAACTTTAGCTCCTGCGTCAACTGCGGCACATGGGAGTGAAGCAGGGCATTATAATACATATCCCTTCAAGTATCAACTTTTTATCATACGGCTCGCGTCCAACATTACATAAAGTGCGGGAGCCATTGCCAAATTTCTTAAGAATGTACGTGTGTAGTTTCACGCAAACACATTCCATTATTTCTAATTGCACGAATTAGGTTAATAGAGATTAAACATGAAAATCAGTGTCGTTATATTTATATTTTTCTCAGTATCATTCACAAAATACGCGTGACATATAAAATGCCTTGAATCAACCTACTTGTTTCACTGGTTTTGTTAGGTGGCTGGGAATGAATAACTGCGTGTTTAAAGGTTGTGATTATATAGAGTTACGAGAAAGTTATACCAGCATGTTATGTGAGGGGTTTGATGAAACTGTTGATGAACTTACATGGTGGTCGTTCTCAGGTAGCGAAGTGATAAACGGATGCTCCATCAACTCCATCATGTATGGACGATGTTCCGGGTTCTTCTCAAGACACCTGTGACAAAACAGTCTTGTTTACGTATGGCACACATTTGGTATCATACGAAGTTATCTACTGAAAACATTTTTACTTAGTTGAAAAATGGTTGTCTTTTTGTTTTACTCGCTTTCTTGTAATCACATAACTAAAGGTCACATTTAAATTCTTTCTCGAAAAGAATGTCGTTGACTTCGATTTTAAACACAAGTAGTCCGAACAACGGAAAAAGTATCATGTACTGAAGGGAATTCAAAATCCAACGATCAGGACAGAAGTTTCTGAAGCTATTTGTTGGATTGTATCACCAGTTCAGCACGCTGTTACAAGTTGCAATTCAAAATCATCATCCGTGTTACCAGTTTTTTTTTTTTTATTGGCACATATATTGAACTATGTATATTAAACAAACAAACAGCAAAGGAAATTAGTTCTAAATTATGCAAGCAGGAATTGTGTGGCAATGTCGTTAAATATTGTGGTATGAAATATGTGGAAAGGATCATATCTAATTTTCCATAATGATAAATGTAAGCTACAACGTATAGGCTATTTAGAAACCAGGAATAACAGCTAATATAAAGTGGTTTCCGTATTAGGATTCGAATATGTATATAGCTCATGGTGTGTGGCTACACTAACAAACTCAATGGTGTGACTTACTCTGCGATGAAGTCGTTGTAGTCTTGCGACCAGTTAGCGGGCCTGTATACACCGGGGGGAGGATTCCTGACGATCTGGAAGAGGGCTCGCGTAGGATGCATATCCTCGAAGGGTGGTTTGCCATCACCCAGCTCGATAGCAGTGATCCCTGTACATACAAGACATTGCGTTAGTTAGAAGCAACCGTGGTGGCGCACTATGTGCTATATTAGAAACATCTGTTGCAACTTGCAATGACTACCCTACCCTACTGTACTGCAAATGTACTTTGTATTCGAGGTTAAAAGTTGCAATGCGCGCTCATGCGGTAGAAACGGGAACTAGCGAATCGAGTCAAGTTCTTGTTGTGCCAGCGCACTCTCTTGATGAATTTAATGTCGAATAGTCATTGTGACGCATTTGCACGGTATTAGAAGCAACTATATTGAAGAGGCAACTATAATGAAGAAGCAACCACAACAACACAGAGTTACGTTAAATATGGTACGGACATGCACCATTATAGAACTCACTATGATACAACATTTGTTTGAAACTGCTTTTGAAAAAAACATCACGCCATTTTTCAGTATACAGCGAAGTAAGTTACATATAAAATAAAAGCAACAATACGACTGTTGTGAACTAGTTGGTGGTTATTTCCCTAGTCCACTATTTCTTCTTGCATCTGTTATTTCAGTTGCGAATGCACCGTACCTAGAGCCCAGACATCTGCGCGGTTGTCGTAGGCATTCTCGCCCTTCTGTGTACTGGTGACGACTTCTGGAGCCATCCAGCACGGGGAGCCCAGACATGTGCTGCGCTTTCCCATCGTGCTGTTTACCTCCCTGCCAACACACACAAACAATATGTCAGCGTTGTAAGTGGGGCCGTGAACCAGTTTTATGGGACAGATAACAAAATTGATTACATAAATTTAAACAAAAACAATACTGGACGAATCATAGACAAACAAGCACAATTGTGATTGGTGATGCCTTAGTAGAGAAGACCCTTATTTGCCCGATTAATACTAAGATCATAATATTTCAAAAAGCTATCTGTTACAGGAGATTTTTGTTTACGTGTATTTCTGAGAATAAATGGTTCATTATTATAAAGTGATAACAATAAAGCTGAATATATTTTGTAGGCAGATTAATATTATTCTGTGTTTACGCGTATGTCTTCATTATCAAGTGGCTCAATAGAAAATAAAATGCAAGTGAGTGGACCCATGTTCATCACTTCGAAATGAGCTTTTAAGAGCCAGCAATCACCAATATTTACCATAATAGCCAGAGTTCAGCATGGGATTAATACTGATCGCGATAGAATTTTGGTGCTAAGTATTTCCAGTACATTAGAGAAGTTTGAAATAATGTTACAACTCTAACCGTTATAAATGTGTTTGTTAAAATATGCGTGGGTAGATAAGATATCTCTGTATGTGTGTTCTACTCACATTCACATAATATTATCATGGTGTTGGTTGGTAAATAACGCGTCTCATTCCTACCTCGCTAAACCAAAGTCCACCAGCTTCACCTCTCCTTCCTTGGTGAGGAGTATATTGCTTCCCCTGACGTTCCTGTGCATCACGTGGTTCTCGTGCAAATAAACCAGCGCCTGTAAACATATACAGTACTGCAAATAACGTGGTTCTCATGCAAATAAACCAGCGCCTGTCAACATATATAGTACTGCAAATAACGTGGTTCTCCCGTAAATAAATCAGCGCCTGTAAACATATATAGTACTGCAAATAACGTGGTTCTCGTGCAAATAAACCAGCGCCTGTAAACATATATAGTACTGCAAATAACGTGGTTCTCGTGCAAATAAACCAGCGCCTGTCAACGTGTACAGTGTCTTCACTACAGATCACGTGGTTCTCCCGTAAATAAACCAGCGCCTGTAAACATATACAGTACTGCAAATAACGTGGTTCTCGTGCAAATAAACCAGCGCCTGTCAACATGTACAGTGTCTTCACTACAGATCCCGTGGTTCTCCCGTAAATAAACCAGCGCCTGTAAACATATACAGTACTACAAATAACGTGATTCTCGCGTAAATAAACCAGTTCACCCAACCATGCATACACACAACTACTTACTGCAGGTGAGGTATGTTCATGTAAATGAGTCAATGTATACAACTACATCACATCCACCGTTTACTGTGAACTAGGTATTATTTTATAAAATATGTGTAACTTGCAGATGACCTGTCCTGTGATGTTTTCAAGTAAAAGTCGATTAGGGTGCCTCCTCTCTGAACAATACAACCTATATCGGTACGTTAGCTGTCTGAAATAGCAAATGAGGTGGCTGACGTTGACAATGGGAAGTCGGATTTACTGCATTCACTGCCATATTTCGTAACATAACGATATGCACTCAAGAACGTACAAAGACAATATACTTGACTTGAAACTTTAAAATAAGTTTCACTATCCGGAGACTTGGGCTTCCATCTAGTCTTGCTGTTATTATTATGGTTTATATTTTATACTGGCAATAATACTGGCACATACCTCGGAACATGGAGTCAAACCCACGATTACCTGGTTGGCTATTTCAAACAATTCAAATCAATTCGTGTTTTATGAAGACATAAATAAATAAGCATATGCTAAATTGCACTTTATTGCGTTTTAATAAGTTTCGCATGGCAATTTCTCAGCAAACATGTCCATAGGATAATTCATTGCTTCTTTAAACAAGCAATAAATAAGGGGTTAGCTTGTTTTCCATTGTAGAATGTCAAATGTAGTTACGGTATCGTGTTATGCAAGACCTCTAAGCGGCCTTGCTTTTTCCACGAAGCCAATCTAAACTTGGAGAAAACTGATACTAAAACAAGAAACACAATTAGTTCCTCTTAAAATACATGGCGGTGATTTGGTGCTCAGCTCGTATATCACTATTTATTTACGTCAGTCAACTAAAACACTTTTTCCCTTCTCGTCATTATGTATAACTTGTCCCTAATTGCGGCAATAAACGCCAGTTGTCAGAGTAATCTACGAACGTAATTTGCATGCTTGAGTGTTATGAGGAGCCTATTTAAAAGACATCAACAAGAATGCACTCACGCTCGCTGTCTTTGTCTAGCACAATCTCTTTGTTAACAGGACAGAGTACACAAATCATGCATATTCTATAAGCAGGCAACAGGCCGTATTGAATTACGTCATGGGTATATATAGGATTAATGAGAGATGACACTCTCTTTCTTTTACGAATACCAATGTATTTTTAACAATTAATTGTTGGAATATTTAGGAATGAGGAAGACTTTCGAATTGATTAAATTTGAAATTTGACACGTATTAACAGTGTACGTGTATAAATTAGTTTAATTTATGTAATTATAAATTAGTTTCTCTTGCCATGAGTTGAGTTATATTGTTTTGAAAGATTTAACGACAAGCATTGTGATCAGAAGAACATAATTATGATTTATTGAGACAACGTCCGGATGATCTGTGGGTCATTTCGTTGTGTCGTTGATGAGGTGATGCTCAACGTTTCATTGATGTTTATAGACTTCTCAAGATGTATATATACGTATTAATTATGGAGATAGTAGTAGTACTAGTAATTACAGTTTGTCCCGAGTGGGGATCGATCCCAGATATATGTAATTAATATATATTTGTCAGATTGGAATTTAATTCAATAATTCACATTTATCTTTGTAGTTATTGTACATTAAATCAAACGATAATATTGCAATGTACAGAATATCAATAAAACAAAATAATCAATAATAATCCGTTGCAAATGTATGAAAATAGCACATATTGAATTTGTTGAAACAGACAGACATATTGTGTAGAATCTGCATCATACCTTGATGGTTTCTTTGAGGATGTACGCAATGTGTTCCTCGGACATGCGTTTGTTTCTATGCTGCAATCTCTTGACCAGCTCGGTAACTGGCCCTCCCTCGCACAGCTGAAACATGAGAAACACTCGAGAATTGCTTCGTGAACTTCCAATCTTTGGTACGTCAGTGTCAGCAACGTGAAAAAAAAATACCAATTGAATTAAGAACAGTTTGTGTCTATTTTGAGAAAGTTTCGGTGTATTCTATTCATAGTATTGCAAATTATTGTCTGTGGTAAGTGAGATGTGCGTTAAGTACCTAAAAAAAGAGGTTTTGCAATTATTATATTACTGAGATAATAAGTAAGGATTACAATTATTGCAGTCATAGCATATTAAAAACGAATTAAATAGAAACATTAGGACGACATAATAATTATTCCATAGTGCAAGTGTGCGTGTGTTTCTTTTACTACTACAAGCTAGGCTAACTTGGGTTGGGCTAATTTTGTAATCGTGTAACAGAGTGATTTTTAAATAGAACTATACCTTGTTTCTTGTAGCTATAGCGAAATAAATGTGTAATGCATGCTTAGAACATAAACGCTTATGTTGCATGGATAATACTAGTTTAAAATCGAAAATTTTACATTTCCTAAGTTTCTTTTCACCAAAATATTAATTTGATTTCATTGGTAAAGCTTTTCTTTGTCCATATAGAGTACAAAACAACACAAAAGGGGGTAATTCAGAATTCAACAACAGGTGTTCATTCTTCAATTTAATCATCGGAATTATATTATACTTTCTCCAGGCATGCTTATTCTAAATGGTTTTTGTAGCTAGTAAAAAGGAAAACGGAAGTTTCTAAGCCAATAACAACATGTTGTCGTTACTTTATCACAATGGTCATACCACAAGACGTCATTGCAATGAAATGATGCAAAAGAAATGCATCGCTTTGATTCTTAATGTTGGATCCGTTGTTTTTCCGCTGACTGCTACGACAAATAATTTGGATTCCAGCGCGATCGTTGGTGACGTGAGTTTCTTGTTCCACTGTCATATAAATCCCGAGCTCGTTATTTCGTTTTGTCTTTCAACGCTCCACTGAAGTTCTGAGTTAAGGCCTGGGAATCAAACTACACAGATCGCGTTTCTTGTCGGTTCAGTCCATAATGTTGTATTTCAACATGGCGATCTACCGCATGCCATGATTCTAGAACATACATGTGGCAGTGATAACTAAGAAATAATCATAGCACTTACCTTACACTATATATAAGGCAAGTGAATGAATGGGATATTTAACTGATAACGCGTAAAACCAAGCGTTCGCTATGTCATCAAAAAAAGCATATTTTATTATAATTTGATTGTACCTTAAATTTGCAAATACAAATTTGGAACGGAATCCCCATAATGTTATCCACACAAATAATAAGTAAGAAATATCAATGGAGTTACTAATAATACAGTTTTACTACAATAAAATACATACAAAGGTAAATGAGAGAAACCAATCTAGCAATAAAGTCCCAAAGGATGACATAAATAAAATTTAAAAACAAGGAGAAATGTAATGGGAAAGAATATGAACATAAAAACGGAAGACACAAAATCAGAAAAAAGAAAAAAAAAGAAAGATGTGCAAAGAAAGAAATATATCGACTTCAAATATATTTCTAATATAAGTAATTTTGCTCCTAATTCCATAGTTAATTCCATAGTTACGATGTTGGGCAGGTATAAGCGTTACCTCCATGACGAACCATAGCTCGTCGTCATCGTTCTTGTAGGCGGCCTTCTTGAGGTAGACCCCGTAGAAGTCTGGCAGGTTGGAGTGGCTGGACAGATCCCGTAGGATGCAGTACTCTTCCCTGATGTCCTGCTCGGTCTCCGCGTTCACCTTCTGGACCTTGACAGCCACCCGCTTGCCGCCTGGAACCACATACACTCACACTCAGGTCCCGTAGGATGCAGTACTCTTCCCTGATGTCCTGCTCGGTCTCCGCGTTTACCTTCTGTACCTTGACAGCCACCCGCTTGCCGCCTGGAACCACACACACTCACACTCAGATCCCGTAGGATGCAGTACTCCTCCCTGATGTCCTGCTCGGTCTCCGCGTTTACCTTCTGTACCTTGACAGCCACCCGCTTGCCGCCTGGAACCACACACACTCACACTCAGTTTACCCTCCCACCTCGTTACCTTCAATCTGTGCCTAATGCCTACACAAACAAGTAACTAATCATTTGTTTGCAGGAAAACCTGTTATAGGGTGCACACCAGTATTACCGGATGTGCCCCACTTCAGGTGATGACTAACTATATGTATGTTTGGATAATTGGGAAGGATTGTCCGAGAGCTGTTGCAGCATATTTTGATTTTGCCTTTGCGAGTTGCGACTGAAGACAACCTCGGAAAAAACTTCAGTCAGGAATGGCGGTGGCCGGAGTCGAACTGGTGACCTCCCGAATTAGAGTCTTGCGTCTAACCGCTGAGCTACCTCTATCGGTAACTATAATACTAAAGCTTTTCTTTCAAACGCATTTAGTGAACGGACGACATAGGCAGTTTATGGTCCCATTTAGCCACATTATTATTATTTTGTGTGTGAGCCACATTAATGTTGTAAAACATTAATGTGGATAGCAATTCGTATAAAAACAGTTACAAAATTAATTTAGACCTAGATGAAGGTCTACTTTTTACAAGAAATTGTAATAAGTACCGGTCGGTATCAGGTTTTATTAAATATTGTTTTATACATTTTTGAGTTCTTCGCTAACCTTCTTCCAAATACCTTACTAACCAGCTGCGCCTGGTTACTAAGGTATTTGCTTCTTCTTATATACTTCATTGTTGACAGTTGTTTTCCCTTGACTTTTGTATGCTTTCTTTTACTTACTACCTTTTACTTCAATACCTGTGTAACTAAGGTTGCTGTTTACTGTTCACTTCAGTATGAAATGGCTGTCACTCCTTGAGTTTGGAGCGGTGCTCTATTCTGCCAATCCCTATTCATAATCTTGTATGAGTGAGTAGATAATAACTACAAATGGTTTTATTTGATTTATTGTTGCTTCTTACGTTATTCAGTTGCTTCCGATAAAATTTCTTTTTCTTTTTATTACAACTCCGCCAATTGCACCAAGGATATTATGTCTGACAACAGTCACTCATTGTTCGATATTTCAATCTAAACTGTCCATACAGTTTTTAAATGCACTTTCTTAACTATTGGTGAGAAATTCTGTAACCTCTTGATTTATTGAAACTGCAAGCCAATACGCAATGAATAAAAAAAACTATGTAACTGGTATTTTTCCATCTAGGCATCACAAACTTATTTTTGTCTTCAGTCTCTCTATCTATACGTTAAGCTTAGTTGCTCATACTCATTGTTGATGTTTGTGTTTGACGCACAATTTAAGGCTGGTCCACACAGATTTTTAAGACATAATGCATAAGGTTTTAAGACGTTGTTTTAAAAACAACAATGAAAACAACGTCTTAAAACTAAAACTTTGTGTGAACGCCAGTACGTGTTTCCTATGATCAAACTTTACGACTACGCGTTAAACCTTAAATCGTATGTCTTAAAAATCTGTGTGGACCAGCCCTTAAATGACCAACGACAGTGTGTGTGCAACAACATATAGGTTGTGTATTGTAGTGTGTAGTGTGTGTGTTACGTTACAAATAAATAAATGTGTGAAAAGTGTGAACTTAAGAAATTATGTTTTTACTTGTCAAGTAAAATAATCTAATGGATATTTTATTAACGTTTAAAAAAAGAATTTAACAATAATGCATCAATGAATACCAAAGACAATCTTGGTTAAATAATCGAACTATGTAGATAAAGTTCTCACGCTATGAATCCGTTATAAGAACCTAATAGATTTCATAAGCATTGCAAGAAACGTTACAAAACCAGTTATAGCTTATTTTGAGATCTTGTTTGACTTTACGAGAACGCGATTTTAAGAATGCCCATAATAACAGTGTGCAATTTGATTCAAGACTTGTGACTGTTGGTGAGTTGAAGTGCAAAAACCCCGTTAGTTAGGAAATTATGGCGCAAATATTTGTCATTCTTAGCTAAGTGATTGAGGTAAGAATAAATCAGAAAATGCGGAGTTTGTTTCTCCATTTTTGTTTCGTATTCAAAGCAATGTTTAATGATTTGAAAAATCTCCTCCAACAAGCATCAAGTATTATAAATGGATATTATTAAAGCCTTTTTCACGTTTTATAGTCTGTTCTATTGCTTCTATTATAAATTCACATTTGTCCTACACTAACAAACTTTGGTCTCCCAGTTGACATTGACCTGTCAACTAATTGTGCGTATAAGCGTGAGCATACTGTGATTGTATTTATATTAGTATTATCACAGATAAATGATTAACCCTTCTACCTAACTTGTTATCTGTGGCGTTATAGTTCACCCTATAGCCAATATACTGACAGCGACGACTACAGGCGGAGTCCTCTGGGTCACACGATATAAGTAAATTACCATTGCAAATACAGGAGATCAAAAGCCGTGACCATGGTAACTGTCTACTAATTCAAGGTGGTGACGTCAATTTCATGTTTACGATTTAGGGAGGTGAAAACGCGAATAAATCACTACGAAATCCCCTCTATGGATTTATTCCTGTATTATTCCGGTTTAATTGGCTCAAGGTCTCTACATTCTCAACTTTGTATTCGTATCTCCCTAACTCGTACTTCGAACCTCTCCAAGTAACATTACTTTTGATAACGTAATAACACGCATTCTCATTGTTCAATTGATGGTTTTGGTAAAGCAAACATGTTAACGTGTTTTTTATTTTTGCGTGTCCATAAATTTTGAGCCAAGGGAAGATTTATTGCACTAAGTTGATGGGTAAGTGCAAATGATTTTATCTTTTCTAAATTTTTCGTTATTCATTGTAATTTATAAAAATAGAAATTTGAAATTAATTTTTGGGTAGGCTACACACAAAATCACAAAAAAGTCCTAGTTGCAGTTTTGAGTTTTGTAAGCTTATTTTTTTTATTTTTTTAACAGTATAAGGTAGCAGTATTTTTAGTAGTAGTAGTATTTAGTAGTAGTATTTTTATAAGCAGTATTATGGGCACATGACCCACGCGCCGCAAATAATATTTCACCATCTCGAAATGGGTTCTGAAAAACAAAAACGTATATACCTTTCAAACGTGTTATCCTACGCACCTTCAACCACTTAAAAAAATTTGAATTTAATTAAATTTTCCTACTCCCCTATTTCCATCCATACCATAGGGATTTCAACAGGTGTCACCCCCAACACCTCTTATTATCACCAATATTTATACGGAAATGTCTATTCCACAATATTTTTTAATCCAACCGATCCATAAAATCCAATACACAATAATTACTAGTCTGAAATTTGACATGGAAATCAACTAACGAAATTGTTGGCTCTTTTTCTTTTTTTTAGGTTAGAAAGTAAACCTAGTACGAAACTAGGCGTATGGTTCTGAAAACGAAAACTTCTACAGATTTTAAAACTCTTGTCTTCTTTCCCACTGTGAAACGTGGACCCAAACCATCAACTTCTTGCCTCTTGGCTTGCCTTTTGCCAACACATATCTTCCTGAAAATGGCCGCCTATGAGTCCAGATGTAAGTCAGGAAGAGTTTGATTGCCGTACTTTTATTGTACACCATATGTGAATCCACCATGAATTGATTACAGAATTACAGAACTCCCCCAGTTTTCCCCGACTCTCTACAATACGTACCGGCTTGGACGTCTGTGGCCTCGTAGACATCCGCATAGACGCCTCTCCCGATGCACTCCCCCAGCTCATAGCGGTTAGTGGGATCCTGCAGAGAGTCTAGCCTCAACTCCCCCGCCATTGCTCCCCCGGTCTGAGTCATATGTTGCCCAACACAACAGCGTGCAGAGTAGACGTCCGCTCCGCGCTCAGTCTCGGTAGGAATGAAGTGATTTCCAGGCGATTCCTCGAGGGAAGATTAGGGAGACCCTCAAGTGCGCCGTTCTGCACATTTTTGGTTTCGTAATCCCTAAGCTCTGGCCCGATCTGACACGTCAACCCAAACACATCGATTGGACTGAATAACCATGACGAAGGGCATCTAATGACTGAGTGCTTTCAGGACGTACGTTACAACTGTTTAATACGAACAACTCATGCAAGACTTCCCCTTCTTTCGACCTTTTCGTTTATTAAGTTACCTTCAAAGAGCTTATAGGAAATTCAATGAACTTCACCTAAAAGTACAACATACAATAAGAAAATAGCAATCCATTTTCTGCTCGAGATCTATAGCGTTCGCTTTGATCATGTTCACTCTGAAATCACGTTAATTCGACTGAACTGGAGTGTAAACGTGTTACAAAAGCGTGGACAATGGCTCGAGAGTATCGTTGCCGTTGAATGGCAGTAAAATGGTCTGAAAAATTGTTTACTACTTTTATCCGAAATGTTGTAAAGCATGTTTTCGTGTAATTATTTGCGCCCACTTTTCGTTTGATACCTGTTGGGTCTCGCCGGTTGCGACGGCTCTTCAGAGGGGGCGAGGACACCTATCGGGTGTCGCGGGGGATCACGGGAAATGTCGCTCCCAGGGGTAATTGTGCGTGACAGGGCGAGGTGGTGTCACGCACTCTCTGCTATGATCGCATTCGCAGCTGGCTTTAAGCGGCTGGTGGAAATGTAAGTCTAAATAATTCATCATAGGAATGTTGTATTGTTAAATTTAATTGAGTTACAGTAGAATAAAATTAAATAATATGACGTTTTATTAATAAACAAGTTCCTTTTCTCTTTTGAAATTATAATGTTCTATTCTTCAGAGAATGTTCTTTATGTGGAAGATTGGATTTTCCTAATTCGGGTTAGGAAAGGGAAAGATTTGTAAAGAAATTCAACAAAATGCTGATTGAAGGAACATATTATTTTAACTGTAAAGCTAATAATACTGTTTGACTCTATACAAAATACGTTGGAACGTATAACCAAACATTGATAAAATAGTGGAATGTTTTAGATTGTACATACAGTTCTTGTACAATGTGCTCTGCGGCTGTCTACAGAAAGAGTGATATGGAGAGTAACGCCAGATAAACTTACAATATAAATATGTGTATAAGTTATTATGCTTATAAGTTATTAATATACAATTAGGAATACATTTAAATAAAATGATAAATTAATAAAGTTAAATTAATAAGTTGAAGCAGACATCACAATAATATTAAGGTGATGACTGATGAGGTGCCACAACCAACGAGTCGAATCATCAAACAATTGTCTTTGAACTTCACTTTCGAGGAAAAGTCCGCTCGCACAGACTCTACAACACTGTCTTTATGTCACTACCGGCGTTCACACTTGTATTGACGTGGTCTGTTCGTGTGCCTTGCACCTACTTGCACACCGTGATCCACTCCTCCACGGTGCAGTTCTGGCAGATGACGTGGCAGCACCAGTGGAAGCGGCAATGACACCGCTCTACGCGTCTCTGTCGGATCACGTTGTAGCCCCTACCACAGCACAGGGAGCTGCACCCGTCGACGCCGTGGCTGGTGCGGTTGCACTGTCGCCCTCCAGTACCCGGGAAGTCCACGCTCGAGTCCCGCTCACAGAAGTTGGGCGAGAGCTGATAGTAGAGGAGGTCGCGGGAGAGATCTCTGGGACGAGCCCGACGTCGCGGTCGGTTGCGAGGCTTCGGCCGGGGTCGCCGTCGACGCTGTTTCCTCCGCGGCTGGTCCAGGAGCAGCGGCGAACCGTTGCCGACGTTGGATTGGTCGACGAGAACGGCGGACCGGAAGCGACTCTTGAGCGCCTCGCCGACTAACCGGAAGTCGGGGGCTGCTTTCCAACATGTCTTCAGCTCACAGCTGCCCGACATGCCGTGACACTTGCAACGAACTGCCATGTTGGACGCTACGGCCTGCAACAAAAATGAAGATAACTCTCTCTACTAATGAAATAAAATACAGATTATACCACAAGCTCCAAAAGCTTGTAACCTGCTTTACTTTGTGTGGACCGCTCTACGAATGTTTTATATTTTTTGTTAGTTAGTACAAGAACATCGTGCGAAACGAGCGTAAACAGCGACTACAGTTAGTATTTTGGAGGTACAGGAGTGTGGTCGACATACCAAGCTTCACCCTGCTCCGTTTTCTGGTACTTGTTGACTACAATTTCCAGAAATGTTCTCAGCTTGCGTGCGAAATGCGTGCGGTATTATGAGACGTAAACAATATGGGGAACAAAGTAAAATGCGAATTGCGAAACATATAAGTGCCAAACATCAAACTTCGTTTGAAATAAGGTTAATTATAACCTTAGATGTCACTTCTTAAAACCATGCATTCTTTCTAAATAACTGTTGGGCCTGAAAAAAGTGATGTGTATTGAATGTGTCGAAATCATTAATACGATGGTGTTGGTGGTGGCGGTGGCGGTGGCGGTGGTGTTAAGTCATTTTGATATAACTTATAACTATACCGTTTATCTGTTGAGATAGGTGAATAGCATATAGGTTATATACATAAAATATATAGGTTAAGTAATGTGAGAAACCTAATTAGTTGTCGTTTTGTTTGCTGAGATATGGAATCCCACAACTCATTCTGCTTTGAGAGATATACAGGCAACTTTAACGTTTAGCTAGCCAGCTGTTAATGCCACCGTCTTGCCTTCCTGCTCATACAACCTTATTCACTTTCAGACGTTTATTTTGTAAAACATCCATATTCATCTCAAACTGTTTTACATATAAATTGTCGAGTACGTTCAGGGCGACCCCGCAAGAGCTGCCAAAAACACATTAAATGTGTGGTGGGAAATATTTGGCATTATTTCACCATCAAAATCCGCAACCGTCTACGGTTTTTGTGTAAAGAACAAATTATTATAGAAACACTCTTTTGGGTGGAAGGATTAGATGGTGTGGAAGGCAGTTTAGTTCTTTAGTTGGCTTTTAGTTGGCCAATACGCTCAACAGTGGACGTTTTGTTTCGGACCCAGGATCACAAAAGTGTCTTACTTTTAAGTAATTGTGGCAAAAATAATATTAGTGAAATAATTTAACTAACGTCAAAGGAATGATGTAATGTAAACTAAAATGTTCAAAATTATCACTAAACGTTGAGGAAAATGAATGGTGTGAAATGAGAATGTATTTATATGTCATTGATTTCGACTAACACGAAGAGTTAATTTGTTGTCAATCTAAGCTCCAGATTGGAAACTATTTGAAACATTTTATGGAAGCATTTAAAAACAATTGTCACACCAAGGTAGTAAGTGATTCTAGTATCGCATTTATGACATTCGAACTGGCATCACCTTTCTACGATTTGTTCCTCATATGACCAATCTTTGATATGACCCACAAAAGTACATTATGTATTTATGCATAACATAACCACACAATCACTCATTCGCCAACCCCCCCCCCCCCCCCCCCCCCCCACTAAAGAATGACAAATCACACCACCATACCACGTAACAGCTAAATTAGTACTCGTTATGTTGGTAACAATTCCCAACAAGTAATGTACTAACTAGACGTGAAATACTACCAGTGTGTACAGAGGGAGGCATTGTAGTATTTCATGTTACACCGAGATCCTGAAGTGATACATTTTCGCGTGGCACGTTGCTTGGTTATTATATAGCATGAACCAATAACTTGACATGCACAGAAAGACTTGGAATACGCATGAAACAACGCGTGGATTACTCATACAGTTTACACAGCAGAGGACTGGTACTTTTCTTAAAAAGAGTAAGACGCACAGTAGTTTTGTGTGCTAATAGTGGCAATCATTTCCAAAGTTGTGGTCCGACGCAGACCTCTAGAAATGCTATATACTTTGCATGGGAATACACAAATACATTGAGTAATGAAGACAGACAGCTGTCACCGTGCAAACAAGACATGGTCCGATGTAGATGTCAAGTCAATGTTCCTACGAAATGTGTCCAAGTATGCCAATAATTACTATTTTAAGTGCAGCGGTATGTACTGCTTGTGCATAGCACCGAGTTATTGTAGGGTGCCAATATAAGTGATATTGATTACAAGTAGGCATGACCCGACGTAGACAGCTGTGTGTTGAGCCAATGACTGTGTATACATATACACGGCCCAATACAAACATTCAGACTTGTATGCAATATTTGTACCGATGACAGCAAGAGCACCGAGAGATCCGTGTTTACGCCAAGAAGGTTTACGAGGAGCGAAGTAGGTTTGCTAGTTTTCCGATAGATGGCAGAGCGTGTTCTGTCCACTCGCAGGTATTTACGAAAGCTTGTGGTTTGTGAAACAATCTACTTGTAATCCTCATTTCCCCTTCACATCAAATGAGATAATTTAATTATTCTAAAGGCAACATACCTTAGATCGTGACGATGTAGGTTAATGCATTTTTTTGTACTTTCCAACTAGTTAGAGACATATTATCAAGTGAAATTGTTGCTATAAACCAAACTAATAGACATCAGTCTTCTGAATGTCTTTCTGTCACTCTAATATCCGCAACTTGTCTACCCGAGTTGACATATCAGCTCAACGTCATTTGTCATCTCAGATTGTTTTTGACATGCCCGTCACATACAGCCAGCTACAAGTTAAACGCTGTCCTGTCATTGGTTGACAATGAATTGAACCCACCCGATCTTGTATTCACGTCACTAATGAAGAGCCACTTTCACAAAGGTAGACACAGTGGTAAAACAAAACACATCCGTGAATAGCTCATTTCAATATGAATATTTATGACTATATGGTATAGTATTATTTTCGCTGTTTCTGCGTGAATTGTGTTTAGTCAAAGCGTGTGTCAAGCGTGTAATCAGAGAGTTATTAAACTAAGTTTGCTCCTGTAGTCTTTGATGTGGTTTGCTTGGTGGAAGCTGAGCTTGGCATGAATGTGGGTGGGTGGTGGGAGAGCAGAGCCGATATTCATATCGTACGTTGCCTTTAGACTGGAGGGGACGGACAGCCACAGTGTTGTGTTGAAGTACTTGAAACAAGTTAGTCTCATCATGTTACGAGCCTTGTATACAACACATCACTTACCACCAACAGGTAATGAGAAATCTCCCGGGTGGTCCCGTATACACACGTTGTGCCCTCAAGCACACAACAACATAACATCGGTAAAAAGCTGAGCGGCTTTGTCTAAGACCACCGGCCACCATGGTGGCGAGAATGGGCGGGGTAGACACACGGACAAGTCTCTTAAAACTAACAATTTCGATAGCAGCCTATAACGCGCGTGACGTGGTGGCGACCATAAGGGGAGCGGGCCCTCGTGCTGCTACGAGATAATTAACCCCTTGGGGAGGGGGAGGGGGAGGGGGAGGGGGCGCCCGACACTTTATAGGATTTCCTTTCTATAACCACGCTGTTATGCAGTTTATTATAAACCATCGTGTATATGTATATACCTTATTCCGACATGACATCTGTGTCGAATGGGACGTTAGTGGCTTTGTGGCCTCTCTCTTCGGATTGGAGAGTCGAGCTCCAATAGGGGGTCGTTGTCTAACCGGCACTTACAGGGAACCACGTGCGGCCTGACTGCCATCGTGATGATGATGATGATGATGATGATGATGATGTGATGGGAGGCTCGATGGGATAATAAAACCCGGTCGTTTGGACCTCCCTGTTGCTTCGCGTTCTTGTGGTGAAGATGAGACAGAATTTATTCCGACTATGAGCCACAAAAACGTGTCATTTACAACGGAATAAAAACCCTTCTCCTTTACTTTGCGTGATTAAATGACTCCATTGCATCGCGTACGACGTCCGTTTTAACCGTGGTCTTGCTTTGCGAGGGCTGCGCGATGACCGCCCCCATTCAGGGTTCCTCGCCCACAATGCAACGGGGCTCGAGCAGAGAAATCGGACAAGATTTGCTGAATAAAGTATTCGTTTGCTAATCCGGTAATGTCTCATTGAGTGCTCCCCCCCCCCCCCCCCCCTCCCCCTCCATGCCTACCTTTCATTAGGAATGGATGAAATAGGGGAGAATGGACGAAACATACAAAGCATGTTTTGATTTCCGCAATGAATGGCGCATTCACGTAATCCAAACATAAAAGCAGGAGTTAAACACACTTATTTCATTCGGACGAAGATTATCAAGGAGATACATCCAAGTTATTTTATTACTCTTAGCGTCCACCGAGATCTCTAAATCCGACGCTGAATAGGAGGGCTGCTCTTATTATCCGCGTCCCTTTGAAGACAAATCATTCTGCTCGTTGTTTCCAGGTATCGGGTACTCGGTTACGGCAAAGCTTCAAAATCTGCTGATATGCGTGGAGCAGCTCCCTTCAAAGGAGAATAATCCTCATTCGAGATTCATTCCCTTTGATAAAACTCTCCTCGAAATGAAGTGGTGCCTTTGAACTTTAATTCCTAGAGAATGATCAATGAAATGTTCTGAGTTGTCGTTTGAAATCCCCTCTTCGCGGATGAAATGCAGAGATCAATCCACCACAAACCAAACATTGCGTCTGCCACTATTTCCCTAAGTAATAATACAGAGTAGGGTAGGCTTAACGCATAATAATTTCAGCAATGCCTTTCTTTAGACACCGTAACACAAGTTTGCTTAGTGAACATGGAGAGTTTTACGTCTGTCACGTGCAATCGTAATTGAAAGACTTTCTATGGTTTCCTTGGTTAGATACGCAGTGCTGGGGCTTACGACGCTGTCCACCCTCCTTTAAATCAACTCCCCCCCCCCCCCGCTTTATCGTGCTCCATGAAAAGATACCACTGACACATCGCGTTACCCCACAAGAAAATTGCGTCTGTAAAACTGTGAGTATATCTTTATTATTTTAAGTTTCATGATTGTAGTAAATATAATTTCACCATCCATCAAGAGTTGATCTAGAACTATGATTTCGTTGATTTGAATGAGAATTAGATATAGATGAAATAAATAAAGTAGTAAAAAAATATCTACAAGGATATAGTCTACATAGGCCACGTCGCATATGATGTAATATATAATATGACAATTGCGTTTGCTCCAATATTTAGTATAGTTTCGAGTTTCAGAAACACAGAACACAGATTTGACCATAGTGAAACGATATCATGGTAGAATATAACCTCAGTGGAAAGTGATTCGAAATAAGATTCATTTGAACATTGTTACAAAACTAAAAAGTCATTTGAAGACACCAAGATGGAGACCATTACATCATGTGACATGTGACCACCCTGGGACATGGAGTGGTCTATGAACTTAGTACTGGAGTATGACTCACTTTGTTCATATATATATATTTATATATAATGTTAGTTATGCGGCCACATTTGGAGAAGCTACGAAAAATATAGACAAATTGTATTCACAACTAAGCATTCTGTATGGTGAGAAGACCACCAAACAAAAACAAAACTGAATCCTCAAGTGTTGCTATACGGTGCCTAAGTATACTAATACACGGTTTGACTTCCACCCCTATTCGCACAGAAAACAAAACTTGCTACCTCTAATCCTGACTAAATATACCTAAATTGTATATACATTAATAGAACTATTGGTTTTGATATTTAAAGGGGAACATGAGGTGTAGGGGAAAATGATGTTCATGGATGGATTAACTAACATATCTATTTGGGGGCGAAATATAACACCTATCATAAGTTGATCGAACCATAAAGTTGAGAAACTGTAAGAATGACAGCCCCCACCTTATCCCCTCCACTGCTACCCGACCCCCCTCAACTCCGTAACAACCTGACAACTGAAAATCAGTTTGTTGTTTCACGGAGTTGAGGGGGGTCGGGTAGTAGTGGAGGAGATAAGGAAGGGGCCGTCATTCTTGCAGTTTCTCAACTATAACCAAGTGTTGGGACAACCTGTGTATGTAACAAATACCATGACGTGAATACAAACAGGCAAACAGGCATACTTACAAGTCTCCCTGCTTGATTATTGTGAAGATTAATCCGCGACTGAATATCTCCAGCTTTTTCTCTCGAGTCAAGAAACTCCTTCGAAAACTCTATCCCAAAGTCCAGGTTGTGCGAGCATCCCCCCCACTTCCACCGACTGACAGATCGCGCTCTCTGTCTCGCAGGGGACAGCGTCGTGGTGCGGTCCTTCTTGCTTCCCTTGAGGACGCCGCGACGGCCAGCCCGGTACCCCGCAGGGTCGCACCCGCACTCCAGCAGCCGTCCCTGGCCGCACGCCCGCGCCACACTGTGCGCCACGCCGGCTGAGGAGATCGCGTAGGCGAAGGCCGACTCGCGGTACCCTGCAACAAGACGACACATTTCGGAGACTGCTTATGCTTCGTCAGATGCATATAAGCCCGCGCCACACTGTGCGCCACCCCGGCTGAGGAGATGGCGTAGGCGAAGGCCGACTCGCGGTACCCTGCAACAAGACGACACATTTCGGAGACTGCTTATGCTTCGTCAGATGCACACATGCCCGCGCCACGCTGTGCGCCACGCCGGCTGAGGAGATCGCGTAGGCGAAGGCCGACTCGCGGTACCCTGCAACAAGACGACACATTTCGGAGACTGCTTATGCTTCGTCAGAAAGCATATAAGGCCACGCCACACTGTGCGCCACGCCGGCTGAGTAGATCGCATAGGCGAAGGCCGACTCGCGGTACCCTGCAACAAGACGACACATTTCGGAGACTGCTTAGATGCATCGGCCACGTATTTCTTACTGAATTATTACTAATTTTTATTACTATCGAAATTATTATTGAATTACTTCCCAGATCCACAATTAATATAATACTGTTATGAAAAAGTTAAAACACAATTTATTATTATGTAACTTGCAAGTCTTTTAAACTCAACTATTTACGCTGGTAGTGAACTGATACATTTGATTGACATTTACATATGTCCCGGTTTCATACTCTTTTTAGTGGGTCGCCAGAATGTCCTTGCTTTTATTCTAATGGTGCAAATTCGTTTAAAACTCTTCTTTTTCAAGATTCCTTGGTCTAACTGCTCAACGAGGAAGTAGTCATTAGTGTGTATAAGTACTTTCTTTGAATTGCATTTAAACTTCTGCACAATAACGTTTTTAGTAAGCGGAAATGGTGATTATTCTATAATAAGTAATAACGAAACTAAGGGTATTTTCATTATTATTAGTTTGTAAAATTATATTGGCAACAATGTAAAATTTAAAGAAATGCAACAAGGGCGGAACGTTTAAAACACTACAATGTTCAAAACACTCTACTAGTCCTGATCCCACTTCCAATATATAAAGAAATTATAAAGTTTTAAATTGGTCAATTATTGGTGTTTGTTATAACTCAGAAAAATTGCGGATAAATTGTCCGTTTTGCTATATTCCCAAACCATTATTTACGATGTACAGTTTTCTTGACACAACTATTTTTATTTTTAAGTAAATCAATTTTTCACGAATAAAATCATTGTTTCGAGAATAGGTATTCAACTAATTTGTTCAGTGTGTTATTTACCCTATAAGCCTACTACTTCAATTTCTATACCATATCACATTACCACTATACATACATTATGCAATATATGTTTCGAATACCATGTTTGTGTTGGTTAAAATTATTACAAAAAGTTTGTCTTTTGCTTTCTCATTCATCGTGGAGCTCCAAAGCAATTTCTCAGTAACAACATAATCAATACAATAATATAACCTTCGATAAAAACCATACCGTGGTAATTATATGCCCGCCTCTCTTACTTAGCGCTCGACGTGTTTAATCACCGGATATCGAGGTGTGTTCGTGCCTAATTGAACTAAATAAAACACCTTTAACACGACGTCACGGCACCTGAAGGACCCCCAGGCTAGAAACGCACTGTCCTCTGGTTTCCTGTTCTTCACTTACGCTAGCAGATCACATTATTAAATGGTGACACGCGAGAGAGTCCCTATAATCTACAGCCTTCAATAACAGGCTCGAATAATTACACATAGGTCAGCTTTAAAACATTTTATTAAGTGTGTACATTGGTGTCATGGAATTGAATAAATGCTACGTAATTTCAGGCATGTCGTGTAAAAGTGACCATGAGAGTTTGCTGGACAAACTCCGTAAAAAAAATGTTGGGTATGTTCTCGAACAGGGACGATGGAGCCATTTTGTTAATTAATTTATTAGGTTTAAATTACGGAACAAATCTAAACATTCAATTACGTTTTTCCGTAGAAAACGGCCATGAACATTTTCTCGATAACACCCTTAAAAAATTTGTAATTATTTGAAGAACGCTCTGGATTCTAGGATTATGCATGATGGGGCACCATTCTGTCTATTCGATTATCGTGCCCACACACAGTGAAACGAAAAAAAAAACACAATAAAAACCGAAAAATGAAATTCAAATTTCCGGATGTCGGTTTATATGGAAACAAAAAAGTGTAGAGGGACCAAAATCAAGTGTTTAACCCTCTATCGCCCTCATCGACGCTATAAATAAGAAACCAACTTCCAAGAATGTGTTTTTCGTTATTCGTGTTTAGTTTTTTATTTCCATTGGACTCACGGACGCTTTTAATATTTCGCTTGAGGTAATGATTCGCAATTTTGAGCGAAATCAGCAAATTTCTCCTAATTACAAGTTTGGATACACGCGTGGCGCGGCTGCTCAAATTTGAATAACTCATCCCCTCCAGCCGCACTGGCTCGTATATATAGGTAATTAATTGCCCTATAACCTTCACGTAGCCTTCCTGATGTGCATTTATAACCCTAATTATCCGGTGTTATACTCAACAATCAGCCCCGCCCGGAACTCACATTGGCTCCAGGTGAAAAACTAGTGACACGTGATCCAAGAGTGTATGTGTTTGTACCGATAACCATCGGGACGTACGTGCCTAATAAGAAACAGGTTAATTCTAAAGCAGCTTACGCAAAGCAGACTGTACGACATGTAACAGTTTGAAATGATCAGGTCTGGTGTATTCAAGTGGCAATCAATCGTATCTGCAGCCATGCTTGTCAAGAAGGAAGAACAAGTTTGCCAGCATCAGCATTGATGTCCTATCTCATAACTCACCTGTTACCTTATTGTGCTAAGCAGAATTTGTTCCCAATGCCACCAGGGAGAAAAAAGGCCATAAAACGAAGCTAACAAACGATCTAGACAATTCATGCTGGAGAACATGGAAGGGAAATTAATTATTGTAGAGGGAAAAACTAAAGGGCATAATTTAAAGGCTGGATTGTCGAGCGAGACAGTTAGATCTCGTTTGCTCAGCACTTTATAAAATTTCGAAAGACAAATTCCCGAGTGTACTTGGGCTTCGTATTGTCATGTGGACGTACTGTGGAGAGCAATACAGTCTAATGGCCAGTACGTCCTGTTAGACACTCGGTGTGCAGTGGCGTAGCCAGTAGGGGGTCATTCGCCCCCTCCACCCCTTACTTTCTGGTGCCCGCTTAGTCTAAATTTATATCCACTCCAAATACAAAAAAAACAAATTTCTAAATATAGACCGACACATTGGTTGGAGAGACATAAATGAATACACAAAAGAAATAAAGAGTACATTGTCGTTATATGCCCAGTGAATTTTAGTATAAATATCACCTAATATTTGTTAATTTGCAGTCGGACCTATAATAGGTTAGGCAGGGCGCCACCTTCGCCCACACCCTTGACGATGCCCAAGCTCAATTTTCTCCAAGGGGGACTAACCAGGGCTGAAATGATTAGAATTGTAATTTATCATGAAAGTCACAAAACCACTGCCCCACTATTCTGTGATTGGTTCCCGGTGTATGGGTGCATCTCAGTTTGCGCAGGTCCTATTTTGTATCAACGTACATATAATTATTTACAAACAACTAAATTTCAAACGAAAAACCTATAAACCTTCTCAAAAGCCGCCCTTTATTTTTTTATTTTTTTATTGCGCGCAGGCAACTTCAAATTTAGGACTACACTCCTGTTTATAATGTGTTTATACACATTTGCTTAGGAAATGTAGGCCTACCTCCCCCCACAGACGCAAATCCTGACTACGCCACTGTCGATGTGCCTGTACCCTGGTGTCGAAGATCTCAAGCTGAGACACGAGGCAATAAATTCTATTGTTGAGGCTGCTTTGCGTAAACGTCCTGAAGGGTAAAGTAGAGCTGTTGCATTCTCGAACCTCGCCGATGACTTTAGTGTTTGGCCGTAAATTGACTGGCTCAGACTGAGAGTGTGTGGGCAAGTGGTAACACGTTGATTGTACTGACAGCATAATATGCATGCAAATAACGAGCCAGCAGTTGTTCCAAGTTACGTTGTGTACAACGAAACAAGAGAACGGCTAACTTAACTTGTTAGTATTGCTATTTCATTGTAAACGAAAAGATTTAGTAAGTTTTAAAATTATCAATTGTCATACATTAGTCAATAAAAAATGGTGTAAAATGTACTCCTTAGTTTGAGAAATACAAATTGGTTGTACACTTTGTGTGCATTTTTAATGTTTAAATTGGAAAATTGTTTAAATACAAGACAAATAAGATTCAATTTGTGTGCATGTTAATGGTACTATTCCACCATTAAGGCTCGTGTACATCCACTTTGCGTACGTGTGAAAATTATAGAAAATTATAGAAATTACGTAAGCCGTTCCCATCGAATGTTGATAATTTTCTTAAGTAAACGGAAACCAATCAGAGCTCACGAATTTCCCACCAATAGGGAACTTGCAACTGACTTCAGAGCCAACAAATGAATCAAACTGATAAACAAACAAGGAGCTGTCAAAATAATAAAATTGTAACATTATGAAGAAAACGAGGTATGGCGATAGTTTAACTGCGCACCAGTTAAAACTTTTAATTATGGGCAACCAAGTTGTGAGAGTTTTGTATGTTTCTTGTTTGTTTTGAAGATTTGTTTTCAAAATAGAAATGTATAGAAATGTTGTGATGTGGTTTGGTTTGACACTTCGATAAATAAACAATGTAAGCTGTTGGTATGTTTTCTCTCTATTGCGCATGCACCAATTAACCAAATTCTAAAAATTAGAAAAAAGTTGGAGTTGAATCAACTTTTCGCGTCGTGAAACGTACGATAATTTTCCTAATTTCAATGTGCATTGTTACATGTAAATTCAATATGGCCAACTCGGTAATTTCTGGAAGTTACGTACGCTAAGTGGATGTAGACGGGCCTTTACAATTCATGAGATTACAACTACGTACTCTATTGATATGGTTGTGTTATTTGCAGTTGCAGCAAAGTTAAATATTGTTACGCGCACGAATAATGCAAATATACGATGATGCTTTAAATGCGAAATGTATAGCGACTATCTATAAATAGCCCGTATGTCGTGTGCTTTAATAAAGAAACCATAGGTAGCAAAACCACTCGAGTTAATAGTTCACATAAAATACCTATAAATCAGGTGTTTCCTGAACTAATTGTTCAATAACCGGATATAAGCCTGTCAATAATTTCTTCGCTCTTGAACTACGAAATAAGTAACTATCAGTTTACCGTAAAGCGGTAGAAACAAATTATAGGATGTTTGTATTGTGTGCTTAAATTAACTAATCAAAGCAAGTAGAAGAAATGTAATCAGTTGCATTAATTAATTAGTTGTTAATGTTCATAAAAGTTATTCTTCCTTTTTTTCCTTAGGGATGTAGAGTAAGTTTGTATGTGTTATGGTGCAAAGATTATAATGGCATGGCATACAAAGTCTCCCCCCCCCCCCCCCCCCCCTCCTGACGCAACGTTATATACAACTTGGTGGCGCTATGATCCCTTACAAATACAATATACAGCACATTTATACTCCCTGTTATTTAAATTTTCCGGTATTTCCATAAACACGTACAGTTGTGTATATCACTGTCTGTTTTTACACTTCAGTAAACATGAGCACCAATGGCGGGACAACACTGAAAATCTCATTATTTAAAAACAAAATTTCAATCTACAATTTTTTTATTTAATTGTTTAAACTATTAACAATCGATTCAAAACACAAAGTAAATTATATATTTCATATAAAATACTCATATCTATATTCTTGTGGATGTATGCGCTGCGTGTTTGCCCTAAAATGCGAGCAAAGACAGGTTTTGTTGCGATTTTGCAGGAAGTATTTTTCCTACACAATACAGTATGGACAAATCCATATCTTCTAAACTGGTAACCTTAATCTTATAATATTTTGTGTGTATGTTCTCCAATGCCATTAAGATAAAATGATGCATGGCCAAGTTTGTATCTATGTAAAAAGTATTTTTTTTTCATTAAAACATTTTTTTTTTATTTTTTTATAAAAATGTTAAAAGTAAAAAATGTATAGCCTCCATAAAAAACACAGGTTCAAAGTGGTGATGCATCATTTCATTGCTTGTCTGCATAACTTCAAATAACACTTTACAAAAGTTGATTATCTCAATTGGTTCTCATGTAATCGTTTTCCCGGTGTGCATTGTTGTAATAACAACAATGTCAATAACAATAGAAATGTAAATATATAAAAAAAAAAAAATTAATAACTTTAGGTAAGTGTTTGGTGTGTTCAAAAAGTTTCAGTTTAATTGTTGCCATAGAGCAGAAGTTAGGATTCTCAGTGTTGTCCCCCCTTAACACTAGTGCTACTGCAGTCGAGTCGTAAAATTGTGCTTCAATGTAAACAGGTAACTGGAGATAATTTATAATATTATTTTGTATGAATATGTTGTCGTCTGAAACTAAATCTAAAATACTCATTCAACACTGTATTACGATATCCCGATTTAATTTGAGAAGTCCATATTTGAGATGTATGTTCTCAGAAAATATCGTGAGGTAACATTTTCCGTAATTAAGAATGTTTTTTTCCTACTCATTTATCTCCAACTTATTTATACTCAGTAACTATTGTAGCTAATGTCATGCCGAGTGGAATAATTACAAATTGTTTATCATCCCCCCCTCCCTTTTTCCGCCACACCCGATCATCCCCCGGTAAAGGTGTAATAGAAATGTTTAATACCATATTTTGAAATAAAAAATTTCGATAATTGCTCCCATATTGTAAACATTGGACCACCAACCAACCGTGCAGAAATATTTCTTTGTGAATTGTAAATTAGGAATGTTTTTAAAATTAAAAATTAAAGTTACTTAATTAAAGGAACGTTTTCAAAATAAATTGCACAAATTGTTATTAATTATTGTATCGGGTCGGGGGTAAAACGTATTCAACATTGCGTTTACATTTCTAAATTCGAATTTGACCCCCAAAGATTTTACGCAGAATCAGGAACAATGCTATGACGTGGTAGCTAAAGGATGTCCAACATCGCTTCTGGTGGTGAGAAACAGGGCGTGGCAGCGGGGTGAACGGGGGCCCGCCAGACGTGGCTACCCACATGTTACATCAGACATCCATCTTCAATAAAACACCACCGATCTCTTCCCAATTGTTTATTCAGTCGTCGTGAAATGGAAATTAATCATTATTTTAAACGTTCGCCAACTTTTACTTTTAAAATTTTTTTCACAAAAAGAGTGGAGTGTTTGCAGGGTTATATGTCTTGCGGGCTGACATCTCCAAACAGAAGCCCGATAAGGGAGAGCTGACTTCCACTAGAGATTTATCGCGAAACTCAACTCACTGCGAACTTGCATAATCAAATAGTAGCAGCTATGCCTTATATGGCATTTGTCCTCAAATTTTTATCGACCAGTCAAACCTTATACGTAGACATCCAAGCTGCATACTTGATCATTGAATAGGCATATCAGACAGTAACTATCATGGAGAGTTTATTTATGGTTTATTTATTTATTATTTATATTTATTAGAAGTGACAGAATCCTAGGCTTCCATGTCAGGCTAACTGATCAAAACAATAAAGAAATTTGAAAGTAAGACACTGGTTGGATTGGTATTATTTTTAAACCAGGGTCAAGTTATTTGATCGAAACAGAAATGTGACGGGGTTCTATCTCATCCTTCTGACGCAAAACGTGTCATTGTTCTAACAATGTAGATTTTGATCTAGTAAATGTCTTGAAACAAGTATAAAGAATGGAAAGGTTTGGAATGTAAGATCAAAATGTGCATTTGTATGTTTTTACACATAAGTACAGTTTAAACCTCATGGTCAGGTACATGTAGTATTTGACAATATGCATGATCAAAATAACTAAAACCGTTTGTAGGAACTGAATTATAGAGTTAGATTTATTCGAAAATAGGTTTTTATTAAAATTATATATTATTCTTTATATATTACTATTATTTTACCTAGTACCTATTGCATATTAGTATGTTTTTAAATGGTGGCTTAATATCTACTTTACACACTTATGAATACCCGAAGGTCAATATGCAAATAAATGATGGATTGACATCGCAATCCTCATCGGTGCATGTTTCATTCTCCAGCGGTACTAACAGAGAGTACAATTAGCATCGATAACACCGTTGAGCCATGAGTTGGATAGGAAAACTTCATCGTGAATGTTAATCATCTCAATTTACAAGTTCGTCATCAATCTCACTAACCTTGCTATCAGAATAATATTGCATGAACGTTTGTGTGGCATTTTGAAACATGTTCAAGCTGCACTGTGACCATGATAAGTGTCGCTAATATGTCAAATTGCATCGCTCCTATTTTAACTGAATTCATTTAGAAAGCCTTTTGACGTAATTTAAATTAAATAAATAAACAGATTTGTTTACATTTTCTATGCAATCATACACTTACAAGAACTGATGTTCATTATTATCACGTCATTTTCACGTCATTAAAAACGTATTGGCGTATACTATTTTGGTGCTTTCATAAAGGTATTTATTTTAAAATTCACCGAAATATGAATCTCGTTTTTGAGACGCACATTTTCTATTGCTTTAAAATGAAATATTTGTTTCCAGCTAGCCGTTTTACCTGAGCAATGTTTTGCACTGCATGATCGATCGTTTAGTGTAGTGCAGCATGTCATAACTATTTGCAGGTAAAGATCTCAAATTGGTGCAACAAGTCCTAATCACATGATTGTGTTGACATGCCCATCCCAGTGCAACAAGTTATAACCAGTGCATGTTATGACCGTAGTCATAACAATATTATGCAGTTCATGACCATCTCAGTGCAACAAAACTGCACGCGTTCCCACGCCTTCAAACTCTGCCTCCTCACACTTTTCAAGTTTCTTACTGAAATCCGACTTTGATTGATTGCTGTTAATAGTGCGCTCGTGCGTTGTCCGTAGTTGTACACGCATCCGCACATCGGGGGTTGTTCTCGGACAATACCGGTGTCATGGAATATCTTTACGAAGGCTCAGCTTTACCCTTTAGTAATACAGGACCAGCAAACGTTTACTAAAGAGTAAACCGGTTCCAGTCAACTGCTGTAACCATATTACCAGCACCGGAATAATTTTACCTATATTTTAACATTGTACAGATCAACAAAGAAATATTATTACTACACTTAGTAATAGTATAGGGTGGTCCAAAGTCCAAGGTTACAAAATAGTAATAGGGTGCTAGCCCCATAATACTTTAGTATTAACATTATACAGTATGTTAATAAAAACAAGTATCCATTTTATTATCACCTGATAATAATACAGGGTGGTTAAAAAGGCCAAAAAGTAATAGGAAGCTAGCCCCATAATACTTCAATGCTGATATTAAAGGAGTATATTAATAAAAACAATAATTTACCTCAACATCACCTGATAAGGTACACGAAGGTTCAAAAGGAAAATAGGAATAGGGAGCTAGCCCCGTAATACTACAGTATTGACATTAAAGAAGAATGTTCATAAAAACATATATTTAACTCATTATCACCTGACAAGGAACAGGGTGGTGCAAAAGGCTAAATAGTAATAGGGTGCCAGCCCCATAATACTACAGTGTTGATATTAAAGAAGTGTGTTAATAAGGACAATCATTTAACTCATTATCACCAGATATGGTACAGGGTGGTTCAAAAGGCCAAATAGTAATAGGGTGCTAGCCCCATAACACTACAGTGTTGATATTAAAGAAGTGTGTTAATAAGGACAATCATTTAACTCATTATCACCAGATAAGGTACAGGGTGGTTCAAAAGGCCAAATAGTAATAGGGTGCTAGCCCCATAACACTACAGTGTTGATATTAAAGAAGTGTATTATAAAGACAATCATTTAACTCATTATCACCAGATAAGGTACAGGGTGGTTCAAAAGGCCAAAAAGTAATAGGGTGCTAGCCCCATAACACTACAGTGTTGATATTAAAGAAGTGTGTTAATAAGGACAATCATTTAACTCATTGTCACCTAACAAGGTACAGGGTGGTTCAAAAGGCCAAAAAGTAATAGGGTTCTAGCCCCATAACACTACAGTGTTGATATTAAAGAAGTGTGTTAATAAAAACATGCATAAAACTCATTGTCACCTGACAAGGTACAGGGTGGTACAAAAGGCTAAATAGTAATAGGGTTCTAGCCCCATAACACTACAGTGTTGATATTAAAGAAGTGTGTTAATAAGGACAATCATTTAACTCATTATCACCAGATAAGGTACAGGGTGGTTCAAAAGGCCAAATAGTAATAGGGTTCTAGCCCCATAATACTACAGTGTTGATATTAAAGAAGTGTGTAATTAAGAACAATCATTTAACTCATTATCATCTGATAAGGTTCAGGGTGGTTCAAAAGTCCAAATAGTAATAGAGTGCTAGCCCCATAACACAACAGTGTTGATATTAAAGAAGTGTGTTAAAAAGAACAAACATTAAACTCATTATCACCATATAAGGTACAGGGTGGTACAAAACGCTGAATAGTAATAGGGTTCTAGCCCCATAATACTACAGTGTTGATATTAAAGAAGCGTGTTAATAAGAACCATCATTTAACTCACTATCACCAGATAAGGTACAGGGTGGTTCGAAAGGCCAAATAGTAATAGGGTGCTAGCCCCATAACACTACAGTGTTGATATTAAAGAAGTGTGTAATTAAGAACAATTATTTAACTCATTATCATCTGATAAGGTTCAGGGTGGTTCAAAAGGCCAAATAGTAATAGAGTGCTAGCCCCATAACACAACAGTATTGATATTAAAGAAGTGTGTTAATAAGAACAATCATTTAACTCATTATCACCAGATAAGGTACAGGGTGGTTCAAAAGGCCAAATAGTAATAGGGTTCTAGCCCCATAACACTACAGTGTTGATATTAAAGAAGTGTGTTAATAAGGACAATCTTTTAACTCATTATCACCAGATAAGGTACAGGGTGGTTCAAAAGGCCAAATAGTAATAGGGTGCTAGCCCCATAATACTACACTGTTGATATTACAGAAGTTTGTTAAAAAGAACAATCATTTAACTCATTATCACCTGATAAGGTACAGGGTGGTTCAAAAGGCCAAAGAGTAATAGGGTGCTAGCCCTATTATACTACACTATTGATATAAAAGAAGTTTGTTAATAAGAACAATCATTTAACTCATTATCACCTGATAAGGTACAAGGTGGTTCAAAACGCCAAATAGTAATAGGGTCCTAGCCCCATAACCCTACAGTGTTGATATTAAGGAGTTTGTTAATAATAACATGCATCTAACTCATTATCACCTGATAACGAAACAGGGTGGTTCAAAAGGCCAAATAGTAATAGGTTCTAGCCCCATAACACTACAGTGTTGATATTAAAGAAGTGTGTTAATAAAAACATACATTTAACTCATTATCACCTGATAACGGTAACGGGGGGGTTCTAAAGCCCAAATAGTAATAGGGTTCTAGCCCCAAAACAGTACAGTGTTGATATTAAGGAGTTTGTTAATAATAACATGCATCTAACTCATTATCACCTGATAACGAAACAGGGTGGTTCAAAAGGCCAAATAGTAATAGAATTCTAGCCCCATAACCCTACAGTGTTGATATTACAGAAGTGTGTTAATAAAAACTTACATTTAACTCATTATCACCTGATAACGGGAAGGGGGGTTCGAAAGCCCAAATAGTAATAGAGTTCTAGCCCCATAACACTACAGTGTTGATATTAAGGAGTTTGTTAATAATAACATGCATCTAACTCATTATCACCTGATAACGAAACAGGGTGGTTCAAAAGCCCAAATAGTAATAGGGTTCTAGCCCCATAACCCTACAGTGTTGATATTAAAGACGTTTGTTAATAAAAACAATCATTTAACTCATTATCACCTGACAAGGTACAGGGTGGTTCAAAAGGCAAAATAGTAATAGGGTGCCAGCCCCATAATACTACGTTGATATTAAAGAAAATTGTTTACAAAAGCAAACATTTAACTCATTATCACCTGATAACGGTACAGGGTGGTTCAAAAGGCCAAATAGTAATAGGGTTGTAGCCCCATAATACTACAGTGTTGATATTAAAGAAGTTTGTTAATAAGAACAATCATTTAACTCACTATCACCTGATAAGGTACAGGGTGGTTCAAAAGGCAAAATAATAAACCGGTGCTAGCCCCATAATACTACAATGTCGATATTAAAGAAGTGTGTTAATAAAAACATACATTTTACTCATTATCACCTGTTTAGGTTACAGGGTGGTTTAAAGAGCCAAATAGTTATAGGGTGCTAGCCCCAAAATACTTTAGTGTTGATATTAAAGAAGTTTGTTAATAAAAACAATCATTCAACTCGTTATCACCTGATAAGGTACAGGGTGGTTCAAAAGGCCAAATAGTAATAGGGTGCTAGCCCCATAACAGTACAGTGTTGATATTAAAGAAGTGTGTTAATAAAAACATACATTTAACTCATTATCACCTGTTTAGGTTACAGGGTGGTTTAAAGAGCCAAATAGTAATAGGGTGCTAGCCCCATAATACTACAGTGTTGATATTAAAGAAATGTGTTAATAAAAACATACATTTAACTCATTATTACCTGTTGAGGTTACAGGGTGGTTTAAAGAGCCAAAAAGTAATAGTGTGCTAGCCCCATTATACTACAGTGTTAATATTAAAGAAGTTTGTTAATAAGAACAATCAATTAACTCATTATCATCTGATAAGGTTCAGGGTGGTACAAAAGGCTGAATAGTAATAAGGTGCTAGCCCCATAATACTGCAGTGTTGATATCAAAGAAATGTGTTAATAAAAACATACATTTAACTCATGATCACCTGTTTAGGTTACAGGGTGGTTTAAAGAGCCAAAAAGTAAGAGAGTGCTAGCCCCATAACACAACAGATCATTTAACTCATTATAACCAGATAAGGTACAGGGTGGTTCAAAAGGCCAAATAGTAATAGGGTGCTAGCCCCATAATACTACACTGTTGATATTACAGAAGTTTGTTAAAAAGAACAATCATTTAACTCATTATCACCTGATAAGGTACAGGGTGGTTCAAAAGGCCAAAGAGTAATAGGGTGCTAGCCCTATTATACTACACTGTTGATATTAAAGAAGTTTGTTAATTAGAACAATCTGTTAACTCATTATCACCTGATTAGGTACAGGGTGGTTCAAAACGCCAAATAGTAATAGGGTCCTAGCCCCATAACCCTACAGTGATGATATTAAGGAGTTTGTTAATAATAACATGCAACTAACTCATTATCACCTGATAACGAAACAGGGTGGTTCAAAAGGCCAAATAGTAATAGGGTTCTAGCCCCATAACACTACAGTGTTGATATTAAAGAAGTGTGTTAATTAAAACATACATTTAACTCATTATCACCTGATAACGGTACAGGGTGGTTCGAAAGCCCAAATAGTAATAGGGTTCTAGCCCCAAAACACTACAGTGTTGATATTAAGGAGTTTGTTAATAATAACATGCATCTAACTCATTATCACCTGATAACGAAACAGGGTGGTTCAAAAGGCCAAATAGTAATAGGGTTCTAGCCCCATAACACTACAGTGTTGATATTACAGAAGTGTGTTAATAAAAACATACATTCAACTCATTATCACCTGATAACGGGAAGGTGGGTTAGAAAGCCCAAATAGTAATAGGGTTCTAGCCCCATAACACTACAGTGTTGATATTAAGGAGTTTGTTAATAATAACATGCATCTAACTCATTATCACCTGATAACGAAACAGGGTGGTTCAAAAGCCCAAATAGTAATAGGGTTCTAGCCCCATAATACTACGTTGATATTAAAGAAAATTGTTTACAAAAACAAACATTTAACTCATTATCACCTGATAACGGTACAGGGTGGTTCAAAAGGCCAAATAGTAATAGGGTTCTAGCCCCATAATACTACAGTGTTGATATTAAAGAAGTTTGTTAATAAGAACAATCATTTAACTCACTATCACCTGATAAGGTACAGGGTGGTTCAAAAGGCAAAATAATAAACCGGTGCTAGCCCCATAATACTACACTGTCGATATTAAAGAAGTGTGTTAATAAAAACATACATTTTACTCATTATCACCTGTTTAGGTTACAGGGTGGTTTAAAGAGCCAAATAGTTATAGGGTGCTAGCCCCAAAATACTTAAGTGTTGATATTAAAGAAGTTTGTTAATAAAAACAATCATTCAACTCGTTATCACCTGATAAGGTACAGGGTGGTTCAAAAGGCCAAATAGTAATAGGGTGCTAGCCCCATAACACTACAGTGTTGATATTAAAGAAGTGTGTTAATAAAAACATACATTTAACTCATTATCACCTGTTGAGGTTACAGGGTGGTTTAAAGAGCCAAAAAGTAATACTGTGCTAGCCCCATTATACTACAGTGTTAATATTAAAGAAGTTTGTTAATAAGAACAATCATTTAACTCATTATCATCTGATAAGGTTCAGGGTGGTACAAAAGGCTTAATAGTAATAAGGTGCTAGCCCCATAATACTACAGTGTTGATATTAAAGAAGTGTGTTAATAAAAACATACATTTAACTCATTATCACCTGTTTAGGTTACAGGGTGGTTTAAAGAGCCAAAAAGTAATAGTGTGCTAGCCCCATTATACTACAGTGTTAATATTAAAGAAGTTTGTTAATAAGAACAATCATTTAACTCATTATCATCTGATAAGGTTCAGGGTGGTACAAAAGGCTTAATATTAATAAGGTGCTAGCCCCATAATACTACAGTGTTGATATTAAAGAAATGTGTTTATAAAAACATACATTTAACTCATTATCACCTGTTTAGGTTACAGGGTGGTTTAAAGAGCCAAAAAGTAATAGGGTGCTAGCCCCATTATACTACAGTGTTGATATTAAAGAAGTTTGTTAATAAGAACAATCATTTAACTCATTATCATTGATACGGTTAAGGGTGGTACAAAAGGCTTAATAGTAATAAGGTGCTAGCCCCATAATACTACAGTGTTGATATTAAAGAAATGTGTTAATAAAAACTTGCATTCAACTCATTATCACCTGATAAGGTACCGGGTGGTTCAAAAGGCCAAATAGTAATAATGTGCTAGGCCCCTATTACTACAGTGTTGATATTAAAGAAGTATGTTAGTAAAAATAATCAATTAACTCATTATCGACTGATAACGGTACAGGGTAGTTCAGAAGACCAAAAAGTTATGAAGTGCTAGCCACATAATACTACATTTGTGAACATAAGACGGTATGTCATGAACATACATTTTTCAAGGAATCACCTAATTAGGTACTGGATGGTCCAAAATGCCAAATAGTAATAGGGTGCTACTGCTAACCCATAATACTACAGTGTTGATATTAAAGAAGTTTGTTAATAACAACAATCATTTAACTCATTATCACCAGATAAGGTACAGGGTGGTTCAAAAGGCCAAATATTAATAGGGTGCTAGTCCCATAACACTACAGTGTTGATATTTAAGAAGTGTATTATAAGGACAATCATTTAACTAATTATCACCAGATAAGGCACAGGGTGGTTCAAAAGGCCAAATAGTAATAGGGTGCTAGCCCCATAACACTACAACGTTGATATTAAAGAAGTGTGTTAATAAGGACAATCATTTAACTCATTGTCACCTGACAAGGTACAGGGTGGTTCAAAAGGCCAAATAGTAATAGGGTGCTAGCCCAATAACACTTCAGTGTTGATATTAAAGAAGTTTGTTAATAAGAACCATCATTTAACTCATTATCACCTGATTAGGTACAGGGTGGTTCAAAAGGAAAAATAATAAAAGGGTGCTAGCCCCATAATACTACAGTGTTCATATGAAAGAAGTATGTTAATAAAAACAAACATTTAACTTATTATCACCTGCTAAGGTTACATGGTGGTTGAAAGGGCCTAACGGTAATAGGGTGCTAGCCCCATACTACTACAGTATTGATAATTAATAAGTATGTTAATGAAAACATACGTTTTACTCACTATCACTAGATAAGGTTACAGGTTGGTTCAATAGGAAAAATAGTAATAGGTTGCTAGGCCCATTTTCAAAGAAGTTTGTATTAAAGACATACATTTAAGTGATTATCAAATGACAGTAGGTAAATGTGATCAAAAATGCAAATTGGTAATAGGGTGCGTGTTTTTTATTACTACAATATTGAATATTTTACAGTTCTTATGGTTTGGCCGCGGTCGCTTAGATGGTTCCGATACAACCATTGGTTAAGCATCCTCGGGCTAGGTCAGGAGGTGGGTAGGTGACCTCTCTCCTCTGAAACTTTAGTTACCGTTGGTTAGAGCAGATTTTAGTGTTTGAAAGCTTGTGTAACAGCTTCGTTCTTCTTGGCAACAGCTCGGCAGTCCAGGTTAGTGGAGGAACCTATTAGACTGGTCAAATTTAAACCGTCCTTTTCGGATAGGACGTAAAGCCGATGGTCACATTGGGTCTTTTCGACAGGAGTAGGCTACGTGCCTTTACCGAGTTTCCCCTCCGCCCTCCTTCATCAATATTTTCATGCATCGATGTTAATCATCAGTTGTTATACTGGTCACTATAAAATGGACTGAAATGCTGCATGTGACTAATTCATAAATAAATTAATAAAGTATGTTGATATGGACCTACTGTCTTACGCTGAACTCATTATCACCTGATAAGTGTATAGGGTGTCTTAATAGTTCAGGCAGTAAGACCCTTGCTCGTTTAATATTACTTTAATCTTAATATTATTGCAGAAATCATCGCTTAATGATTATATTTATAGATTTAACTGATTTGCAACAGATACAGTTAGAAGATGCAGTTCCCTGTGCTTGATTTATATTACCTGTATGGAGACATTATTAAATAACATCTGCATTGCAATTACGATATCTTAATTTAAACCTTAAAGTAATACAAGACCGGTACCTGATTACAACGGAGCATGTCTTTTAGGACACCCTATACCATTATTAGGTGATGTGAATCAAGTGTACGTACATATTAATTACGATATCTTAATTCCAACCTTATAGTAATATTAGACATGTACCTGAATACTGCGTATCTTGTCTTTTGGAACACCTTATACCATTATTAGGTAATGTGACTTACGTGTATGTACGTGTTAACAACGATATGTTAATTTAAACCTTATAGTTATATTAGGCCTGTACCTGAATACTGCGTATCTTGTCTTTTGGAACACCTTATACCATTATTAGGTAATGTGACTTACGTGTATGTACGTGTTAACAACGATATGTTAATTTAAACCTTATAGTTATATTAGGCCTGTACCTGAATACTGCGTATCTTGTCTTTTGGAACACCCTATACCATTATTAGGTGATGTGACTTACGTATATGTACGTATTAATTACGATATCTTAATTTAAACCTTATAGTAATATAAGGCCTGTACCTGAATACTGAGTATCTTGTCTTTTGGAACACCCTATACCATTATTAGGTGATGTGACTTACGTGTATGTACGTATAAATTACGATATCTTAATTTAAATCTTATAGTAATATTAGGCCGGTACCTGAATACTACGTATCTTGTCTTTTGGAACACCCAATACCATTATTAGGTGATGCGACTTACGTGTATGTACGGATAAATTACGATATCTTAATTTAAACCTTATAGTAATATTAGGCCGGTACCTGAATACTACGTTTCTTGTCTTTTGGAACACCCTATACCATTATTAGGTGATGTGACTTACGTGTATGTACGTATAAATTACGATATCTTAATTTAAACCTTATAGTAATATTAGGCCGGTACCTGAATACTACGTTTCTTGTCTTTTGGAACACCCTATACCATTATTAGGTGATGTGACTTACGTGTATGAACGTATTAGTAATATTAGGCCGGTACCTGAATACTACGTATCTTGTCTTTTGGAACACCCTATATTATTATTAGGTGATGTGACTTACGTGTATGTAAGTATTAATTACAATATCTTAATTTAAACCTTATAGTAATATTGGGCTGGCACTTGATTACTACGTGTCTGTTCTTTTGGAACACCCTGTACCATTATTAGGTGATGTGAATTAAGTGTATGCACGTATTAATAAAGATATCTTAAATTTAAACCTTATAGTAATATTAGGCCGGCACTTGTTTACTACGTATCTTGTCTTTTGGGACACCCTATACCATTATCAGGTGATGTGAACTAAGTGTGTGTACGTATTAATTACGATATCTCAATTTAAACCTTATGGTAATATTAGGCCGGAACCTGATTACTACGTATCTTGTCTTTTGGAACACCCTATACTATTATTAGGTGATGTGAACTAAGTGTGTGTACGTATTAATTACGATATCTCAATTTAAACCTTATGGTAATATTAGGCCGGCACCTGATTACTACGTATCTTGTCTTTTGGAACACCCTATACCATTATTAGGTGGTGTGAACTAAGTGTGTGTACGTATTAATTACGATATCTTAATTTAAACCTTATAGTTATATTAGGCCGGCACCTGATTACTACGTATCTTGTCTTTTGGAACACCCTATACCATTATTAGGTGATGTGAACTAAGTGTGTGTACGTATTAATTACGATATCTCAATTTAAACCTTGTGGTAATATTAGGCCGGCACCTGATTACTACGTATCTTGTCTTTTGGAACACCCTATACCATTATTAGGTGGTGTGAACTAAGTGTGTGTACGTATTAATAAAGATATCTTAAATTTAAACCTTATAGTAATATTAGGCCGGCACTTGTTTACTACGTATCTTGTCTTTTGGGACACCCTATACCATTATTAGGTGATGTGAACTAAGTGTGTGTACGTATTAATTACGATATCTCAATTTAAAGCTTATGGTAATATTAGGCCGGCACCTGATTACTACGTATCTTGTCTTTTGGAACACCCTATACCATTATTAGGTGGTGTGAACTAAGTGTGTGTACGTATTAATTACGATATCTTAATTTAAACCTTATAGTTATATTAGGCCGGCACCTGATTACTACGTATCTTGTCTTTTGGAACACCCTATACCATTATTAGGTGATATGAACTCTGTGTGTACGTATTAATTACGATATCTTAATTTAAACCTTATAGTAATATAAGACCGATACCTGATTACTACGGAGCTTGTCGTTTAGGACACCCTATACCATTATCAGGAGATATGAATGAATTTTATGTATCTATTTAATACGATATACCTTAATTATAAACTGTAAGTAATATAAGGCCGGCACCTGAACAGTACGCATCTTCCTTTTGGAACACCCTGTGCCCTAATCAGGCGATAGTGAGTAAGCTGTATCTACGTATTTAGTAATAAGGCCATCACTGGATTACTACGGCCGATCTCTTTTCGATCACCCTATACCGTTATCAATACCATTATAACTAGGATACCTGACATTAGTATTGTTGTTCCGGTGTATTATTACGATCCATGTGTTTAAAGATAGGTAAAACTATTCTATACATAGTAATACTGTTCCAGCTGCAAATCAGCTTTTAGTAATTTGGGACCAGCACACGTTAACTACTCGGTAATGTCGGGCCGGCACAGTATTACTACAGTAAACGTATTCCGGTGGTAATACTATTCCGTTACACCGGTGTCATGGAATATCTTTACCAAGGCTCAGCTTTACCCTTTAGTAATACAGGACCAGCAAACGTTTACTAAAGAGTAAACCGGTTCCAATCAACTGCTGTAACCATATTACCAGCACCGGAATAATTTTACCTATATTTTAACATTGTACAGATCAACAAAGAAATATTATCACTACACTTAGTAATAGTATAGGGTGGTCCAAAATGCAAGATAACAAAATAGTAATAGGGTGCTAGCCCCATAATACTATAGTATTAACATTAAACAGTATGTTAATAAAAACAAGTATCCATTTTATTATCACCTGATAATGGTACAGGGTGGTTCAAAAGGCCAAAAAGTAATAGGAAGCTAGCCCCATAATACTTCAATGCTGATATTAAAGGAGTATATTGATAAAAACAATAATTTACCCCATTATCACCTGATAAGGTACACGGTGGTTCAAAAGGCCAAATAGTAATAGGGTGCTAGCCCCATAATACTAGTGTTGATATTAAAGTAGTGTGTTAAAAAAACATACATTTAACTCATTATCACCTGTTTAGGTTACAGGGTGGTTTAAAGAGCCAAATAGTAATAGGGTGCTAGCCCCAAAATACTACAGTGTTGATATTAAAGAAGTATGTTAATAAGAACAATCATTTAACTCATTATCACCTGATAAGGTACAGGGTGGTACAAAAGGCTAAATAGTAATAGGGTGCTAGCCTGATAATACTACAGTGTTGATATTAAAGAAGTTTGTTAATAATAACAAACATTTAACTCATTATCACCAGATAAGGTACAGGGTGGTTCAAAAGGCCGAATAGTAATAGGGTGCTAGCCCCATAATACTACACTGTTGATATTAAAGAAGTATGTTAATAAGAACAATCATTTAACTCATTATCACCTGATAAGGTACAGGATGGTACAAAAGGCTAAAATAGTAATAGGGTGCTAGCCCCATAATACTACAGTGTTGATATTAAAGAAGTGTGTTTACAAAAACATACATTTAACTCATTATCACCTGATAACGCTACAGGGTGGTTCAAAAGGCCAAATAGTAATAAGGTTCTAGCCCCATAACACTACAGTGTTGATATTAAAGAAGCGTGTTAAAAAAAACATGCATTAAACTCATTGTCACCTGATAAGGGTACAGGGTGGTTCAAAACGGAAAAAAGAAAAAGATAACTTGCCCCATAATACTACAGTATTAAACAATAAATACATTCAACTCATTATCACTTCATAAGGTACCGGGTGGTTCAAAAGGCCAAATAGTAATAATGTGCTAGCCCCATAATACTAAAGTGTTGATATTAAAGAAGTATGTTAATAAAAACAATCATTAAACTCATAATCGACTGATAACGGTACAGGGTAGTTCAGAAGACCAAATAGTTAAAGGGTGCTAGCCTCATAATACTGCTATAGTGAACATTAGACAGTATGTCATGAACATACATTTTTCAAAGTATCACCTGATAAGGTACAGTGTGGTTCAAAAGGCCACAGTAATAGACGCTAACCCCATAATACTACGATAGTGAACATTAGACAGTATGTCATGAACATACATTTTTCAAAGTATCACCTGATTAGGTACAGGGTGGTTCAAAAGGCCACAGTAATAGACGCTAACCCCATAATACTACGATAGTGAACATTAGACAGTATGTCATGAACATACATTTTTCAAAGTATCACCTGATAAGGTACAGGGTGGTTCAAAAGGCCACAGTAATAGACGCTAACCCCATAATACTACGATAGTGAACATTAGACAGTATGTCATGAATATACATTTTTCAAAGTATCACCTGATTAGGTACAGGGTGGTTCAAAAGGCCACAGTAATAGACGCTAACCCCATAATACTACGATAGTGAACATTAGACAGTATGTCATGAACATACATTTTTCAAAGTATCACCTGATTAGGTACAGGGTGGTTCAAAAGGCCACAGTAATAGACGCTAACCCCATAATACTACGATAGTGAACATTAGACAGTATGTCATGAACATACATTTTTCAAAGTATCACCTGATAAGGTACAGGGTGGTTCAAAAGGCCACAGTAATAGACGCTAACCCCATAATACTACGATAGTGAACATTAGACAGTATGTCATGAACATACATTTTTCAAAGTATCACCTGATAAGGTACAGGGTGGTTCAAAAGGCCACAGTAATAGACGCTAACCCCATAATACTACGATAGTGAACATTAGACAGTATGTCATGAACATACATTTTTCAAAGTATCACCTGATTAGGTACAGGGTGGTTCAAAAGGCCACAGTAATAGACGCTAACCCCATAATACTACGATAGTGAACATTAGACAGTATGTCATGAACATACATTTTTCAAAGTATCACCTGATAAGGTACAGGGTGGTTCAAAAGGCCACAGTAATAGACGCTAACCCCATAATACTACGATAGTGAACATTAGACAGTATGTCATGAACATACATTTTTCAAAGTATCACCTGATTAGGTACAGGGTGGTCTAAAAGGCCAAATAGTAATACGGTTCTAGCCCCATAATACTACCATAGTGAACATAAGACAGTATGTCATGAACATACATTTTTCAAAGTATCACCTGATAAGGTACAGGGTGGTTCAAAAGGCCACAGTAATAGACGCTAACCCCATAATACTACGATAGTGAACATTAGACAGTATGTCATGAACATACATTTTTCAAAGTATCACCTGATTAGGTACAGGGTGGTTCAAAAGGCCACAGTTATAGACGCTAACCCCATAATACTACGATAGTGAACATTAGACAGTATGTCATGAACATACATTTTTCAAAGTATCACCTGATTAGGTACAGGGTGGTCTAAAAGGCCAAATAGTAATACGGTTCTAGCCCCATAATACTACTATAGTGAACATAAGACAGTATGTCATGAACATTCATTTTTCAAAGTATCACCTGATTAGGTACAGGGTGGTCCAAAATGCCAAATAGTAATAGGGTGCTAGCCCCATAATACTACTATAGTGAACATTAGACAGTATGTCATGAACATACATTTTTCAAAGTATCACCTGATTAGGTACAGGGTGGTCTAAAAGGCCAAATAGTAATACGGTTCTAGCCCCATAATACTACCATAGTGAACATAAGACAGTATGTCATGAACATACATTTTTCAAAGTATCACCTGATAAGGTACAGGGTGGTTCAAAAGGCCACAGTAATAGACGCTAACCCCATAATACTACGATAGTGAACATTAGACAGTATGTCATGAACATACATTTTTCAAAGTATCACCTGATTAGGTACAGGGTGGTCTAAAAGGCCAAATAGTAATACGGTTCTAGCCCCCATAATACTACCATAGTGAACATAAGACAGTATGTCATGAACATACATTTTTCAAAGTATCACCTGATAAGGTACAGGGTGGTTCAAAAGGCCACAGTAATAGACGCTAACCCCATAATACTACGATAGTGAACATTAGACAGTATGTCATGAACATACATTTTTCAAAGTATCACCTGATAAGGTACAGGGTGGTTCAAAAGGCCACAGTAATAGACGCTAACCCCATAATACTACGATAGTGAACATTAGACAGTATGTCATGAACATACATTTTTCAAAGTATCACCTGATTAGGTACAGGGTGGTCTAAAAGGCCAAATAGTAATACGGTTCTAGCCCCATAATACTACCATAGTGAACATAAGACAGTATGTCATGAACATACATTTTTCAAAGTATCACCTGATAAGGTACAGGGTGGTTCAAAAGGCCACAGTAATAGACGCTAACCCCATAATACTACGATAGTGAACATTAGACAGTATGTCATGAACATACATTTTTCAAAGTATCACCTGATAAGGTACAGGGTGGTTCAAAAGGCCACAGTAATAGACGCTAACCCCATAATACTACGATAGTGAACATTAGACAGTATGTCATGAACATACATTTTTCAAAGTATCACCTGATTAGGTACAGGGTGGTCTAAAAGGCCAAATAGTAATACGGTTCTAGCCCCATAATACTACTATAGTGAACATAAGACAGTATGTCATGAACATTCATTTTTCAAAGTATCACCTGATTAGGTACAGGGTGGTCCAAAATGCCAAATAGTAATAGGGTGCTAGCCCCATAATACTACTATAGTGAACATTAGACAGTATGTCATGAACATACATTTTTCAAAGTATCACCTGATTAGGTACAGGGTGGTCTAAAAGGCCAAATAGTAATACGGTTCTAGCCCCATAATACTACCATAGTGAACATAAGACAGTATGTCATGAACATACATTTTTCAAAGTATCACCTGATAAGGTACAGGGTGGTTCAAAAGGCCACAGTAATAGACGCTAACCCCATAATACTACGATAGTGAACATTAGACAGTATGTCATGAACATACATTTTTCAAAGTATCACCTGATTAGGTACAGGGTGGTTCAAAAGGCCACAGTAATAGACGCTAACCCCATAATACTACGATAGTGAACATTAGACAGTATGTCATGAACATACATTTTTCAAAGTATCACCTGATTAGGTACAGGGTGGTTCAAAAGGCCACAGTAATAGACGCTAACCCCATAATACTACGATAGTGAACATTAGACAGTATGTCATGAACATACATTTTTCAAAGTATCACCTGATTAGGTACAGGGTGGTTCAAAAGGCCACAGTAATAGACGCTAACCCCATAATACTACGATAGTGAACATTAGACAGTATGTCATGAACATACATTTTTCAAAGTATCACCTGATTAGGTACAGGGTGGTTCAAAAGGCCACAGTAATAGACGCTAACCCCATAATACTACTATAGTGAACATTAGACAGTATGTCATGAACATACATTTTTCAAAGCATCACCTGATTAGGTACAGGGTGGTCTAAAAGGCCAAATAGTAATACGGTTCTAGCCTTATAATACTACTATAGTGAACATAAGACAGTATGTCATGAACATTCATTTTTCAAAGTATCACCTGATTAGGTACAGGGTGGTCCAAAATGCCAAATAGTAATAGGGTGCTAGCCCCATAATACTACTATAGTGAACATTAGACAGTATGTCATGAACATACATTTTTCAAAGTATCCCTGATTAGTTACAGAGTGGTCTAAAAGGCCAAATAGTAATACGGTTCTAGCCCCATAATACTACTATAGTGAACATTAGACAGTATGTCATGAACATTCATTTTTAAAGTATCACCTGATTAGGTACAGGGTGGTCCAAAATGCCCAATAGTAATAGGGTGATAGCCCCATAATACTACTATAGTGAACATTAGACAGTATGTCACTCATGAACATTTATTTTTCAAAGTATCACCTGATTAGTCACAGGGTGGTCTAAAATGCCAAATAGTAATACGGTTCTAGCCCCATAATACTACTATAGTGAACATAAGACAGTATGTCATGATCATTCATTTTTCAAAGTATCACCTGATTAGGTACAGGGTGGTCCAAAATGCCCAATAGTAATAGGGTGCTAGCCCCATAATACTACAGTGATGATATTAAAGACGAATGTAAAAAAAAACCAATCATTAAAATCATTACCATCTAATAAGGTTACAGGGTGGTTCAAAAGGCTAAATAGCAATAAGGTACTAGCCCCATAATACTACAGTGTGGATATTAAAGAAGTATGTTAATAAAAACAATCATTTAACTCATTACCACCTGATAAGCTACAGGGTGGTTCAAAAGGTCAAATAGTAATAGGGTGCTAGCCCCATAATACTACAGTGTTGAACAATAAATACATTCAACTAATTATCACCTGATAAGGTACAAGGTGGTTCAAAGGCCAAATAGTAATAGAGTGCTAGCCAGTGGCGTAACTACCGCCCCCGCAGCCCCCGCGGCCGCGGGGGGGCCCGGGGGTTTCAGGGGCCCGCAAGGGCCCCTGATAGTGTGTGGTCTTTGGTAAGACTTTGTTGCCATGCAATGAACTAATCTGTTTTGAATACGTCCCTGTGTCACGTGTCACAAAAAAAATTGTAAAACAAAAAACGGAACGAGTGTTATTCACATATTTCTTGGAAACTACCTCGTCCCAGGGTGTGGTTTCCTTGAAGGGGAGCTGCTTTGTGCTAAATGCACTGCTGTTTCAATGTGTAGCTCCACTCGGGGAGAAAATAAGTTTTTCCGTGTATTTAGCAATTTCAAAGCAAACCCCAACTATAGGGATGCCCACCAAAATGTTGACATTGACAAGCGAGTGAAAAGACAAGATAATTGTTTGGTTGCTTTGAGTGGTATTTTCCTTGAGTGACGAATAATCCGTCGCTCACCAGCCGCTACCCTTCTTTAGTATCGCGCTATAACTTTCTCGGTGAAGGGTCGTGGAATTTTTTTGACTTTCGCGCATGTAAAACTGTTTTTATATTTTGCGTTGCAATTTGTGTTTATAGTAACTGTGTGGTTTTAGTATAAAATTGTAAATATGTGTTTGTGCCGTGCTGTGTAACTTGTGTTTTGGGTACTATAAGGAGGAGTTCAGTGTAAGAATAACGATGCGATGAGTTATCGGAGTGAAAGTGGTTGTGCGAAAAGAAAAAAGAAGTTGGAAAGAGAAAAGGAAATCAAAAACTGCCGAAGATCAATTCTTATTTTTCAACATCTTCTAACGTACAAACAAATGAAACTGACACAAACTGTTAGTGACCCGTGTTGTTCTCACCCATAATCAGACTTCTGAGCCGGTTACGTTCGATAATGAAGTTCAATATCCTACAGACAGGCAGTAGCGGATTTAACGGTTAGCTGGGTCAGCGGATGCTGACCGGGCCCCGGCCAATCCGGGCCCCCCGCTCCTTAGCGATCCTCTCAAAAACACACGAGCTGAGATCCATTCACCACAGGCATTGTCGAAACCCATTATAGCAAATACTACCAATAAAATTATATTTCAAAAAGAACGTTTAAAAGAGAATGATTCCGTTTATAGGCACAATAAAGCCTTCGCCGGGTCGCCCACGTGTTTGACGGTACACAGTGGCGGAAACAACCCCACAGTTTAACAATGGATTTTGAGTCACGTTCCCACTCGCTAAAATAAATTTATAGGAAAACCTGGAAATATTCGGCAAATATGAGGGTTGATATTTACAACCCAAAAACTGTATAAATGTCTATAAAATGGCAATTACTTGCTTTGAAAAAACCCAACCTCTCCTCTCCTCAGTCAGTCGATCAGTTTCTGTGTCTCGTGTGAAACAGTCCATTGCAACTTAGTTCGTGTGTCAACTTTGTTATTTTAATTTAATTTAAACAAAAGTAAAATGTGAGCGTGGTATACGTTTTAAAGATGAGTGAACATACAAAATACAAGCATAAGACGGGGCGGCAAAAGCGGAAAGATAGAGAGCGCGCACTTCTTGTAACTGCTGGCAATGACCCTAAACAAAGAAAAATGTTTTGTGTTAGCAATAATTCGCGTATGTCAATTGGCGGTGAACTTTAATTAAAACATGTCGAAAATTCGAGTGAAATTAAACCCACTTTGGAAATCGAAAATCAAACAAGTGCTTCTCATTACACACCTATAACAGTAAACATCGAACCTTGAAGTAACACTCCTACCTTGTTAAACTGTTACGTTCAAAACAGCACAAAACCCATTTTCACTAATGATGACGATACAGTGAGTGTAGAAGTTCAAGTTGAATCACAAAGACCTTGCGTAAGTGAAAGTGTAGATTTTGCATTGTCTCAAAACCATATTTCCTGCACGAAATTAAACAAAAATGCACACCAATCTAACATGTTCGGGAAAATTTCCCTACCGATAAAGCTCTGTTTAATGAATCTGTAATTTCCATGGATAAACTTGAAATTCTTGTTGTTAAAGGTCCTTCTTAACCTCTTGAAAGTGACATGCCAAATGTAGTATACCCCAAAAGACGACGGCAATCGTAGTTTTTCATTCGCATACTATTATTCATTACGAGACAAATGTGCATATTGCCATTCCTGTTGGCTGTTTGGTTCAAAAGAGGCACAAAGTTCTAGTTGGGTACAGGGTTATTCAGATTGGAATAACTTCGCAAAATCCATGGGACTTCATGCAAGTAGCAAGATGATCAAGTAGACAAACTATGCCAAAAATATTCATTTTTCTCAACAAACCTTATACATGAAATATCATCATTCCAACAGTATTATTTTACTGAAGAGAGGGGTCCTAACACCGGAGAGGGATCCTACCACCGGGGTTCTTGCTTATCTGAATCTCATTGTAAAATCGTCATTGGAAGACGTTCTAACGGAAATTAGTATTTTTTGCCGTGTAGTTTTAACCTTGCCTATTGGAAATGCTAGTGCAGAACGGTGCATGAATACATTGCGGCGTGTGAAAACCTACACTCGTTTCACTGTGAAACAAACACGGCTAAGTGATCTTGCACTTATGACTATCGAAAATAGCTGTAGAGAGTTTGGACATCTCAACTATTGGAGGCTTTTGCCAGGAAAAAGTCGAGAAGGGGGTGTCATGTTTAGAGCTTTGGTGAGTAATGAATTATGATATACACTTGTATTAAGTAGTTTATTAAAAAATATGGCAAACAGGCGGGCCCTTTTGGTAAAATGCTGACCGGGCCTTTTTTCTTAAATCCGCTCCTGCAGACAGGGCTAATTTTCCTACTAATATTCTAGACTCTAACACAAAACGTTTAATTATTAAACATGGATCTTGCAGATCCAAAAATATATCTTTTCCACGCGACAAAGATAGTGAGAGGCGATGTTTTTCAGAACATTTTTAAGCACTGTTACTTTTTTTAACTATACCTGTGACAGTTGCAGCGTCAGAGCGATCGTTCTCAAAACTTAAAATTATTAAATCGTATTTACGTAATTATTCTATGAGTGAGCCAAGACTGAGTGCGTTGGGACTTCCGTCAATAGAAGCCGCGAAGGCCAACGATATGAATGTTGATCATCTCATAGATACATTTGCAGAGGCGAAGGCGAGAAAACGCAACATTTTGTAGAAATCGGATCAACTACAATCTACATCCATCGTCTAGGACTGCTTGGTGAGTAAATACATTGTTAACATATGAATGAATATTACTATGTCACCCCCCCCCCCCCCCCCTCCCCAACGGGCCGCCTAACTTGGACGTCACCTCCCACACCGACCATTGATTATTGTCTAATGATTATAGGGGGGCCCAAGTGAATTACATTCGCGGGGGGGCCCGCACTAAGCAAGTTACGCCACTGGTGCTAGCCCAATAATACTACGAACAATAAATACATTCAACTCATTATCACCTGGTGAGGTACCGGGTGGTTCAAAAGGCCAAATAGTAATAGGGTGCTAGCCCCATAATACTAGTGTTGATATTAAAGAAGTATGTTAATAAAAACAATCATTGAACTCATTACCACCTGATAAGGTACAGGGTGGCTCAAAAGGTCAAATAGTAGTAGGGTGCTGGCCCCCTAATACAACAGTGTGGATATTAAAGAAGTATGCTAATAAAAACAATCATTTAACTCATTACCACCTGATAAGGTACAGGGTGGTTCAAAAGGTCAAATAGTAATAGGGTGCTAGCCCCCTAATACTACAGTGTAGATATTAAAGAAGTATGTTAATAAAAACAATCAATTAACTGATTATCACCTGATAAGGGTACAGGATGGTTCAAAAGGTCAATTAGTAATAGAGTGCTAGCCCCATAGTACAACAGTGTGGATATTAAAGAAGTGTGTTAATAAAAACAATCATTTAAACTTATTGTCACCTGATAAGGGTACAGGATGGTATAAAAGGTCAAAAAGTAATAGGGTGCTAGCCCAGTAATGCTACAGTGTTGAACAATAAAAACATTCAACTTATTGTCACCTGAAAAGTTCATGGGTGGTTCAAAAGGTCAAATAGTAATAGGGTGCTAGCCTAATAATACTACAGTGTTCAACAATAAATACATTCAACTTATTATCACCTGATAAGGTACAGGGTGGTTCAAAAGGTAAAATAGTAATAGGGTGCTAGCCCAATAATACTACAGTGTTGAACAATAAATACATTCAACTTATTATCACCTGATAAGGGTACAGGGTGGTTCAAAAGGTCAATAGTAATAGGGTGCTAGCCCCATAATACTACAGTGTTGATACTAAAGAAGTATGTTAATAAAAACAAACATTTAACTCATTATCACCTGATAACAGTACAGGGTGGTTCAAAAGGTCAAATAGTAATAGGGTGCTAGCCCAATAATATTGCAGTGTTGATATTTAAGAAGTATGTTAATAAAAACAAACAACTCATTATCACCTGATAAGGGTACATGGTGGTTCAAAAGGTCAATTAGTAATAGGGTGCTAGCCCATTAATACTACAGTGTTGATAATAAAGAAGTATGTTAATAAAACAAACATTTAACTCATTATCACCTGATAAGAACAGAGGGGTCCAAAAGCTTAACTAGTCATGGGCTGTAAGCTCTATATTACCACAATATTGAACAAAAAACAGGACATTTATAAAAACATTTTCATTTCATTATAACGTGATAGGGTACAAAGTGGTTCAAAAGGCTTAATAGTTAATAATAACCTGATTACTACGGAGCTTCTATTTTGGGACACCCTATACCATTATTAGGTGATGTGAATTAAGTATGTATCCGTATTCCGTATTAATAACGATATCTTAATTTTAACCTTATAGTGATATTAGGCTGGCACCGTATTCCTACGTATCATGTATTTTGGGACACCCGTTTACCATTATTTAGTGATGTGAATTAACTGTATTTACGTATTAATTACGATATCTTAATTTAAACCTTGTTGTAATATAAGACCAATACCTGAACGTATATTATCTTTTGGGACACCCTATACTATTATCATGTGATGTGACTTAAGTTTATGTACGTATTAGTTACGATATCTTAGAATAAACCTTATAGTAATATTAGGCCGGCACCTGATTACTACGTATCTTGTCTTTTGGGACACCCTATACCACCATCATGTGATGTAAATTTAGTGTATGTACGTTTTTATTACGATATCTTAATTTAAATGTTTTAGTAATATTAGGCCGGCTCCTGATTACTACGTATCTTTTTTTTTTGGGACACCCTATACCATTATCAGGTGATATTAATGAATTGTATGTACTTATTAATTACGATATCTTAATTTAAACCTTAAAGTAATATTAGGCCGGCACCTGATTACTACGTATTTTGTCTTTTGGGACACCCTATACCATTTTAGGTGATATTAATGAATTGTATCTACGTATTAATTACAATATCGTAATTTAAACCTTATAGTAATATTAGGTCGGCACCTGATTACTACAGAGCTTGTCTTTTGGGACACCCTATACCATCAGGTGATATGAATGAATTGTATGTACGTATTAATAACGAAACCTTAATTTAAACCTTATAGTAATATTAGGTCGGCACCTTATTACTACGGAGCTTGTCTTTTGGGACACCCTATTCTATTATCAGGTGATATGAATGAATTGTATGTACGTATTAATTACGATATCTTAATTTAAACCTTATGGTTATATTAGGTCGGCACCTGATTACTACGGAGCTTGTCTTTTGGGACACCCTATACCATTATCATGTGGTATGAATGAATTGTGTGTAGGTATTTATTACGATAATTTACTTATAAACTGTTAGTAATATAAGGCCGGCACCTGAATAGTACTTATCTTCTTTTTGGAACACCCTGTACCCTAATCAGGAGATATTGAGTAAACTGTATCTACGTATTTAGTAATAAGGTCATCACTGGATTACTACGGCCGATCTCTTTTCGATCACCCTATACCGTTATTAATTCCAATATAACTACGATACCTGACAATAGTATTGTTGTTCCGGTGTATTATTACTATCCGTGTATTTAAAGATAGTTAAAACTATTCTATACATAGTAATACTGTTCCAGCTGCAATTCGGCTTTTAGTAATGTGGGACCAGCACACGTTAACTACTCGGTAATGTCGGGCCGGAACAGTATTACTACAGTAAACGTATTCCGGTGGTAATACTATTCCGTTACACCGGCGTTCCCGTCACTCAAGATCGTACGCTGTGACTTATGTGCGGTACTGCGAGAGGAATGGTGTAGCTCTGTTGATCTATCATGAATACCTTATGAGTGGTTGAGCTGCTCACTACTCGGGAACAACGGTGTTGTGGTAGTAGCGTGCGAGCCCATGTCGGTATATGGAAGCTGGACGGTAACCGCGGATTAAAATGCGAATGCGCAATTCAGATCCAATTTGCTCGCCCGTCACGGTAGGAGAAACATTACCTTGTTGCACAGTGGTTGTTGTTAAACGGAAAAAGCTCACCGTGAAACCTGCCCAACGCTTGATAAGGAAGGGCAGCTCTATTGCCAGAGTCCTCGTCTGATTACAAATGACTGGATTAATAGACTGGCTTATTTGCCAACAGAGAGCTAATAGCCATCACGTCGGTATAATAATTGCATATTTTTCTCTCAATGTGTCCTTTACGGGTATTAATTCAAGATCGATGACAAGTTTATTAGCGATCAAGTTTAGCTTTGACACCGACATCCTGCAAGAGTAATGTCGGAATCTTCCCGCCACGCCGCTATCTGGCTCCATCAAATATCCGCTCGCTATCGTTGTCCGCACGTCCCCGATTATCACACCTTCCGCCGGCGGACGCGAGATAAAAGTGCCAGACACTGCCGCCTTCCCATGGAAATTACACCACGTTTCCTAATCGATTCTTATAGAAAATCCATGACAAATCGCATTATGCACGTCAGTATGCTATAGGTAAACTTGATGTGCCGTCGTGAAAAAAAAAACTATCAAATTGTTGAGCTGCAGCATTGTGTTATGTCGAGGAGCACTGAAACTGTGACACCAGAGGAAGACGTGGGCTGTCATACGCGAGGTACAGTTTCTGATGTGTGTACTTTTGACAGGAGACTCGGACGTTTGGACGTTTGGAGGGTTTTGATGGACGTTTGTGTTTGGGCCGAGCAGCTTGGCTCGAAGCAGACTTTGCGTCGGTCAGTTGGAAACCACTCCACGTAGGTCCATTGTTCCAGACTTGTGGTTTCGATGTGTGTTCTGTCAATAGATCCACACTGACCTGAGCGCCTTGGTAACCTATAAACCGGCACTATCGAGCGAAGCGGGTTGCAGTGAGCGCCCCTCGCCCTCATTCGTTACGCAAAGCGGGTTGTTAATTTGGTTTGTCATTCACTGTTACACAACGACAGAATGACACATGTGTATGTTATTGTTACACATAGCTTTGGAAATCCTTTATTGTCAAACACAAATACTCAAGAAGTGAACAAATTTAGCCCCTATTCTCTTTTGTTGGGCATTGGTCTCAAAGATGTGCAGCAAACTATTGTAAATATATTATAAACTATTTCCGGCCACCTTGTAAAGCCTATTGTAGTTTTGTATTTTTTGGGTCTTTACAGGGGTGACAAATGCGTAGCCATTCTATTCAAACGAAAACGAAAAGAGACAATGCTATGTGACGATAGTCAATAAAATCCTTGTGTTTACTGAATATCAATTTTGAATTTCTTGTAGACAAAATATTAAAATTTAAAAATATAATAATATTACATATGAGGATTTTTTTTAAATATTATTCGAAACATAAAGTAGTAAATATTTCTTTGTAAACGTAACTAAGTGTGTTCGGATAGTCGTCGCAAGTGTTTTTCTCCAAAGCACGGTAAAGGTAAACGACAAACATGAACAGAGAGAATATTTCAATAAAGCTCCACACGAACAGTAGTGTGAATAGTGTGAATAGTGTGAATAGTGTGGTGTTTTTCTATTATTTATGATGTAAAATATCACACATTTAGTGGCTAGAATGAGATAGCTTCTTCCTGTGACCAAAAGCACGGAATTCATATTTGAATGAGCTGTTCATTTAGCCGAAATATAATTAAACGTGCAACTGCCAATTTTCCATGATCATATTTTGTACATTATCGGTTAATATATTTAATTGATCGTAGATATGAGTGAAAGCACACCCATCAGATGAGACAATGTATAAAACGACTAACGATACTGTAACGATAAACTCATAATAATGTTGCCGATATATACATGGCTCATGGCCAACACATGACTCTAATTCGGTAGGTCTCTGGTTCGATTCCCGCTACCGCAATCCTAATTAATGTTATTACGAGGTTTAAGCAAGTCATAAGAGAAAATCTGTCACTGATTTATACTACCAGCTTTAAGACTTTCCTTCCTAACAATCCAAAAATACCCTAATAGCTTAGTTAGTCACATGGGAATGTCAAGTGGTCCCTGCAGAGATTTTCAATGAAACGTTAAAAGATATCATTATTTATGGAGACGCCAGGAAGAGACGAGCTGATAAAATAAGTAGAGTAGTAAGTTATTCCCGCATCCTCTGGGACGGCCTGTCAAGGTCGAGGTGTGACTTCCATGCACACCCCTGTCGACGTGGACGTCGAAGGGCGCATTCCGCACGTTGACAGAGGTGACAGCCGATTCGCTCCGCACCGCCGCGTCTTCTCCGGGGGTTGGTCGCGCCTGCTTAGACCGAGAAAGACATCACCGTTCGGCTCCTGCGTGGAGAATCGTCCTCCTCTGTACCAGACCTCACACCTGGAGTTCATTTATGTCCACGATGACAGCTGACTATTTACGGCATCGACCCCGATAATTATTGTGTAGGTAAGATCGTCTATTGAGGAGGGGGCTTGGTCTCGTCCCCTGAGAGCTGCACAACCACTATACTGACTTTATTTTTCCGAATATCTATACGGAATACTCTATCCATCAACATGTTTGAACAAGGAAAGGGCCTGTTATGGGCAAGGTGCTAAATATATATTGGATAGTGTGACAAACCTTCACCACGTTCTGGACTGAACATTGAACAATGGTGGTATCAAGGTGGCGTTTGCCCATCATGCATGGTCAACGAAAGATGAAATTCATTGTATCTAGATTCTCCAAGAAGCCAAAAATATTATTCTTATGTCAACAAATGAGGTGAGCGTAGTAGAGAGAATACAAGGCTGAGGTTCGGCGACCATGCGAAATGTTCTAATGAAGTGAATTGAGGTAAAACGTATCTCACATTCGATTCGCTAGACGTAGTTTATACAATATACACTATATAACCACTTACTAGCTACGGCAAAAAAGTATGAGCAAGTTATTTCTGTAACTATTTATAGAAGTGTATATCGTTGATAAATTGCAAATAGAAGAAAGATACGTCATTTGCTTTACCATTACATAAAACCAAGGCTGCTAGTGATAGTTGTATTGTATATAACATGAGGTACGCATGTGGATGTAAACATGAACTGAAAGTATTATTAAAAGAAAATGCTACTCTGTTTAGATTTTCACGTCTTTATACACAGTGCTCACATTTCTCCGCTATATATCGTTGTACACCATTTAAAAGTAAAACACACACCACACAGTCACCATTCATTTATTTTAATAAACTTTGTAATATTGAGGGCCTCCCTTATAAAGATAATGTGAACACACTTATTACACTACTAAATATATTAAAAACACAACAAAACTTTCATGGTGAGGTAATACAATACAGTAATGAAGTGTTCACTGACACGTTTGGTTACCAAAAAGAGAATATGAGTTGTGTGTTTTATATGTTTTATTTTATGCGAATGAAATTATGAAAATATAAAAACGAAAACTGAATTTGTATAAAAAATACGAATTAATTAATTAATTTGAATGCAAATATTATTATACATAATTATAATGTATCCAAAGCAAATCTTTTAAAGTAAAAGTGTGTTGCCGTGTTTTTGAGAAACGATTGAGCGGTTCTTGGTTGTAGTATTGGGGTGTTTTACGAGTGGTTTAATATGTAGGCCTACATGTGTATCGTTGTTTTCATTGTCATTTGAGTGATTTTATTATTAATATTGGCGGTAGTCACTGGTTTAATGGATCTCGATACAAAAAATCACATTTTGCAAAGGACATAATATGAGTAACCATGACCTGATGTTTCAACTAATAAGCAAGAAGTATCAGTTTGATGCGAATATACAAGAAACCCTATCCCTCGTCATCTAATCGAAATTAATTCCATGAACACGTGTCTAATTCGATGATCATAGTCTCGTTGTTAAGAAACTGACAAAAGTTTTTTCCATCTCCGGGGATCAACGATGTTTGCACTTCACGCGTTTCTAAAAATAATAATGGGTGAAACGAAACCTGCAACAAACCAAATACAAATCTTACTCGGGGTTTCTTTGGAGACTTAAATGCAAGGATAGGCGACAAGAAAGGTATCTGCGTTAATGTCCGTGTTAGATCTGGATGTTTTTGCGTCACTTGTTGAAAGGAAGCTGCGCGCTGAGACAATGCGCATATCTGAGCCGATGTGCGCAGAATCTGCTGTGTCATCCAACGCCATCTTGTATTGGTTTTCCGCGCGCTCCAGACAGCAGGTGACGATATAATTAATTAATTAATTTTATTGTTGTTTTCCTGTCCCATGGAAGGACAGGATGGCCAGTGTAGGGTTATGGGCATGCCCATACCCTCTTTAGCCTAAGGTGACGATATAGGCTAACTAGACCTTATTGTCATTGCAATCACGCTATATTTGCCTGTCTCATCTTGAATGGTATTTCAATTTACTTTTTATATTGTATTATTGAGATTGTTAAAGCTGCAACATTGCCGTAGAGAACTTGAGAACTTGAGAACTCGAGTTTAATTTGTATTGCAATGTAATTATAATGATTAATAATTGACAAATGTAAAACACAAGTGAGTCAGAAATGTCACTTTCTGTCCTCGTCCATTTGAACCACTTGAGCATCAAACCCAAGCTCTAACCTAACTTCGAACCACTATACCAAACCTATTATCAACATGGTTAGATTGCCATTGTCTTGGAAACTGTGTCTAGGTACTTTTTTATGAACGATTTAACAAAAGTGGCAAACAGCATACACATTGGATTGAAAATAAAACTATGTTTTGGATATTAAAGAAAGGAATGAAAGATAATCAACCAAATATCAGTATTTGGAAAAGTAAAGCTATCCGCTGATTGGCTCCGACTCACTCGTCTATGGCGCAAGCATTCACGATGCTTCTGTGGGGCCACTTTAGTTGTTGTTCCATCTCCATGATTACAGGTTGCCAATTTTTAAACGACATATTTTACCCACCCCAAAATGATGTATTATTCCGCATAATGAAATGACTACTGTTTCAGCGACAATTTACGCAGTAATCTAACAATATAGCTAACTAGCGTCTAGCACGCCATAAGGGAATAAGCGTTTCCTGTTCTCGGGAAAAAGAAGCTTCTTACTAAAGTGTGCATTGTTTCAGTCGAAGAATACACGAAGGTACATGTGAACATCGCCCCCCCCCCCCCCTCCCAACCCCCCGCAACAAATGACCAAAAAAATGTATCTGTTTTAAAATGTATAAACTACAACTAAAAAATATTCTTAAAATTAATTGGTATTACTTAATTGATTCCATAAAAATGTATTAACGAGTGTAATATAAAACGTTATCTGGTAATTTAAAAATGCACCTTAATGCTACGTTTACAGCTACGCGTTGCGAGCGAAGCGAGGGCGCGAGCTCCAATCAGCGGCCGAGTTTCATGCAAAGAAGTTACAAACTCGGCCGCTGATTGGAGCTCGCGCCCTCGCTTTGCTCGCAACGCGTAGCTGTAAACGTACCATTAGTTATCTTAATTTGGATATCCTCAAACCCTAAGTGAACGCTTATAAAAATATATGCAATGCAATATATAGCAATATATATAAATATATATATGTTTAGTGTTTACATATAACGAATCAGGGTACGTGCGTAAGCTGCATGAGAGAAACTTGGAAAATAAAATAATAGCAATAATGTGACAATAATCCCAATCTGCTTTCTGTACAACCTTTGACTGCATAAAACAGGAACAGTGCTCTACAACATCGTGCAAATGATGTTTATGCCAGCGGTTTAATTGAAAATCTTAACACCTGTACACTACGGCAATAAAATGCATATTACTCTAGGATTATTTTAATGCAGTGTGAAATAGAATTCTCAAGAAAAATCTATTTCATTCATGATAATGATATATTCGTGATGCTATATCGTCATGGTGAGAATAGCAATATCGTGATACATCTCGATTAGTGTTTTACGCTTCTTTGTGTAGTGCTTCTAGCGTGTAACAAACCTCATAAAGCGAAGCATATACACATACAACTTAATCAATTATTTCATATGCATACCCGTGAAATGGAAGTTACCATGCAAGAAAATACTTAAGAAATCATGTTAGCCATATACATATCTAGCGCAATTCTATTCTATCTCCAAGGATACTTCGCAAACCTAATTTGAAACAAATCGATGGGTAATTTTAAAACAACCGATCTCCACATGTATTGATATTATTGAGATCACTCAATTACCCAACGATAGCTTCATCGTTTGCATTTGTTTGGAAAGAATCGCCGAATTTCCAAAAGCGTATAAAATGACCACAGCGGTTTTCACAAAAACCACTTTGCCAAAAGATTTGTTGTTTTTAGTATGGCTAGTTTACAAAAACAACCTATGAATGACCAACAGGTTTTGCTTACACAATATTAACGTATTAGGCACAATTACCATATTAATATGGCCACAAGTGCATGAAAAACGATCTTTATATAGTGGAATCGTATACAAGAGAGAAGAGAAGTTTTGAGGTTCTCCTCACACTGATGACAAAAACACCTTTTAAGCATAGGTTGTTGGCTGGCAACAAAAATTTAATAGGGATAAATTGAACAAAAATTAACTTATTCGTATAAAAAGTGTTCAATATAAACTAAAGCATACCGTAGGCAGTATTAAGCGGATCAAGTTTACTTGACAGGTGTCTGACGACTGCAACCGGATAAAACCGGTTTTCACCAGGAACAAGTATACTTGATGCCAATTTCGTGCGAGTTTGACGAGCCTCCGCTAGGCAGAGATTAAGTAGACCTTGATTTCGTGGAGCGCCAGCTCTCTTTCTACCCTCCTTGAAAGTGTTCATTAACCTGTATACCTGTCATGTAGTCCTCAAGTGACAATGAGGCTCTGATTGACCCTTCGGGGATAAAAGATGGTATTGACATACAACAGCTGTTTCTACTTCCTACAATGATTGCATTAGTCTACCTATACCTACTATGGATATGCGTTGTGTGTTTGAAGAGTATGGCTAATATTTTTGTTGTTGCTGTCAGTCTGTGGGAGAGACTGGCTGTTACGCTGTGTCTGCCCGTCCAATAACAACCCCTTTCAACGAATGTAGTTAGGTGTAGGCCTATAGGTCGTCGACAACGACGGCGAGGACATTTCTCTAATAATAAATTGGCAACAAGTATATTTCAATCTTATCATATTATTCTAGTTCAGAGATCTTCAAACGTTTTCACCCGTGTTCCAATTCCTACTCCTGGAATTTTTTCTTTCTTCACTTTTATAAATTTCCCTTCAAACGGTCTTACGAATCGTACATTTAAAGGCTGGTTCACACAGATTTTTAAGACATACGATTTAAGGTTTAACGCGTAGTCGTAAATTTGGATCATAGGAAACACGTACTGGCGTTCACACAAAGTTTTAGTTTTAAGACGTTGTTTTCATTGTTGTTTTTAAAACAACGTCTTAAAACCTTATGCATCATGTCTTAAAAATCTGTGTGGACCAGCCTTTATGTAATGTTTTACTTTGTTCATATGTAGGTCTACGTGTATGGTATACAAAATATCGACGCCTTCAATCAATGGAAGTTCCGCAGTTTTAAAGATGGGGTTTAAACATAATGCAATTTGTGCATCACTTATTTTAAATAATATTTTGAACAAACACATTTTGTTTGTGTTCCAAATTAAAATTCCCTTCGTTCCAAGTTTGGGACGCGACCCAGACTTTGATGTTCTGGTTACGAGACTGACCTCTCTGCAGCAGCACACTGCTGTGCGGGTTGCGGTTCTTGGTGTTGAGCGAGGAACAGTTCCACCTGTGTTTCTGGAACTGGAACTGGCACTCATCCACGGCCAGTTGGAGGCCCTGGAACGCCGCCGTCGTCACTTCTGGATAGCGGTGGCAGAGATCCAGTTGCTCCTTGCTCAGACCGGGGAACGTCTTGCAAACCGTTGCGCTCACCGCTGTCAGGTCGAGGTCGTGAACCTGCCCACTTACTCCGGTCACCCTGGAACACACGACACAAACACATACATAAATTTGTATTTCTAGAAAATAATACACAATTAAATAATACAAGGAGAATGCTAGAACTGGAGATTCCAGGTAGAAGAACGAGAGGAAGACCACGACAAAGATGGCAGGACAAAGTGAGGAAGGATGTGGAAATGCGAGGAGAGGACTGGAATGTAGTTGAGGGGGAAGAGTGGTGGCAGGATAGAAGAAGATGGAGAGGCTTATCTTCAATGCCGACCCAACGCAAAGTTGGACGTGGCAACAGATGATGATGATGATGATGAATAAAAAATTTTCGTAGGAAACCTGCCCAGCGACAGTCCATGCCTCTCTTCAGATGACTAATATTTGGAATAGTTGGGAAGAAATGTCCGAGGGCTGTTAGTATTACTCAATCACAGCATTCGCCTTGTGACTGCGAAAACCTCGGAAAACCTTCAGTCAAGACTGCTATAGCCGGTATCAAGCCGGCAATCTGTTACAAGAACTGGGTTTTCCAAAGTTAACCCATCCCCAGCCTGGAATCGACCCCGGGGCGTTCTGCATTGGAATCAGGATTTACCCACTTCTGACTTATAGCCTATTCAAAACTAGACCAAGGAGTCACCGTTGAAACCGAAACGTCAAAACGTCACCCTGGTAAAGTAGAGTCTGCGCATATGTAGATACATAGAGTAGTACCCGAGATGTATGAATGTAGCGTTTTGCACAACAGATGCTAAATCAATATTGAACGTACTGAATGTGTTAAATCAGTAATATATACTATAAATCATGATTTCAACTGTAGATACAAAATACGCTAAATATTCACTATTTTGAATTTGAGCTATTTAACAATCATACTGGTAACGTTTATCACATTTTGGTTGACTGATAATGAAAACATAACTTCTAAACTCTTTTGGTCGAAAGTTTCAGTTGTGAATGTTCAGGAAAACCTCGGAAGAAACCTTCAGTCGGGATTACTGGGTGGTGGTGCGAATTAAACCGACGACCTCGTATGCTATATCGTTAAGCCTCTTGTATTCTTGCAGATTGTAACATTCGGATCAATGCTTGAGACATAAGTCAAGCCAAGTTATTTATGCTTAGCATAATTGCATTTTCGATGCGGACGCGAAGACAGTTTGACGAGGGTTATTGCTGAGAGTCTTCTGTTTCTCTTTGAGTGGACGCCTGACGAGTCACAGCACAGCGCGGCGCCTGTATACTTTATACATGCCTGGTTTACGTCCCAGGACACTCGATCGACGCCACTCCGCAAAGGCGAATTGAGTCATTAATTTAAGTAACTAATTAGTTTCTAATTAACCTCATCATCACTCTTACCAAGAGATATGGAGTTTTAGGAATACGACTAAATGCAAGGATTACACACGCGTTGGCTATAGTATTGGTACAATTAAACAACAAAAAATCGTAAATAAACGAACATTTTAGAGCTGAATTATGTACCATATTCAGGATGATGTTTGCAGTAACGCATTGGTAATGATTTTCTTTTTTTTTCTTCTTCTTTTTCACTTTTATATATAAATATATATATTAATTTTTTCCCACAATTTTTTTTTTTCATGTTCTTTCTACTTTGCATACTTCTATTTTTATTTTTTAATATGTTGAATTTCCACTTCATTTGATTTTATTTCATTTCTCAATTATTTTTTCTTGTTCTTGATTATATTTTTATATAGTTCAGTGGTTTGTTTTGTTTTTATTGTTATTGTTAATTAAGATTTCATAACTATTCATTGTTTGCATAGCTAAGTTTTATTTAAGGTCCTCCTTTGTAAATCAGTTTTTATAACTGAATAGGATAGACATTAAATAAATAAATAAATAAATAAATAAATGATGGTATGCAAATTGTTTTAATGAGCCAAAGAAGGTTGAGTATGCAAAATGCATAGTCGTTTTTGGGAGGGGTTGATACTTGATAATACAAAATTATTGATACAACTAACTAATAATAATATCAAGCAGATAATATCAATAATAAGATCATAGAAAAACGGTAAATAAATTACACTACTACATGATTATAATTATATTTATAACGCAAGCTGCGGGTTTTGAAAGATGGTAAAGTTTCGGACATGTATTTGAAACATATCATTCAAAACAATACAAAATGTTTGTCAAGACAAATGTATGCAGGTACTTATACATTTTTTGTGACACATGTTTACTTTTCCTTTTTACCGTTATTAATGTAGGCCTAGTGGTAAGTTACGTAATACAGATTATGAAAATAAATCATTTCATGGTTATTCTATCATCAAAGCTAAGTTCTTATTTTATGTGCAATATAATTATTAAAGACGTTTGATTACAATTTCAGTACTTAATTAAAACCTGACAGTTGCTGACAGTACCATTAATGATCGCATTACTTTTTATAATTCAACGTTTAATTAAATATAGTACAATTAGCAATACATACAAACATCATACACACCTAACTATGATTAAATTGCATCTGGCTGGAAGAATTCTGTTGACACTACGGAATCTGGGGGGGGGGGAATGCAGCCATGTTCACGTGATACCACCAAGACGAGCACGAATGTCATGTCAGCTCCTTAAAACTGACTGACAGAGACATGCATGCCAGGTTAATATGAGCCATGCATGATATCTCATCCTTGTCCGATGACAGCGTTCTGATCCGTGCTGATCCGATCTGAACACTTAGTGCTCTTGAATGGAGCCATCACTTGGACCCGGCTAATCCATATCTCATTTGAATGTTTTCGGAGCGATACACGCCTTCATTATCCCATGTCGTTCTGAGTGCTACTCGCTTTGTTGGGCCCCGAGATAACGACTCCGTGTTGTGCTACGACCACATATTAATTTAATTAATCTCGATTAGTCAGTAAGCCTTTGTGATGTTTTAGATAGAAGGTTTTATTCAGAAGGCCGTGGAAAAGATTAATGCTGAGAGCTCTGCGTCAAATTACCTGAGAAGTAACAACGTATGGAAACATTGACATGAAGTAAGGCATGGGTGGCGACGTTTCGGGCTGTCTCAGAACGAACCTACTCGATCATGCTCGGCTCTTTCCGTACGTCCGGTCAATAACGACGGGATGTTCTCGACGTTTCGCGTGTTACTGCTTTAGTCGAAAGATATACTTGGCCCAAGATTACCTTACATATGGTTTCGATCGTCACAGGCGAGGCACTCATAGCCAACCAGCGAACCGCTCGAGACACACTCGCGCAAATACCGCTCGCTGATTGGCTACGAGCCCGTCGCCTGTGACGAAAGCATGTGTAAGGTAGTCTTGGGACAACTATAACTGATGTGGGGATGTATGTCTGTCTGGGCGAGTTTTGTCGACATTTTATAAGTCTCACCACTATAGTATAAACTATAAAGTCTCACCCCAAGTAGCGCTAGGTCTGCACGCACGAACCTTGTTACCCTCTGGCGGGATTTATTTGAACTGAGTTCTGGCATCGGAAGCGTAAACCACTCCCCCCTGTTACAAGAATTTGTTTTCAGTTCCTAATGGGTTTGGTAATTTTGCGCATGATTCTAAAAAGGTCAAATACAATGACTTGTCACTATAAACGCATTTTTGTTCGTTTCAAAAGTTATAGTTATCGAAGTGTAGGTTTACGCAATTCCACACATGTTACTAATTATATTTTCTCCTCGGTAACTGTGAAATATTAAAATAATAATAAAGAACATGAACAAATGCATTAATTTTGTATTTAATCACGCACTACACGTTATGAATGAATGGGCACATTCTGGTTTACGAGCTTAACCTCATTACCACACCTATAGAAAAACATAGCATGTAGCAATGAACACTTAAATAAAATAAAATTACACTCTGTGTATTATGTGTGACGTATTCTCGTTTCAACTTTACTGTATGCTATAATTAATAATACAACATTTTTCTCAATGCCTCTTTCACAAAACATTCCTCGTAGTCGTGTGCAGACACTATGAGACGTTGCACACATACTAGAATAAAAAGTGCATTGCACTACTAATTTTATGTGTATAATCATTGCTAGCAATATTAAAATCACAAGATATTTACTGTACAACACATTAAAATTACGAAATAATATATGCATTGCCAATAAGTTTCATGTTCTTATAATAGTGGTTATTATAGTAGTTGCCTTCAGTGTGGATCATGCAATGGTATCGTGAAACATACTTTACCCTATAATAATTGTAAATGTGTACAGTATATTATTACTATTACCAAAATCTGTCAAATTCTATATTCATATTATTAAATCAAGTAATATAAATATCGCATTAGTAGTTTTATGGGGATTTTGAGATGGCATATCGATTAGATTTATTTACTTGTCGTACAAACAGGAATGTAGCAAATTAATAATAATTATATTGCTTCTAAGGCAACTAATTTGAATTTTGTTTTATAATGTTCATGTTAAAGTTCAGGGTTCGATTCCCAGTCCATGAAACCTTGTTTTATAACAATTGTTCCCAAACAGTTCACAAGACTCTCTTGCTACCGCGTAACAGTCAAATAGTTTCGGTACGGCACCTCCACCAAAACAGTAACAATCAAGTAGTTCCGGTACGACACATCCACCAAAACAGTAATGTTACGATACGGCACCTCCACCAAAACAGTAACAGTCAAGTATTTCCGTTATGGAACCTCCACCAAAACAGTAACAGTCAAGTAGTTCCGGAAAGGCACCTCCACCAAAACACTAGATCACATTTGTATGTTGGTTCTCATTTCATTTCGTACTAATAATTGTCACTTGGATTATTGTGAATGGCCCGTTGTGCGATGTACATTGTGTGTTGACAGTACTGTTTTATTTTTATTCTATTCCTTACGCCGCTGAAATTTATGTTGTTCCATATACGATAGCTATATTCAACTTATTGAAAGAAAACAATATTAAGCATTACTTCGTGTCGAATGAACGAAAAGGGTAGATGCTATAATAATACATACACATACATATCCAGTAACACAAACTGTAACTAAAAAGATTGTCACAAGACACACAGGCTAACGACCACCCTAACCTCACTTGGTTTTATTTTTTCCTCGGAAGTCCAACGCGAAGAAGATAAATGCAAGGAAGTGAACGAATGGTAAAGCGAAAGCAACCACAGCGCGTTTCGTTTGATAGGCATAGTCGCTCGATCCTACTTGATTGTTACTGGACACAACAGCCGAGCAAATCACAGAAGAATGATATAGATCGAATTTCACTTAAACCATAGGTCTGCTAAAATTCATATAAAGGTTCTTTTCATTATTCAGTTAAGTAACTTACGTAAAAATCGGCAAGGCCACTTGACAGTTGTAATGTTGTATTCACAGTTTAGTTTCAAGATGAGGAATACAAGGACAATTTCGTGTATTTATTTTAAATTCAGTATCACATCTTTTATGGCGTATTTTGTCATTACTGGTCTCCGATTTATTAGTACATTGTGAGACAAATTGCGTTAATAACTACACGTCACATGAATGTATAAAAAAAACTATCGAACTCGTATATTTTTTTCGAAACGCAACCAGAGAATCGATTTGTTTCAGGTAACTTCAAAAGCAGTTTTCACTCAATTTTCACATGTCAAATACTGAATTTTATTTTGCATTGGAAATATAAACTTTTGGAAATCCCTTATTCAATAGTTTATATGACTTCACCTTCTTCTATTAGTCAAAGACTATTAATGTTCATGCATGAAGCTCTTCTTCTGGGAAAATATTCGAGGTTATTTAGGCGCTCATCTTCCAGTGTTCTGTGGTCGCAGCTAACAGCAGGGGCCGTTGAGATGTGCACTCATCTTAGATACAGGGGAGATGACATCCGATGGTTGTCAGTGATATCTCTACTCTGAAGGCGGTGAAATGGGAGGCGACATCGGTTCCCTCACACTCTCTAACCCGGTAAAGTGCAAGTGCAACATTCCACAAGAACATCTAATGCTCAGAGTTGCATTACTTTCATGGAAAGTTTCGATTGCAAATTTGCGAAACCACTTTTATGGGTAAAATTTAAATTGTATTTTCAACAGATTATTATAATCATCATAATACATCATAAATCATAATATAACATGTTCTTAGTATTCTGTCTACACGTACAGCCGACTTTTATGATGTGTAATACAATTCCTCTTTAGTAAAATGCTATATAGACCACGACATGGACAGTGTTACGATCTATACAAATGATTGAGGAAATCTACCGCCTCCCATTATGTTTTAAATTGCAATCGTCACAACAAATTTTTACGATGTGTAGATATCGTTATTTTGCTGTTATTATTTACTATTGTTGTTATTATCATCAATTTCTGTCATTTTCGGTATCGCAGTACGTGAAACGTGGATGTTTCAGATAACGGGGACAGGAAGGGAGAAGTGCTATACATCCCGTCCGATGTAAAATTACATAAATTAAAATAAATTTTAGATTGTGGATAAGCAGGTAATTTTAAAGTTTTGAAATGTTTGAATGAACCCCGCCAATAATCACACGCGAATCACAAAAACATCGTATTGAAACGGAAAACAATATTGCGTTGAGTAATCGCGGCCTTCATACAGTCACGCTATCCATAGTCACGAGATGCGTTATCAATATACTAAACAGCCTTTTGGCTATAACATTAATAAATACCGACCGATACAATTTTTTTAACTAGAGTGACAATCTTGATGTTTTCGACCGCTCAAAGCGAAGGTTGAATATGAAACGTTTTTTTTCACTTTAAAATCGTATTTTTCAGTACAAAGTGATGTTATAATTTATAATTCAAGATATAAAAATAAATTAAAATGACATACAGGCACCAAAACACGACTACAAAGTCTCGGCATAAGATTTAGAAATAATGTTTATTTCCCAAAAAGGAATATAGGTTGATTTCAAGCTTCCCAGAGATCCCTTTAGCGTGTAAACGTTATCTGGAATTATTTACACATTTTCATATTACCAAGATGAGATTATAATATGCATTGAATTGACTCTTCTTAAAAAGCGAGAAAACACACCTTAAAAATTCTAGTCACAAGTTCGGTTTGACACTAAATTTATAAGCACAGAACATACTACAGTACACACACTTCTAACAGTTGCAATATTTGTTGAACACGCCGCAAAACAAAATTGTTTTGCTTACGTTTCAATTTTGCAGTCATCGTTAATTTTGTATAATTAATATGATGCGTATTGTAGAAAAACCAAACCGCGGCTTTTTGCTTAATATTATTCCATCCTCGCAATAAAAACGACTTTTAGCGTTTTCAAGTTGAGACGAACTATCAAATAATTGTTTCGACCTCTCCCCCCCCCCCCCCACCCTTAACCCCTCACATCTGATTTCTTATGAGGCCACTGGGGAGTTGGCAACAGTCTCGACATTTCCCCTCCTCCCGACGCTAAAGGATGATGTACGATGCATTGCAGCTATTCTCTCGACTCCACAGACGGAATAAAAGTGTAACTCGGACTCAGCCAGGAACGAAGGGCCCAAACTCCGGCTCCGCTCGTCCTGCTCTGTTTTCAGGTGATGACGTCACACTCGGGTGAACACTGAACACTCTCCACGAGCTGAATACTTTATTTACATTCGACTTGAACGTGTTTTAAGATATTAAAACATCGTTGGTGAGATTCTTGAAAATACATAACTCAGAATTAAATGTAGTGAAATCCATAAATTAAAACAAAAACAATCCCGAATGGGAGTCAAAGTTAGGTGTTCCACTTGCCTGGTGGGCGTTGGCAACCCTGACGACCTCGAGCTAGACCAACGGTCTGGACTCTGGATATTGTGCATTATATTTATAAATAAAACGTACTTTAATACAATAAATATAATCATATCGTGCAATAACACTAATCACCATCAATCAAGTGTAACCCCTTCTTCAATCAAGTGTAACCCCTTCTTCATTAGTTTAATAATGATGTAAATAATAAATTACCATTGCTTTGTATCACGAACCGTTCTTTAAAAACATAGTGGTATTATGAAAATATGTTGTTTTCTAAGATTTCTTGACTTTGTAATGATGAAGTGAAATGGAACCCGTTTCTGTGTGTTTAGTTTAGATATGGGGTTGGGGATTTCAACCAACATAATTTTGTAGGATGATTTTTTTGTAATGGTGTAACTCTTGGGTCTCAACAACTTTTCTGGGCAATAAAATTCAAATGTAAATTGTGGCCATTTGTTCTGTTATTAAAAGATATCTCTGTGGTACGAAATAGTGTAACGCACAGCTTGTTCTGAATACTGTTGTTCAGATAGCTAACAAAAATCACTCCAGTTTGATATGATGATAAATATGAAGTTTTTGTGCCAGTGAACGAAAAGGAATGATATTACAACACAAAGATCCATATTAGGTCTACTGTAATATTACAGCTATTTCCCTCTGCCCCCCCCCCCCCCCCCGTTTCACTCGCATATAACATTTTCAACACATGAGCCGATTTTAGTAATACACAAAGTTGTATTGAAAGGCAAAAGGAACCAACATGTAGGGGATATTCAAGTTGTATTTTCACAAATCAATGCGTTTTGGTATAGTAACTCGTTACCATTGTGAAAAAAACATATTATAACCGTGTTTTTCTTTTTTTGCCAAAGTGAGAAAAATAACATTGTTTTTTAATTCAGGCGAGGCATTGAAAATATTGTCGTACTATCTCTTTATCATTGCAATGAAAACTACCTTTTGCAAATATTTTACTAAAACCAGTTATTTTTTTTTTTAATTTTCCCTAATTATTACTTAGTGATAATATGATTAACCTAAACGTTTATTAACCCCGGGTCATTTGTTACTGGCGGCCTGCCACGGGCAGGAAAGTCACAATAAAAATTAAAAACATTATTTGTGCGCCTGTATTTGAGCCAGGGACCCTGCACAATGCACATAGCGATATGTCACCCTGTGATTAACGTTAGCTTAACTGCGGTGACAATTATTATTCTTCAGTTTCTCTCACTAAATCTTGAATGTGAAAGAAGAATTGAATAAAACTTTAACAAATAATGTAGTTCCCACTTTTGACAGAAATTAAAAGCTTGGTCTACTCAAATTCAACTAATACCATAGACACGGTTTCTATTTTTCATAAGACATAGTCTACATTTCATGTGTGTTGATGTTTGGGCTGAAGATAAACAACACGTTCTTCGTGACTCACTGCCTGTGTCCCCTCTCAAGAGGTGTCTGGCTCTTATCCATGGTAATGAAGACGGTATATCTTGACAGTATAGATCAGGATAAAATAATCCAAGTTGTTAGTTGATCATAAACTATTATTCATGCAATAAATTCCTAGTAATTTAATAGTTTCTCCATGTTATGTCCCAAAGAGTTTCCCACGCATGTACTCCGAAATGTTTCGACATGAGACATTCCATGGGACTGTGGACTGTCTTGGAATGCTGCTGCCGTGGCTGGGACGATATCTAATGGACGCGCGGTCGTCCCGGACTTGCGTTCGGATCAGCTGGGTCGAACAGTCGGGAGGAATCGTCGAAATGGAAAGCAACATGTAATGAGCGACCTCTCTCACGCATAAAAAACTTCAAGAGAAACGAATAAATATATTTCGTTGTAAGTTGTCAACGTCCTTATCGAATTCCCGATCGCGTGTTCGTGTAGTGGTAATGTAGCTTACCGTAATGCAATAAAAGTCGGAGACAACGCGCACTAAAAACCGGGATGAGCGATATAAACGAAACTGGTAGTGTGTTTTAGTGTGTGGCTGAGGAAGGACATGGCGATTCTTCAGTGACAGTTTATCTACGCCAGCAACACACATAGCTATTCCACCTGAGACCACCGAGATACGCTGCCTGTTTTGGGAATTACGATTGTACCATTTTCCCACGAAATTTCGATAGGTTTTATTAAATCAAGTAAGGCTTGTTGAATTAATTGATATCGATTACCGTATTTCAAAGCTCAGCTGTTGTTCACATCCTTGACTGGCTCTAGTTGGCTAATACAGGCCTTGAGTAATAAATTATGATAATGGATCAGTGCAACCGCGGATGAAACATTAGCATACACACGTCTGTTCCCTGCAACGTGGAGTAGCCTATACCGTTGATTTACAGTCTAGTCACCACAAGCAAATTGGAGAATTTTATGCTATATTTTGGTCAATAAAATAGTGCGATAAATAAGCATGGTGACGGGTCTGTAAATAGGTTATGCTCTTAGTCGTAATGTAACCTTGCCAAGTTTATATTTAAGTCCATTAAAATTGCTTGTATGCTTGCGATGCATTATTGTGCCCAGTGGGCCACTACTAGGATTTCTCTTTCACGTTTTTCATTTCAGCAAATATGAGTCGATGTCTTGAGTATAGTTTGTATGCAAGACGGAAGCCTAGATATAACTATTCTGCTCTTAAAAAGTAGGTGACCAAGTTTTATTCAAATTCGTTCAACATAATAACCGTGTGTTATAATTGGTCGTGACCAAAGTAAACTAATACTATATTTACTTGCGTTTTATATACTGTTCACTTTGTGCATGGGAAACTATGTTGCATCTGATCTGATTAACTAGGCAATAGACATGCACATGGTGTATGTGACTGTGAGATGTGAATGTAGTTTAACACGGTCGTTGCACAATGCACATGTCAATATCGTGTATTCCTTCAATTGAAAGTACGCTAAGTACTTTGTCGCAGGCAAGCAAAATTTAGTGTTCAAAACACAAATATATGTCGGTTACAAGAACAAATATAATACTAACTTGAATGCCATTTCATGGAAACGATACATATTTTACTATCAATTACTACTGTAGAATATGAGAAACATTATCGCTGTTGATTGCTTACTATTACTGTGAGGTAATCTGCATATATTTTTCTTGTCAATAACCTGTTCACTTTATGAGGATAATAAAATGAAGTGAAAACCAAGAATCCTAATATTTACACACGATAAGCGTGGTTTACAAACTCAAGTTTGCTTTGACTTCGACTACATGTTCTTGTATTTAAATATCTTCATCCATTCTAAGATGTTCTATAACAGACTCTCCACTATTGAGGCTTGACATCACTTGGACAGATATGATGACACAATTAATAGGAAACTACTAATAAAAGACACATGGGCGCTTTATATGAACAACGTACAATATATATGTGTGAGTTATGTGTACCTCCACTCTCAGAATTTGTATCCTAAGTATAACTAGCAAGAAACACGCTACAAACTTTAGAACGTATAGCTAAGAGTGGAATTTGACGTTTCTACCGATTGTTGTCAACCGAGTTGTCAACCGAATGATATTATTCAAAATAATGTAAATATTGTGTCTTATACATTTTCACTGTTGCAAAACTAAATCAATTTAATTTGTCTTTTAAATATGTGCGTACATAATATATTTTCCTTGCGTTCGACACAGCGAGCTGCCATAGAGAAGAGGTCCGAGGGGGTTCATTCGCATCTTCATAAAGTTCTGTAACGAGTGAGTAGACGTTATTATTGCGTGAATATTTGTGCATAGGGCGTACTTCGTTGAGCTCGGCTCACATCAGATAGTATAATTTCATACTGATTTGAAATTATCTGATTTCATACGCAACGCAATAGGCCTGCCTACATTCCTTCAAGATTTTCATAAAAATTTGAGTAAATCAAATTTTCAAATCAACGCAATTACGGACAACCAACCAATTCTATTCAAGTTTTGTAATTACCTGTCCTACGCCATGGCAATATAAAAAAGATTCACGGCATAAATTTTGAAATTGATTTGCAAGTATTGGAATCTGTTTACATCAGTTAGATACGTGTTTGATAATCCAGTCGAATTCATGGCTTTCATGAGTCGATAAATGGAAATATGGAGGAGTAACATGTATTGACAAATAAAATGTTCACTCATGCGAGAGAGGCGATTCATCGATGTTTCACCTGTTACGTGTGACTGCCTGCGTGACGTGAATGGCAGTGTCAAAGGAGTCGCAATGTGCTTGGCGAAGGGGAAGCAGAAGGGGGGAGGGCGAGGGGAGGGGGTTGGACGGGGAGGGGGCCGTAATTTCGATGAACACTAGACTTGGCAGAATGTTGGGTTACAACAAATGAGCACATTTCTATTAATAATGATTATGCTAGCAAAAATGTTACGGGTCAACGTATATACAGCAATGTAGGCAGTAGGATGTTTCACTAACTACAGATGTTTGGCTGTCCACTAAGTACTCATAAACTAATATGAGTACTATTATAAATATTTGCCTACTTGTACAGGGATGTCATATCGACGTATAATATGTCAAATTTGTAAAAAAGTTAATGGAAACATTTTTAAAATTATATATGTTATAAATTAATTACCTTCGTCCAAAATTTACGGCGACGAAGGTAATTTACTCACATAATTCAAAAATATTGTGTAGGCTATATTATTTTCAAAAATATACTCAGCCCAATACATAGATAGGACATTCCTGTAAAAGTAGGTAAATATTTACAATAATCCTGATTTAGTTTAAGAGTAATTAGTGGACAGCCAAACATATTTAGTTAGTGGTAAAACTCCTATTTGAGCCTGGAACGCATTGCCCTCGGTATACTAGAACATTGCTTATCGATCACGGCCACCACGTTGCAGAAATGATACATACGAGGAAACATGTATAACAACACATTCATATTGCACAAAAAAGGTAAAATGTATTTGATTTAAAAATTCCTAAAAGCATACTGCGAAATATATACTCCTCATAAAATAAAATACATGAATGTTAGAAGTTGATAACGTGTTTATAGCTGTTTAGTTTTACGAATGATAACTTTACATTGTTCTAAATCATTCGATTTGATAAGTTGACAAGTCAAGATGTTGTAATAAGATTGATGTAATCGATTTATTATGGGTGGCACATGAGGAAACGTTTTGACCGCTCCTACTGTCAAGATGGAAACCAAGATAAGATAGGGATCAGATAAAGGAACGTTAATAATGGAACGCCATCTATTATGACATGTCGTCAAATATGCCATTTACCTTGCATGACACGGATTTTAGCTCCGCTATTGGGCATTCTCAGCATTTCTCTTCGGAGGAGGGAACACGATAGAGGATCCAATAAGAATAAATTATAAATGTATATTTAAGTATATGAATGCCTATCGAATATTTCCACTGTTTTACTCAAATTATTTATGTACATTTTCATACTGATCTGATATTTGTTAAGATAGAAAACAACAACGGTGTGTGATGTGTATTGTGTAGGCCTATGTGTGTGTGTCATACGCTTGCAGCTTGCTGTGGAGTTGGCACAGAAGTAAAATATACAATAATGGCGCAAATATGGCAATTGTCGTTTCAATTTAGCACGACACGACTTATTCTGGTGATAGGCTTGATCCCTAGCTGGTGCAAAGATTTTTCTGCAAACTTGTGTAGTCACATAATACTAGTAAATACCATAAAAATAAACATAATTCTGGTGGAGGCCTAAAGATGGGCATTTCCTAATTCAATAAAAATGTTGTTTGATTTGGACGAAGGAACACGTAAAAAAGCGCTAGTTGATGATTTTACCAGTGGATAATTATCTCGCCTCTCTTGCTCATAATAAATCTCTTGTCAAAGAAGTACATAGTTTTAATTTACCACCTGCGGCTCCCCCGACTCTTAGCGTACGTGGATGCTAAAATAGGCATCACGCTATTGGCGAAGCGCTTTCAACAGAGATTCCTTTAATAAAATTCGTAACCATGGCAACGATAACCCGGTTGAGTGCCCTCAAACTGATCATGTTGCACTAACTAAACACACGTTAGGTATGAGAGGGTGTGCAACTAAAGAGCACCAAATACTGTGGTTCAATGAACAATTTAAAACATCAAGTAAATACTATATCATTATATATTAATTCTAATTTGGTGATGGTTTTTATTCAGTAAGGTAACACAAAAACCCATGACCGCGATTTATCTGTTTTTATTATTATAGTGGGGATTCTAGTTAGGATTTATCTTTACGATACAAATTCAGGTAATATGTTATGTGACGGTGTCTATGTCTATACGGTTCCTTGATTGCTTCGTGATTTCTTTGCACGGATTTTAACCAACAAGTAGTTGGTGCATTACATTATTTCGAAATTCTACACTCATAAAAATCAACTTCAAATTGATACAAGTCATACAAATACAACAGTACAAAGTATGGGACAAACAAGCTTCATTGAGCGATGAGCAGCAGGTAAAGCCATTAGGCGTATAGGGCCTACTGCTGTCTTGCACGTTCAAACGTTGAAATCAAAAACATATTTTTCAATTCAGAACACAATGTTTCCCAAAAAAAGGTACTGGGACACCAGAGTTTAACGCTGATATTGTCACCCCAAAACTACCTCTTTGACTAATAAGAAGGTGTCGTCCCAAACAAAACATTACATATGCTTTCGTCATAGACTAGTAGTTGGTGGCGAGCCCCAATTTCAAATACTGATCGTTGATTGGCCACGAATCACTCGCCTATGAGATTTTCTTGAATGTATTTGAGTTTAAAGCATATTATTAAATTAAAGAAATACGTAAAGAATTTAGGCGCCCGTAGTTAGTCACGATTTTGATTTTCAGCTTATATCGTCTCCCTATCCGGATGAAATACAAATATTCCTTTTGTCCAAATGTTTTGTGAAATTAAGAAATAAAAAAAAACTGGTTTCTTCTTCATAACAGTATAGATCTGTAGGCCCTACCAAGCGCCGAGTGTAAATATAAACAATAAATTGTACTGTTCCTGTTACTGGTAATGGTAGTGGTAGTATTAGCTTATTAGTTGTAATAGTATAGAAGTAGTACTGGTGGTAGTAGCAGTGATAGTGGTAGTGGTGGTGGTGGAAGTTTCAAGTAATTAGTTGCATCAATGCTAGACAGCTGGGAATATTTAATAACATACAATGTGCACTTAATGATTTGTAATATTGACGCGTTAACTATCTTTACGACTGAAGATGACTAAAATCTCGTGACCAAACACTCAGAAGAATGTATTTATCTCACGTTTTCTCTTGAATCATTGCTTTGGGCAACACAAACATTCTCTCTTGTCTCAATTAGCATAAAAACATTGTTAATTAGTTGTTGGCTGCCGCCCACTTGGCCTTGAGGTGATGAGCCAAGAACCAAGAGGGCGATTCCACCTTGCGTTGGTTCGACTCCCGCAGAAAAAAAATTGTAAAAAAAAAACTTCATTGTAATCGTCAATGAAATAAACAAGTAATTGAAATGTGGACGAAAATACACATTGTAGGTATTGGATGCTATTACGTCTTACAGTGTTTATGTTGTAAGTAAAATATTTTAGTTTTATTATTCGAAGCTAACAAGAATCAACCGATGGTTACTAGAGATGAGCGGAGCGGAGTGGATATTGCTTACAGCACGTATTCTACTCCTGTCTAAAAGCACAAACAATATATGAACCGCTTTACATCACATGCGGCGTAACTTATGAGCACGATCTTGAAGCTCGGCTAGTCCACACCACCCATATTAATCAATGATGCTTAGTTTCCCAGGTTAGCTGCCATCCATCCAGTCCAGACCTACAAACAGAGCTTGCACATTTCCTAACAACTATCAATGTATAACCAATATCTGAAAAGGGGCCCTATCTACGTAAAGCTGATGAAGAATCTGGAGTTTACAATTTACAATTTATTCAGTTTACAGTTTTACAGTTTACAATAGTGTCCACTATATTATTTTACATAAATTCAATATCGCGTCATCAAAAGTGTTTCCCTAGTGGTAGACGACCCTTCAGCCACCTCCAGCTTTCGTCCCAGCCCAAGTCCCCCTGCTTGTGGCTCCAACTACCCCTCCCCCTGGTATGGAATCGTGCATACCTGTCATGCCAATGGTTGAGGATGTGCTGACGTGGGCCGTAATAATTAATAATATTATTGGTTCAGATTGAGGTACAGTTACACTACACAACCAGTAACCTGTGTAAATATCGATGTCAGGATGAGAATAATTGAGAGCTGAAGCTAAGCTAAGCTTATCTGAAAAGTAAAAAGTACTCAATTTAATTATAATTATGAGTGTGTTAAACATCTTGTTTGACGATGTAGTGAAAAGTCTACCATTATGGTCCATGTTGGCTGACGATGGCCTTCTCTTTATTATACTCTAAATATATATATATATATTTGGTATCATCAGGTATACTGTACGAAACACCATAGGCATTCTGTAATTGCAAATCTAAAATATGAATTCAAACTGTACTAACTTATTTCATTTTGTATTTACACATTACAAATATATTGCTGTATTTTCTTTTTCTGATGACCAGAGATTATTTGTACTACAAAACTTGTATAGTAAGGTAAAGTACCTCCAGTGACTTTTTAAACAACTGAGAAAAACATTGGCCTTCACATGCGAAAGATTTTATTCACCTGTTTTACTTTGCAGCATGATTAATGATTAATGTTCAACACTTCTTGTACTTGAGTGAACAAAAAGTGTAATTTTCAGATTATAATTATATGTTGGGCTTATATCTCATAACCTGGCAACGATGCTAATCGAAACGATGATATAAGAAAAAGATAAACACCGCAAAACATTCACACCGAGCTCCAGTCAGAATTTGAACCTGGAAAGCCGGAACCGCGGCTTAGCAAGACAACCTAACACCGGTATAGTACTTTTAAGATACTTGTACATTTTTCGATTTCTCCATCTCTAATAATACGACTATACGAGAATTAATTTTAATATTTATTCTCGCCCCCCCCCCCCCCCCCCACTTTCCCCTTTTCCCCCAAAACCCCACCCCCACTGAACACCACACACATAATATTTTGTAAATTTATAAAGTGAAAAACTTGTTTCTATGAGTAACGAAAAGGGAAGCATCGTTTACAAAATTACAAGTTTAGATGAAGTGAAACGTACTATAGATTAGCTTCAAGTGTTTTGGAATTAAAACGTTAATACGAATCTCAACTCTGACTTGATTGCGCGTACAGCCCGAAGGGAGAGAAATACATTAGAGCAGTTCAGACTGTTGGCGTCTCTATTAACAAGTTCAGACTTGCAACCACGTGATTGTTATGATGACGTAATGTAGCTAATAGTTCACATGATATTTAGAAGGGTTCGCTCGTACAATAATCATTTTTCGTAGGACTTGTGTGTGTGATAAAAGTCACACATTTTGATAGTCTAGACCAGAATTGTGACAATATAATGGTGTAAGCTACAATCACTTGGTAACGAAATTAACGGCGAATGGTACATTTATAATTTTCAATTTTATTAAATACCCTGTGTGGAACCAGCCTGGGTATATATAAAACGCAGACAATCTTGTAATGACATGTGATAATATTTCTTTGTCATCATATTTGTGATATTGGACTAATAAAGAATATCAAAACCAACTAATGTGTCAAGATTACTTATTGTAATAAATGTTTTGTACAAGATAAGGTATAAGGTGTAGGGGGTGGGGTGGGAGTGACCTTGAGAAGAATATATTTACCCCTTACCCACACTGTAGACGAAGACTTTATTCCTAATTTGACACAAATTGATTCTACATTATAAACATGCAAAATGCAGTGTTGTGTTTATTTTGGTAATAATAAGTGTAGGAGTATCACTGTATATATTTAGTCAATGTTTTGAAAAAACCATATGAAACAAAAATAACGAAATGTCCACACCCCACCCAACCCTCCAGACAAAGTATGTGTCAGCAAATTAGGACACTCATATTTCTATTTTCTTTCAAAAAATGTCCTTGTCTGAATATTTGTGGAATATAACAAACAAATACCTGTGGAAAAACCTAATTCATTTAACATGGCAAATTCCACCAGATTAATAGTGCATACAAATTACTTATTCTAAGCAGATATCGTCCATACAATGATTATCGATAGGATCTAACCCTGGACAATGGAGAACCTGTCACACAAAGCATAAACTATCCGTGTCATTGGCTGTAGGGGAAAGTTACCACCAGTACAGTCTACACTCTACATGGATGATTGATGATGTTTATCTGTCTGAGACATCAGTAGTCTGCACCACTCGACGCAGCTATTTACTGCGCACTCGTCGGTCGACACTGAGGGCGTCTGTTTCACCGACCTGACAAGATGCATCTATGTTGCAACTTATGGATCACCGGTTCTGATATGGATCAGGTGATGAAATCGACGAGTTATTGCGTAAACGCAACTTGCTTATCTATCTAGACGGAATTGCAAGGGACGAGAACTTGATGCGACAACTATCAGACACCGTGTGAACCAGACAGGAATTGCTGATTCTAGCCTGGGACATACTATGAGACAGACTTGTATATGGGACATACTATGGGAGACACGGATGTGGGACATAGTATGAGACAGACACGGATATGGGACATACTATGGGAGACACGGATATGGGACATAGTATGAGACAGACACGGATATGGGACATAGAATGAGACATACAAGGATCCATGATGTGACAACTATCAGACACCGTGTGAACCAGACATACGTTGCTGATTCTAGCCTGGGACATACTATGAGACAAACACGGATATGGGACATAGTACGAGACAGACAAGGATCCTTGATGACACAACAAGGACATAGGACATAGTATGAGACAGACAAGGATCCTTGATGACACAACAAGGACATGGGACATAGTATGAGACAGACAAGGATCCTTGATGACACAACAAGGACATAGGACATAGTATGAGACAGACAAGGATCCTTGATGACACAACAAGGACATGAGACATAGTATGAGACAGACAAGGATCCTTGATGACACAACAAGGACATGAGACATAGTATGAGACAGACAAGGATCCTTGATGACACAACAAGGACATGAGACATAGTATGAGACAGACAAGGATCCCTGATGTAACAGCAAGAACCAAACACAAATGCAATAATCCATGTTGTGAATCTATACACTTCTACATACTTATACTTATATGTACTATTATTCTACGTATAGTTGTTTAAATGTTTAGACTATAGTTATAATATGAGACGTTATAGAATATGTGATACCAATGTAAGATTCTCTGAACAGAAGCTGAGGAAAGTCACGCACAAGACTACCTTATGTGAGTTCTTTAACTTCCTTAAATACCAAATCAAAAATCGCTATAGAAATGTATCATGAAATAAATAAATAAATAAATACATATTGTTGCAAATATGGGCATACTCATCTTTAACACGTGCGACCAAGTAGTAAAACACAACTGACATATTTTCAAAGGTCCTCGACAGATAGAAGTGGTTTATCGGTGGTAATTCAATTCGGGATGTTTCGGGTTCGATTTTCACGACCGGCGTGAAGAATTGTCTGGGATTTTTATCAGTCATAAGGCGATATAGCTGGTATTGAGCCCTTTAGAGAGACATAGAACTTTCATATCCCTACTGTCCAAAGACTCTAATGTACCAATATGGCCCATCGGGCGTGCTGATGTGCACGTCACAGCAGGGATCCCTATCCGAAAAACAAATCGGTCTTTTAAGCAGCAATAAACTACAATGAGATTTCCGGATTCCTGGGATAAATGTAATGTAAAACATTATATGAATTGCAATTTTATGAGGTATCACTCGGACACCCAATCGAGATGGCATACGAGGTATTTACATTATATTCTGACCATGTGGGCGTGGTACTGGCACGCAGTAACTCAGGGTAAATTATAAGGTATGATTGATTTCACCAGAAATCAAAACATTTGGGTATCATGCCCGATATTTTGGCAACGATGCTAATCGAGTCAATGGCTAAGTGAGTAATGTTAGAGAAAAAAAGAATACGGTTTCATGGTACCGGCATCCACCATACCCAAGCCAGGAATCGAACCTGGAACGCAGCTTCCATGGTTTATCATGCTAACGCTAATCGACTGCGTCACTACGCATGAAATCTTGACTGAAGGTTTTCCTCAAGAATTTCCTCGCTCGTACGGCTATTCTGTTGTTTTTTACTTGAAATAGCCCAAGGAGATTATTTCGAACCATCCATAATAACATACTATTTATATCTAATTTAGTCCGTCCGCTTTTGTAAATCTATTTTGCACCTGAATATGACACACATTAAATAGAAGCAAAAAAAGGTAGGCTACAGTATTCTGATGTGCAAGCTATATAATAGGAATAAATATGAAAAACGGTAAATGGTCCTGCAGCTTTCTCCTACAAGAAAGTGCTATGGGCTTCCGTGTAATTCTTTTTCCGATAGGCGGGTGTCACCTTAACATTTATAATTTCTCTTGGAGGAATAAATAGGGTAAATAAGAGAATGGTTGTTTCCAGGACGAATTTTGGACCCTACAACAATATTTCATTTAAATAAGTAGACATTACTGGTATGTGCGATACTAAATATATTGATTTATAAAAATAAATGTTATATTTATTGCAAGACATTGTAACGTTATTTACCTATATTTTGAGCGGATGGGTTTGTTTGAGGGCTGGTAAGCACTTTGGCCTGGTGCGTTTACTGGCTGACGAACATAGGCGTTCAAAGCAAATAAGTGGATGTATTAGCATGTGCAACAACTTCTATCGGTTTGTCAACTTCTCTTATTTATTGTATTGAGTTAATGGCCGGTGAAGGGCACAGTGCCCTCTTTCGCCTGATAGGAAATAACGATATAGTAATTGTAACAAAATTACAGAAATGTAAATAAAATAATTGAAACAGTAGCAATTTATAACTTTTACGAATTAACGTAATGTCAAGAATGGTAGAGAAGAGAAGAGTGGAAGGTTGCTGGAAAATGTGTCCAGGTAGGAGGAGACGACGGACATTGTATTTGTTTGTAAGCCTATTTTACTTCTATCAGTGGAGGGTGGGGGGGGGGGGGGGGATTTATTTTTAGTTTCTTGTGAAGTATTGTGCGAAGAGGGGGGGAGTTGAATTTCCCTCCCCGGCCCCCTCATTTCCCGTCACAATCGTTACAGATTTGCGATGTTCCGTTCTATCCTCCCACTTACCCTAGCTGCATTCAAGTAGTAATCTTTGGCCTCACTAAAAGCGAATATAGAATCATAAAAACAGTTTAGCTTAAAACACAGCAGCGGTTTGCGAACCAATCCTCAGTTCCAGTGTAGAGAATAAAACATGAACGTCTGAAAATAAATAATAATAATTCTCGAAAATAATTCTCGTTCTCGTGACTAAATCGTTCTAGCTTATACCGTGAAAAGAATGGCCAATAGATGCTTTAGTTTGATTTCTCGCATATTACCTCTCGTCCTGTCATAAAGCAGTGGCGGGATACGAAGCTTTAACCCTCGCTATGAGAGCTTTCTACGCTAACGCTGAACCATCACTTAGCGTTGACGTACGTATGCTACTTGAACTTTACTTCTCTGATTTTGACAACGATATTACTTATAGTCGAAAAACGCCAAATGACATCAATTATCAAGCCGGGATTCGAACCTGGAACGTAGCAGTCCGGGTTTACTATTTACCAGGCCACGATTGGATCCAGAACGGCTACTACGGCGGATTCCTCCCTTAGCTAAGTTGGCTTTGAGCGGGTGTGGGCTCGATTCCAGTTATTGGCAATTTTAAACCACAATAAGTGATGATATTCAGTAGTCAAAACATAAATATTTTCCAATGCAAATCAATTATATGTTTTGTTTTGACAGGTGACCGCAGAGAGTAACACAACATTTAGCATAAACAGTCCCAGTTATCTTAGTTGGTAAAATATAAAATCATTTGCATGCGCAGATCTGCTAAGGGAACAAAGTATTCTTCGTTTAGTAAATGATGGATTGTCCGTCCTATACGTTTTGATACAAATGCCTTTGATATCGTAGAATATCAACCGTTGACTGTTCTACCGGCTATAGTACGGAACTCTGATTCGGGATTTCACGGGTTCGATTCCTGCCCCTGGCAATTATTAATTAACCTGTTATGAGGGTTTCCTCAGGCATAAGCCAAATTAAAATATATATTTTTTAAATACGGTACTGTGAACAGCATAATGCACCCAGTAAACCTAAACAAGAGTACATTGAACCCTACATCACATGTATAGAAGTATCAGGTATCGTAAATCAATTACCAACTGTATTTGAGCCACAATTGAATCCTTAAATTTAAAATGACAAAAGAAAGCCTCTGAATATTTCCCTTGTCAAGAATCGAACCAGCAACCTTCCACAAAAACGTTCTTTAGTTAGCTCTATTTACCATAGGATAAAAAAAGTATTCATGTGACAAGAAAATGACAGCAAATATGTAAAACCATTCTCATTAATTTTTTACCGACGTAAATTAAAAATAACAATGACAATAACTTTAGGCAAGATTTAATTTAAATGACAAATAATCAGTGACGCATTAAAAGACGTAAACGTTCCCGTGCGTCGGTTCGTGTGTTAATGTAAACAATGTCGAGCTAATCGACCGGCATCGAGATGAAAGAATGCCCGACCACGGCATATCGAGTTGGACCGGTTTCCGCGCGCGCCCATTCAGTTGACAGTTGCAGTTGTACTTGTACTCACCCCGTCGTCGCCACGAACAGCGTACTGAAGGTCATCAGCGTGCCCCAACTCAGCATCGCGTGAATGACACCTTGACCTCACTGAGTAATCCACTGTAGGCAAGTGTAACTATCTGGTGGCTCCTTCATGGCTGTCCACACGACCGCGACGCACAACCGATACACTCCCATTCAACCGCTCGCTCGGCGCAAGATCAACTAACCATGAAGCAAGTGATGGTCCATGGATGGGGGCCTTATCCTCCACAGTACGGCAATGTGGGAGGCGGACTGAGTGGAGTGTGCCGTGGAGTGTAAGCGAGGGAGGAGAGGGGGGTACCGTGATGATGTGATCTGTCGCTGCTGCCGACAAAGAGATCGTTGCTTTGCTCGCCGAGGGTGCGCAAGGGATGGAATAGTGGGGGGATGAGATGCGCTAATTGCAACACTCCTCTCACGCACGCAGTGATTGCACCACCACACCTCCTGATCACGAGGAACCTCTACACGCGGGCACCTGCGAGCGATCGATCCGTCAAACAATTAATCCGCGTATCCACTCGACACCGAAAACAAACTGTCACAATCGAATGTTCTGATCGATAAACGCGTGGGCGTTTTGTTTTCCCGCCCGTAAACAAGACGTGTTGCCGGCCGGAGCGGTTACCGCAGAGGACGTCGTCGTGCAACGGATGCCGGAGTCAGAGTCGCGGTGTTTGGGGTTGTCCCGGCGCAGTTGGCAGCCCGCCTACCACGCTCGGAGCCGGCTGGACGTGACGACACTGAGGGGCGAGGACCAATTGGACGACGCCGCTCCAGCCGACCGGAAGAACACCGGTCACTACACACTCGTCACCATCCCGCGCACATGACTCGTGGATAATTGGTTATAAAAGATTTCATTAACATTCCATCATGCGGAGACGAAATATAAATTCTAATAATTTACGAGACATTTTAATTGCAGCAATTTTCTTTGAGCATGATTGGAACTGTTGTGTGTAGATTTTATTTGCAAGGAATGCATCGTATATTTTGCCCGCAGAGAATAACACTTGTGTAGTTACTGTGATATGATTGTTCGCTATGAAGAGAAAGCGTCTTTCATTGCGAGCCAAACGGCGTCATGGTTAACAAGTAATGATTGAACGGCCATCAAACTGACGCATTATTTGTCTGCTAGTGCGAACAAGTAACACATGACGGATTAGTTCATCATATTTACTAGTTTATGATGCCAACAGTAATTCGCGTCATATTTAAAAAGATTAATATCGCATTTTGTTTTTAAGTACTTCCCGCGAGTCAAGTTCATTATTTGAAAATTCCTAACAAATAAGATAATAATGAGATGTAGGCCTACAAAGTAAACTTATACGTGAGTACATCATAAGATGGCGTCAAGAGATGATCGTACATTTTCAAGGGCTATGTACACATTGACATACCTTTTGTTTTCTTGATTTGTCTATATATACCCGCTAATCAGATCACATACTTTCTTAGAAGAGCATCCACAAACATTATGTCAGCTTCATATAATGTATAATGCTTTCTAAATGAGTACCTAATGCAGATCATGCTTTCTTGAAGAGCCACATCCATACTGCGGAACATAATATTTACAGAGCCGTATGGCATGCCCACAAATAGATCGTTATGCCTCAAAAGGGACATGCACAAACATTATGTTAATCTTAATTAAATAGCCGTGTTCATCCAAGTTATATAAGTTACTTATAATTATATACTTTCTTTAGAGAGACATGCAGATTACAAGCTTAAGAGGTGTCATCACTCGTTACATCTACGCTTTACTATGATATGACGATGTACTGTCATAAGATGGTATATTTACACATCATACAACATTTTTTAAGTGGGAATGACGATTGACTACATAAGGTAAAATCCTACAAGAATGACCGAGCTACCTATCATGCTTACGGGAATAGGCAGGTATATCAACAAACAAAAATCTTCGCTTAAAAAGTTTGATTTTTTACCACAAAATCAGCGATTTGGGGCAGCAAAAAAATAAAATTACAATATTTTTACAGCCAAATGTTCCTTTGAATGCTCAAACTACATTCAATTGTAATCTCAAAATTTCCAAAAATATCAAAAGGAAAGTAATCGACTAAAAGATTGAATTTTGAAGTATTTTCACCACCAGTTCACCGCTGTTGCCATATATTTTCATCATACATACGTGCCGCTTGGCATGAGTATATGCTGTATAATACTTTCTTCTACCATAAATAATACTTTGTTGCCACAAGTAACTACTCATACCCAGATTATAGACACATGGGAAGCCGGAGGGGGGCAGTCACCCCCATTAAAAGGTAGACACCCAGAGTAGGACATAACTGTAAAAAAAAGGGTGCTCTACAAACAATACAATTTTACAATTTAAGAAGAAGTTGTGGGGCTCATACATTACAAACATAACACATTCAAAAATTACCTTCTAATTTATAAAATTTCACCTACGGGTGTGTTTCCTGATTTCCTGACTCAGCAAATAGATAAATTAATTAATATGTAAAAGTATTTTATTTTTGGCGTGAATTTAGATGACTGTCAGAGTATAAGTAAAGCTGGGATTTCGGGGGGGGGGGGGGGCAAGCTCCCGAGCCTTCCCCCCCCCCCCGGATACGTCACTGCACTTGTTGTATGTGTACTTGTGACTACTAGACTTAAAGAGTGCGTACATGTACTATGTAGGTATAGAAATGGATATTGCCCCCCTGTGGTACAATTCTTTGGGCACCCCTGCATGCACCGTATCATGTTGTGTTGTCATCGGGAATGGATTCGTATGAAGATAGAAAATCGGTATACTAGAAATGAGTCAAAAATCGATTGCACAATTTGACGTGCCCCCCCCCCCCCCCCCCGGACTCCGCCACCAAACGTCTTTTTAGTAACATTCTACAAAAAAATGTAGGCCTATTCCCAATTGGAAATTGACTCGTTCCCAAAATGTGAAGAGAATCGGTACGATAGAAGTGGGTCAAAAATCGATTGCAAAATTTGACGACCGTTCAGTATGGACTATGAGATGTAGTTTTCTACTCCAGTCATGGTATCAATAGGTCAGCCAAGGTGTCCGCCCTCACCTGAAGTGAAGTTCCTACCTTTAAACTTAGTTGTTTCTTTATGCTTGTTTCCACATAATATTATTTATACTAATATTATAAGGCCATAAGCAATAATAAGCAAATCGTAGCGCACTGGTGTTTCCAATGTCTACATCTATGTACATGTATGTACTCCAGTGGCGTATCCAAGGGGGGTTATGGGGTTCAACCCCCCCCCCCCCCCCCACGCTAAAAAAAAAAAATTACATGCGGAGAGAAGGAAGGAAAGGAGGAGGGAAGAGGAAACTACTATTTTCATTTTTGTTTAATAACATACTAAAAATCATACGACTTTGGGCTCTCGGTCGTCAGGAAGAGCTGCCTAGGACCTATTGTCTATAATCTATAATCTATTGTTTTGTAATCAGTGCTAAAACATTCGTCAGAAACGTGTAAACAAATGTATAGATATTACCACAAAATACAACACTACCACTTACGAGGAGACTTGCCAACAAAATAAAAAATATAGGAAAGATATTTATTTTTGCAGTAATTTTGTTGTTCTGTGACTGGGTTTTTAATTTTCTTTGAAGTCATTCTTACATTCTCTTAGACCTATTCTATGACATTTTCTTATTCTGAAACGTGTTTCCAGGCGTTTAAAACGTCATAAATGAAGAAAAAAAAATCGCATTGGCCTCCGGCGGCTGGGGCTTTCGCCCCAAACCCCTGCCTGCTTGGGATGTTCAGCCCCCCCCCCCCCCTTGTCAATTCCTGGATACGCCACTGATGTACTCAATCATGAATCGGTCAGATTCTTAGGATTATTCTATGACTCCTCTTAGTATAGGTTGAACAACAGTGGATACAGTAATCATCCTTGTGTCACACCTTTCGCCACTCTTCCTTTCTCTTCATTTATCTGAGACGTAGATATTTGTATATGTTACGGTTCTATTTTTACAACTCACGCCTATTTTTAGAATGTATTTCGAATACCTTGGTCCAATCAACGTTGCCAACTTCTTTCTCGTGATCGATAAATGCCATATTCAGTATTCATATTTTTCATGTCGTTTTATTTGCAACCACTCTGAGAGCTAGAATGGCTTATTAATCTTCAGCAAAATAAAAAACTATAATTCTTCTTTGTGTTTCAGTTTCAGTTAATTATTCTAGTTATTCTTTTACATTCTATCCTAGTTTATAGTCTTGAAGTCATCAGCTAATTACGCCCAAACTTTTCAGATGAATTGATCCCTGTCGTTTTCGATATTTTGATTAAAATCTATGTTGGCAGGTAATTGCTCACTTTTTACCGTTTGTTATCCTTAATATTGACCCATAATTATTTTTTAAATTCTTCACACTGCTTTATACAGACTTTAGCCATTGCTTTTTATTCTAGTCTTACAATTTCACTGTACCGTAACTGTTTACCTTCTTACTGGTTCATATATAACTTTTGAATATACTTTCAGTTCTTCCGTTACCATAATTTGTCCCCTTATGAATTCCAATCCGCCACTAAAAATATCCCCATCCTGGTGTTGTTTGTCCTGTAATCCTATATGTATTTCATCGTATCCATCTCTATTTTGAAATTTTGAAACCTTCCATACTTAGAACACAGACAACGAATTGGTTATCTGAGCTAAGTCTATTTTCTGGTCAGATGAAACTTCCCGTGCACTCTTCGCTCTGTGATACGATTGGGAGTCTAGTTTGCTCCCGGAAGACATAGCAGCAAAAATTGTAAAGTTTCAATTGGTCAGATGCTCCTAAAGATAATGAAGTGGTACTATCTATTTGCTTTCCACGTCGAAGTGCTGAGGCTTATTTAACGGCCTGTTGATTTAGCTTACTTTCTTATACAAAAGGTGCTGATAGAGCTGCATTCCTCCTCAAGGGTGATGTGTGCTTATTTGGTGACGGTATATGATCGCCACATCATAGCATCATTTTGGGATTTGTGAAGCACGTCATGGGACGGCCATACCACATGAGTGTTCGCTAAGTCATGTGCCCCCTCAGTTGTCCTCGTGTGCTTATGTATACTTAGCATGAAGAATATTTTACAGAGCCGTTCCACCATCGAAAACACAGTATAGTGCACCAGCTTGAGCAAGCCAGGACCTTGGTCAGTACTTGATGAGTATTATTGTAGGCCTATGTATGATATCAAGTTTGATTTACTCTACAGACTTTTATTTTTATTTTATTAAGTGCTTTGATTCAAATGTAGTTTGACTGTGAAGCTTCGATGACGCTGGTTAAATAGAGGATTTCGTAAAAAAAAAAAAAAAATAATGAATGATAACTCAGAAATAGTTCATCGTTGAATGGACAGACAATAAGATTATGATTTTTTCGTCATCGGATTATATCCATACGCAAGAAACATTGCGCCATGTTCGTAGACATTGTTAATTTTTAACAATGTCTCGAACCAATCAATCAAAAACAATCAATTAACAAAAAGGCAATCTTATCAAAATTTTGATTTTGAATGCTTTTCAAAAAACTGAGCACACAACGTGAAATGTTCATCAGGTTTAATCTGCTTGTAATGAAAACGTTTCACTTTAGCCGCTGTTGCCTGCCAAAGTAAAGTGTTGTCCCATATGACGTCGTCACTCGCTCGAAGATTGATAGTCGTCACAAACTAAAATAAACACAAGACGATCGCCACCCACAGCGGAGCTGTCATCTTAAAATCATGTCTGCACCACATTTTGAAAGATTGATTGTTATTCACTCTTTGAAAAACTAACTATTAAAGAAAATGTCCCATATGATGATATAATGAGTGTTATTTTTGTTACCACGTTTGTATTTTTAGATTTGACATAATTCGAAGCAATACACGTCATAAAACCTCCTTACACGCTCTAAGAACAATAAAGTCTACTTTAGCGCGTGCACGGACACAATACGATCGTCCTCAATCACTACTAAGCTTCTCGTTTTTCCTCCTCCTCGTTTTTGCAGCAATCATACTCGTACACCTGTATTTTACTATTCATACTTTCTAAGTCAATTTCATTCTTTACCATTTTAAGCTAACCACTGTAAGTTCTCTTCGGTCACAAATAAAGATCTACACTGCAGCTTCGGTGTAGTAAGTCTGTTACTCGAACGGAGGTTTTATCCAAACTCCGTCCGTGGGACTTGGGAGGAAACAATGTAAACAATCAAAATGGAGGCTCGTAGGCACAAACCAGAAGTATACCTACCTTACACTGACATTCTAATTCTAAGTGGCCAGTCTTTTCGAGTTACAGGAACATGGTGTATGACAAGCTATGACCAAGGAGGTGTTACGTACTAATACTGTGGTAAGGTTAGGATTGTCAGAAGGCGGGAGAGGGACATATAAAGCTAGCTTTTTATGTTTTCTTTGTGGTTGATGATAAACTTCGTAAGGTTAGGGAGAGCGTTAGTGTTATTACTTCCTAACTTCCTAACGTTAGATGATTACTGATTAACGATTTACTGATTACTGATAACTGATTAGTGATTAATGATCAGTTATCTCATATACCAACAGCTGTGACTTTATGCTTAGAAAAGTCTTATTAAGTTTAGGTTGCGGGTTCGATTTTGGCTAACGGCAATCCCAGTAAAGGCGCAACAACTTTCAATTTCAATCTAAAAGCGAATGCTGGAATCAAATCCTTTCAAAATTGAAACATCCCTTGGAATTACACACACAAAGTATGAGTCAGTTTTGAAAAACAGATTGCTCTCAGCAGTGTCATACGCTGTTTTACGGTCAAATTGAAACAAAAGTATAGTTTCATAGATCTGTGATCATATAGCCAAGGAAGCTATCCCCGATATGTGAATGTGCTGAAAACAGCTCCCCGTTCTCTAATCTTTTCTACCAGTATTTTCACTTACATTGTACACATACATATCCAATTACAACAACGTCTTTATCCTGGATTATCTGTTGCAAGCATTGCAATCTTGAGATCATTCTACTGGTTTTCCCTTTCACTTGTCCTTGAGTTATAAATTATATACTTTATTATTCCTTCCTGCCTAAAAATTTGACCAACTTAACGATTCCTCCGTTTCAACCTTCTTCAATTTCAACTTCTTTCTCATTTACCTAAGAGATGTTGAACATTCTTCGCTGACATCCCCTGACCTCTTTTTTCCCTTTTTGATATTTAATTTTTTATTAATATTAATATTTTTTTGTTTGATTAATTTAATTTTACAAATAATATTAATTATAATATACAATATCAATAATATGACTGTATTTCACTTATAAGATGACAATGAACTCGTTGCAGATCCCCTGCCCAGTGAGGGTGAGGCAGTGACGACGGCTCCGTATGTGCGTGGGTGGGACTACGGTCACCAATGATCCACGCTTCACGCCGCGTAGACAGGTGGTTGCCGTCCCATTAGATCTCCTAATGGATGTTGTCTAGTACAAAATACCAACATAATAATATGTATCAGTAAAACGAGAACTATGCGAATATGGCCAGACATTGGGCGGGTTATGTTCAGCGTCTGCCTGTGCGATGGAATAATTATATTGGTATGAAAGCGATTGTTCCGAAAGTTTGCCTGGGTGAGAAAATTGACCGCAGGCTGCGTTTTGAGGTCAGCCCTCCCTGAGTCAACTCTCAAAGACAATAATGTAATGTGGAAGTTTATAATGATGTTCTGCAAAAGATAAAGACAAAACGGAATATGGGTAACTGATATAAGTTTCAAGAAACGTATAAAAATACACTCATATTTCTATTAATGATATCTTTCAGACACTGACACAGTCTTGTTAAGTATTTAAAGAAAAAATCAAATACATTAAAAAAACGTTCCGTACACGATATTCTAAATTAAAAAAATTACAATCATTTGACAAGTATTCTTTTTTCTTGTCGTGTTTTGAAAATCCAGAAGTGAGTAAGACTAACAATAATTATTTACTTTGAAAAAATGGGGTACGGGGTTGATTGACCTAGGCTCTGTTCTCTGTTATTCTCTGTTCTTATATGAATGAGGATCAATAGTTATTTTTATATTTTTAATTGAATAACTCTTAATATTAGTCACTCGATTCTCACCCCAACATCATAACGGTTTTCTAAACACCAAATAATCAACATTGTTGTAATACTTTTTTAGTTTGATTAAATATTGTTACGAACTGTCAATGTTATAAGCTCAAATGAAGTATAAATTAATTTCAAGAAGAAATTACTGCGAAAATGTTATTCAAAATGCATGGACAACGTTTGCCATCAAAATTGTTACTATAACACATTCTTAAATGGACACTTACTACAGTAAACAATAACGTTATATTACTAACACACAGTTTCCGCCGATTTATGAATTTCTAAGTTTTACCGCTTCATCCTGTTTTCCCTTTTGGGAATTTAAATACATAGCTAATGTTTGTTTAAGATTGTTTATTTAATAAACCTTCAAACCACAAATTGCAGGTTGCGATTAAATGGTCTATTTTATAAGATAAAGTTGATACCTCCCCCCTCTCCCCTTACTCCACCCTTGGACAGAAATTGAATTTTCACATTTTAACGATGTGAATCGTTTGTGCGTCTCACGGACCCCAGGCGAATGGAATTGTGAACTACACCAGATAAATTAGAAAACCAACCTCCTTTGTTACTTACGTTTTGATCTCCCACTGACTGCGAGGGGGATTTAGTCGCTCAAGTAGTTTTAAAAGGACGAGGGAGTGGAAACACATCTATATTTTTAACTTCCAATAACCGCCAAAGAAAACGCATTCATTGACAGTACGATAAAAAATATTTCTCTTCACACTGGCTCGATCATGATGATTCTTGTTGCTTTACGTCTCTATTACTGCAATCATACTATGTATTCTATAGACGATGAGGAGGGGAAGAGGGGGGGAGGTGGGGAGGGATGGCAATGAAGGAACGTTACAAATAAAACATTCTCATGCGGGATTCGAACGGGATTCGAATCCACGTTCCTAGGAGATAGGGCAGCGGCCCCAAGCACATAATTATGTTTACTCGAACGACGGGCAGAACTATCCTGATCTACTTTACTAATTGATTGTCAGTAAGAGTATTTCCCCAATTGAATGTTGCTATATGACGAATCTGATTTCATCGTTGTATATTAGTTTCTGAAATATTACAAATTGATAAACAAATCGTAAAATCTGCACACTTCTATCAGTAGGAAACAAATATGTTTACTAAAAATTAATATTCTTTCATGAGCTGTGGAAAGTTATTTTTATTTTAGTATTCATTGTCCAGGTTCGGTTGAAACTTATAAATCTTATAACCGTAGCAAGAAGCAAAACATGCACCACCTGCATTGGAAGAAGGAATATAACCCCAAAGGACCTCCAATGAAGATCAACTGTAACCGAGTAAATAACAATATATAATATGCCCGTTACTATAATTAATTATTATTCCTTTTTTAAATTGAATCTCCTGTTTGCAAATATCTGTCGCCCTGACCCTACCACGTGATGTTAACGCTGCTCCGTGTGTTATGATTTATCATCTTCATAAGAGCTGAAGCTGCGTGAATCAGACGTTACCACCTACATTGACAACAACAGTCCTCTCCTGGGGTCGCGGTAGATTCACAGCAGGTTTTGTTCTCTACGGTCGGGTCGGGTCAACCAAGCGACCAACCCGATGGCAATAATATTGAATGACTTGAGATAAAGTGTAACGGACACTGTACAGTGTACAGTTGTCCGTGGACCATCATGCATCCACCCGATGAAAGTAAATGATATTAATGATCTTGCAGCACGTTTGTGAAACAGCTGGAAGTCACGAGAAGGGAATTTCGAATGTCTTTGGACTTGGAGCAATGGCCGTAATGCCATGCATCGTATCCTTGATGACCGGCGAAAACCTATTGTTAGTTGTTTGGGCTCACGTTTACCTTTCTACTTCTAGTGAAATATACAACTCGTCAATGGAATTTGCCAATAATTGGTCATCATCTAATCTCTCTTGTATGGTGGTTAATATTAATATAATTTAGTTTAGTATGCGAATTGTGTGATGTGTTAATTTAAATCAACTATCATGCGTTCGATTCGAGTAAACCTATATGTTTATATTAAATATGAAATATAGTCAATAACAATAATAAATTGATAGGCAATTGAAATTTGTATCAATAATCAATCTCTAAGTAAGATAACAATAATCTTAAACCATCATTTTGGAATTTATATAAGATTAATTAAGATTAAGAAGGTTTAAAGCTAAATCCAGTGTTATAGATAATTATTGAAAATGTATAGGGGTGGTGATGATCCTCAAAACGTGTCCCGATTAAAACGATCCTTTATTTTTCTGTCCCCCTTGCTGACTTACGAGGCCATTATCACAAAATAATTAATGCCTTTTCATCGATTTGTTGGTCCGTTTTTCAATTAGTTGTAATATCTTAAAATTTGTAAAGAACTCGAGACAAGTAAAATAAGAACTTGATAAACCTTTTGCAGATAGATTGCCGCATTTCATTTTTTGTGGGAACCCAATAATAGTGATCTTTTCACGTTAGATAGAATTGTCATTTCACTCTTCTTCCCCTTCCTTCCTTTTCAAACGAATACATTTTTGTTGCGGAGAACCATGTACTCACAAGTTCTGGTGTCAATAGAGAAAATATGTATACCGACAGTTTTAGCAATGAAATAAAAATGTATGTATGTCTGTTTTAATAACAGCTTTTGGTATAGGAATCCTGCCCAGCGTATTTGGATAAAAAGAATGTATGTGCAGAATATAGAGAATAAGAGTAAGGAAGGTTTTCGTGTTATACCGTTGAGTTACGTCTGTCGCCTGCATGGTGTACATTATGTGATTGCAGGCAACATTCTAGCTATATATCAAAGTCCCCACCGAACAGTTTCTTTGTCCCAGTTTTGTCAACTGGATTTCGCGTTCGACTTCCACTTTCAGTTTGTGGTAACTGAGATGAAATTTGAAAGCAAATAAGATGTAATTATCGCCAATTAAATTAATAGAGGAATGAGGAGTTGAGAGCGCAGATACAAATAATATGGTTACATTTCCCGTTAATCACAAATGTCTGGTATAGTCTGTTTCAGAACTAGGAGTTAGAGAAGAGAACAGCAAATATATTTCAGAACAAAATTTGTATTATTACAGATTTGCGTGCTGAACAAAAATTGTCAACTGACTAGCGAGAGAGAAATTAAACCCGTCTATTGCTTGTTTTCAAACCGTGGAATGGCGAAAAACAGATCTTCATTATTTCCTCCTTTCTGTTAGTCATTTCACTTAGCCCGACACAACATATAACTGATGCGACGACTGACTCGTGGCCAATAAGCGGCCGGTATATTGTGTAATTGGGGCTCGCTGGTTGGCCACGAGTCCCCCCTCGTCTATGACAAAACCATCTGTAAGGTTGTTTCGGGACGAGTATGCGAGTGGACGAGTGAATCCTGCATGTTTTGCAAATCTTAGTGTCTGCTTCTACTACCTTTTCCCTTCAATTAAATAAAATATATTTGTTTGTTTAGTACTTTACTTTATTTTAGTTTGTTTATTAGTTCAATTTTGACGGATAAGTTAGGCCTATACTTGTTATACATTTCAATATTGTGATAGTTCAAGTGCAAATGATCTTAATTTACTGTGAGTCGTAGGCGGTGAAATGTTGTTGACACAGAAACTGAGCATTGAAAACCACATTTTACAGTGGTCTAATACCACGTATACAGTTGTTACACAGCAGACTTGTGGAGCTGACGTCATACATAAGTGAAGCATTGGCCAACCAAACGCCAGTATTTGAAAAAGCCACCCGCTGATTGGCTCCGACCCGACTCGCTCGTCTATGACATCAGCATTCACAAGGTTGCTGTAGAACCACTTTACTTGGCATTTAGTGCTAACACATCTTCAAACAAAAATTCTCGTCGAATTAACTTGCAAGATGGTGTCGTCACGTCCCGGTTTATGAGTGATGTGACGTATGTGACCACTACCAACCTAAATATAGTTGCATCTCGTTCTATCATGCCTCAGGTATATTTTAGTGACAATACCGCGCGTCAGTTGTCAGGCGTGGTGGGGTCGCATTCCAATCACGGTCGTTGCAGTCAAGCAGATATGGAGAAATCCCGCGGCAAATACCGTTGAAAGACCGTGTGGAGCGACCGTCTCTTATAAATTTAGGGGACACCTTGCTTCTTCGTGGCCAGGAGTGGTTGTATGTATAAGTTATTGTTCACGTCATCTACCTTCTACATCGGCCACACCACACGCCATTAGTTACTTTGAAAGCTAACCCCGCGTACTTCCGTATCGTAATTATAATTACTTCCGGTGTCTGACACCGAGAAGATGCGATGCGTCGTTGATGTGTTGTTTTGAGAAGTCTCCGCTTCATTACCTTGAGGGTTGGATGAGTAATCCGGCCAGTCAGACACCATTCTGCGAACAGCGGTAAAGAATACTTGGAAAGGATGGGAAACGTCAACAAGTAATGTTGACGAGGGGAGATGTAAATAAATACCTTGTTTATTTACAACCACTAGAGATGGCTAAGTGCTAGCGCCCTAGGCTACAATCCGGTACGTATACACGGTTCGATTCTTGAAGTTTTTCTCGAAGGTTTTCGTTAGACGTGAAGCAAATGCATGATAGTGTTTGAGAAAATCTTTTTTACTTTGATATGCTTTTGAAATTTGGTTTCTCTATGTATTAGGTTTTTTATTTTTTTAGCGATCTAATGCGTTTCAATGTACGATAAGTGCGTAGCCTACACTACATTGTGACAAGGACTGCAACCATATGACTGAGGGTGCCTTAAGCCACCGCTAACACGTGAAAGAAATGGGTATCCCACTCTACTTGAAGCTAAAAGTATCATCTCATTCAAATTTTGTGTACATTTGTAGATAGCCAGTACAAGGAACAAAAATAGATTACAAAAAAAATAAACATAAATGTAAAATTGAAAATTAAAACTTTGAAGAATTGTCTTTTTATTTTTTTTATTTAAAACCAAAAGGGGCAAGTGTTCCCTTTGCCCCGCATGTGCCTATGTCGTTTTAAATACACTGTGATTTTGGTAGTCAACCATCTGAAATTATACCACTAGGTAGGTTTCTCACGAAACATTATTAAACTATGGTGCTCTATTGCATTTTACTGATGGTAGCCTCACATGATGGTGAGGAATCGCCCTAACCACTACTGCTGTTGAAACAGCTGCACCCGCTTTGTTGCGAGCACGGCTGGATCGGTCAGACAGATATCTCACTCGTCTGTGACGTCAGCATCGGAGAAGATGGAACGAAACCCCTATTTTACGGCTATCTTACGGGGATGATTTTGTATTGAATGCCAACACTGCTCGCTTCCCAAAAACACATGAAATATTATTATACATGTTGATTCTTTTCCTCAAGCATAACGAACTTACTAATCGCAATGAGTTATATTTTTCCTTCCAGGACACATATTGTACAAAGTATGCGTATGCATGCTATTATTGGAGTCACGATTCAACAATGAAATTGAATATAAATCTAAATACAAATAAAGCCATACATACATTAATTAAAAAAAAAAAAAAAAAACTGCAAATCCACGTATATCGGAATTGACAGTATAGCTTCCCAACAAACTGGCCTTGCCAATAGCATTAGGCCCCTCAGGAGCCCTCGAATGCTGAATCTACTCTCTATAGTCTCTATCGTCATTTTTCTCCGTCGTTCTTTTTTACTCAATTTCTAGGCCTGCAAACTCGCAACAAAAACAATACAGTGAGCCCATGAAACTATTCTAGTAGCACGGAAACTCGAGGAAGTGACATTGAAAACAACGCGTGTATGGATGTGTGATACAATTATATATTCCGTGCGTTGATGGGTTTATCTGCGTGTTCTGAATGACCGGCTTGCGTGCCGACCAAAAGGGGGACCGACTTCGATCATAATAATATTTAAACGGACATTGAAGATACAGCTTTATTAACCGTAGCTGTAAGTGACAGGAATGTTGGCTACAAAAACGAAGGTAAAATTACTTGAATTGAGCGCAAGGAAGTTGGAACAAGATTATGATATCTTTTGTTGGAATTTGAAAGGTGCATTGTTGGTCAGTAATGGGAATAAAGTAACGTGGCACTGAAATAAAATTAATTTTTAAGTAATATTTACAGTGATGAATTTACTATTTTCTCGAGTTTTTTATACGTAAGTATTTCTAAATAATCTAGTAGCATTACTATGTGGGATTTCTTTTGGATTTTACGTGTAATCATGCTTGGTGCAACGTTACAACATGAGAAACCTGATTTGGGGTTTTGTAAGATATAACAATTATTGTTTTAATGCAATATTTTTATTATTTTATTTTCAGATTACGCATTTTCAAGAACGTTTCAACAGTCAGATGAAAGTCTTACAAACTATCTGTGATACACTTGTGCAGTGAACCTCTCACAATAGTTCAAGTTTGCATTAACTATATGTAGATTAGAGTAGTTGTTCTATTTTATATGTTCACAAATAACATATTCTAACGTCCTTTAGAGTAGAAAATCTAACACTTACAAACTGCAGTTGCACGTCTTACACCTGCTCAGAATTGTCACATTTCTCATTTCATAGATGCATGAGTTTCCCACATCATCATACATCCTACATCCCATCCCACAGCAATACCCAAGTTAGTAACTTTAGCATTATGCACAATGTTGTTTATCGTTTCGATGGTTTGTAACATTTTTGTATTGCGTTCATCTATTTCACCCATCAAAGTACGTTTTTTTTTATCAGCATGCAAATCTTCGGCACTTGTTGTTTTCTTGCCGTGTTATTTTTGTGTCAGAAGTGGTAACTGTTTCCTAATGCTTGTTTCATATAGTGTCTCGTTGTGGGCAAGAAATAACATAATAAAATATAATAGAGCATGGAGTTGGCAAAGGATGAAAACTAAATATGAAATAATTGATCGCTTTTCAAGTATCTTTTACAAAATATAATATCTAACTCTATCACTTTTTAACTACATTCAATATAGAAAGCAATTAGTCTGATTTTAATACTAACTATAACCACTTTATAGTCGTTATCTGGTTAATGGAAAATGGTTTATTAATAGTAGCAAAAGCTTGTACCTATTTTAATTAACATACTAAATCACAGGTAATATCCGTGACAAAACGTAAAGATTAAACCTGAACCATCAACAAAATATTTGATGAATAATAAATAATTATAATAACACCAGTTTGGGAAGTAATTACGGACTATTAATAATACCTACCTGATGGGACTAAATGTATCAATCGGGCGATAGCTGGCTTGAATGACAACGAGCTTACTTGCTTAATTAATTTGTAGCACGATTCAATTGCATTCGCTGATTATTTCTAAGACTAACTGACAGATATTGAACGGTGGGTGATATTCATAAATATTAGGTAAATGCAAACTTCCAAAAAACAAATTAAATGTCTACTTCACAAAGCATATTTATTTTTAAAAAAATAAAAAGTATGTGTGTCATAGGGGTGCATGATGGACCATTATAAAAATAATAATAAAATAAACATGAAATGAAATGGGCCAGCGCTTAATTTATGAGGAGTGAGAACCGAGAATCGAACTTAATCTTGCCCCGAATCCTAAGACGTACGAAACCGTACGAAAACTAAACAAATCTGAAACATCACAAACCCAAACCTTATATACATATTAAACATATCCATACTAAATTATATACGTATCAAAACTATTGTCCAGAATTCGCATTTTTCTTCTCCTGATTCGGTCTTTCTTCATTGTAGTTATTTGTTTTATATCATGTTTACGATTCCACCAAAAACGGTTTACTCCGAACCCGAACCCGTACGTGATAATATAAATTTGTCTGAATTTGATTTGAATCTACATATTATCTGGACCTAAGAATGTAGAACTTTTTTCAGATTTCAGGGTTTCAATTCCTGAGAGAGAGGGGAATATTTAGTAACACTACAGTGTCATTAATTGCTATAAACATATTATTATTTTAAGAAAAGACCTGTTTCTATTTTTTTCGTAATATGAAGTACGGATCGAATTTATAACGTAAGAGAATGTGGATATTTTTATTTTTGAAATGTTGTGTTCATTTTTTATTCATCTCAAAACATTTGCCTAAAGCGAAATGTACTTGTCTGTTATTCCACATTGTTTAACTAATTTAGTAGAATATAAATCTAAACTACTATGCAGTGTTCCCATTTCCAGTCAGGGATGGATTTGTTTAGTTCCTCGTTTTCACACAAATAGTTCCTTCCGCCAAAATGTTTCTCTAATAACTCATTTCATTTCAACTTTCAAGATGAAATAGAGTTCGTAATGATCCACACCCTTATTTAAACCAGCGAACAAAACTGTTATTTACTCCTGTTACGCTTGATTTACTCTTAATTGACGCAACGTATAGCCCATATTATACATAAAGATCGGCGAGGCGATATAATTGATTTCTAATGAATACTCCGACGACCTAGAAAGACATTTTGATCACTGTAATTTTGACAGACTATAATGTTAGTAGACTAGACTCAATGATTTCTACTTTCTACTTTCGATGGTTATTTGTTTACCCCCTCGGCGACTGAGAGTTGCGTAATAATGGTTATCACTCCTCGCAAATTATGATTTATATTAATCTGTTGTAAAGCTTGCTGTGCTATTAATACAATAACTTATAACCACGAGCATGCAAGGACAGTGATGCAATGGTATGTTACGATGCCAATAACGAGAATATAGTTAATAGTAATATTGCAAATATTAATTCTTGCGTAATGCAAAATTCACACAAGAAGTTATACATTTTACTAAGTACGATTAGTATTTACTATTTAGTAAACATGCCATGCTTGAGGATAAAATATAACGGAATAGGTAAATGTGAATTTATAAGAAAAGTGCGGCTCCTGTACAACTCTGTGAATTTGAAACTTAATTCCATAAATTATAACATTTAAAAAAAGTAAAATTAAGTACTCGCACCCTAAAATACCAAACATATTGCTTTGCAACTGAATATATTGACGTGATCGATGTTGGAAGGAGTATGTATGGTACATGGGGAACGTCATAGCAAAGTAACGAATTTCAAATTAACTTATTTTACTTTGTAAGGTGTTGGCAACACGTGTCCGTGTTAATAATAATTTAAAAAAACGGATATATTTATTGCAACAGAGACACATTGATAAGAAAGAGCGTTGAATTCTCCACGGGATGACATATTTCGGTTTACTTTTTGACAATTTTATAGAATTGAAGTGGATGGGAAGACCAAGGTTGGAATATATTCAACAGAGAATCCAGGATTAGCGTTGTATGTCATGGATATTTATAAATGAAACGACGGAACTAACCCACGAACTAATACACGTAATAAATGAAACAATGTATACTACTTTTTTAGCGATGCAATGTCATTTTCGAAACGTTGGTCACGTTATCCTATGATACTAAAATTAGCATATACCCCTTCGTACACAACCAGTTATATTCCCCCCCTTCCCCCACACTCCGACGCGAATTTAAGTTCCTTCCAGCTGTGCTCTACGGTAGAAGTTTTCTCATCTTTGTTGCAACGATACTAATCGAGACGATGAGTGGCTGATGATAAACCACCGCACGACATCCGTGCCCAAGCCAGGCTTCGAACCTAGAACCCGGGAACAGTGGTTTACAAGACGCCTGCAACGTGTAGTTGTGTTGCGCTGTATCTCGCGGGTGTCCCTCAGGGAGGGTAGCTGGGACCGCCCAACGAGCAGCCAACACCAAGAAGACACCGCCAGGGAGTCGAACCGGTCAACGCAGGAGGACGGACTATCAAAAGTGTGCATTGAATGGAACGAAGGCGGGGGTGGGCATAATGCACAGCATCATACCACACTGGGAGGCGTTCCTGTGAGTTTATCATCAGCGGACAAGGCGGAGCGAGAGTGGGCCCAGCCCCCCTCCTCGGCCCACAGGGAAACTGATGCGTAATGCCGGGTCATGAAGCAGCCTGCCTGCCTGCATGGGAAGGAACACACACACAAAAAACAAAATGGATTGAGGAATTTTCCCAGGCTGTCACTTGTACAAAGTAACTTCGTGATATCAATCTTGACATTTTCTGTCGGGAGCTACTAAAATGATCCAGCTATTATGAGCTTATGACAGTTCTAGTTTGGCGGGGGTTTACTTCGTTATTTTATTTGTATTCTCACACTCTCGATGCATTTCCTTAAAAACTTAATAATCGGTTAGAAGACGAACCGAAGAAGATAGAAATTGTATTTTCTTTCGGAATTTATGGTTGGTCTTCTGTACGCTTAAAACAAATCAAAATTTCCCAGGAGACTACCCAACCACCAATAATCGATAATGAACCATAATTAGCCTCTTTGTAAACGTGGGGTCCAGTCTTAATTTTACAGTCAACCTGCTCAGTAATCCACACAGTATTTCTTGTCTGATTTTCCGTAGAGAAGGGTCCACTGGGTGTCTGTGTGTGTGTCGTCTGGGACTTTGCCCCAGTGGTTGGCGTAAACCGGTCTTTCTCATTGCCCGTAGTACTTTGGGCAAACTAAACCTATTTAGAGCTGTTGTTGGGAAAGGGTGGTCCTGGTTAGTGACAGCGAGGGTAGAGAGACTTCCAATAATCTGAACTCCAAAGAATGTGCATTGTGCAATATTTAGTTAGACCATGAGATACTTAAAAAAAAAAAAAAACGAGTAATATTTCTGCAACTTGACCGAGAGAGGGGAAATGTCGCCTGGACGGTTTAATAGTTCACACCCAACGATGCTGTGATGGGACGAATTAAAAGCCACACGTGGACTGATGGAGAGGGTAAGGAAGGGGGGGGGGATCGAATGCCCCTCGCAGCTCGGTGCTCGCTTGTTGCATGGCATGGTGTACATGTCCACGCGATCATTCGACATTGTCGGCATACTCTGACTCATTTCATACCATTGTTTTTAATAGTAGAGCCACGTTTCGTAGATATGGTTCAACCGCAGTCAAAATTTAGGGGCGGTAATACAATCCCCCGCACATAACTTTATATTCTCCGATTAATTACTTTTTTTCACCACGTCAGACCAATATCATGCTTTGAGTATCTTTATTATCTTCAAATAAAGCTTATTTTTATTGCAACTTGCAAAACAGCCCTTAATACTAAAAAGTACTAGTTATACAAGTATTTTGTTTTGGTAATTTTAGATAGCCCCTGAACATACAAAAATGATTGGCTGTTAAAAAACACTTTTGTTTTCATCTCCCCCCCCCCCCCCCCATTCCCCCTGCCAACTATTAAACACGAATGAAATAGTTATTTACCAGCAATATCTCTTTAATGCAACGGGCAAAGTGCCTACAGAAAAGCATTTGCAGTATAGTTTCACAAACAACGATACGAGGGTCTATATTGCATTTCGTTGAATGCACGTGTTCCTATTATTAGATGCTTCACATTGCTCGCTATTCCTTCTGGCAGTTTGTCATTCAGTTCAGCCCATGCAGCCCCAGAGATCCACCTGACTCATACACGAGTACGACAATACTGTTTTCGCAATATAAACACTAACAATTAGATCCCCTTCTTTTTAAACAGCTATCGACTGTCAGTTGGTAAGCGAGTGGGGTTTGAAGCCTTTTCTTTCTCACTATTTTTCGATTGTGTTTCATAAAATGTGTTGACGACTGACGCGAGTGAACACCGACCAAGCGCTTGTCAGCTTTATCAGCACCTCCAAAGGTTATTCTTCTCTTACAAAACAACAAACCAATTTGATATTATTTGAAATAAATCGATTACATCATACATAATATTAATCTCAGTATTGTAAACATGCTTTTATGAAAAATGTAAACTGAAAGTTGAACGCGAAGTACTCATTAGAATTCCAGCTATTTTGTGAATGGAAAGTAGTTTTATAATCAGTGTTGAGTATTTTCAATTGCCCAACCATCTCTGGTGGCTCATAACTTTGAACTAAAGGGCGCGTGGGTTCGAATGCCGTATAAGGCGAAATGCTCGATTTTTCCCCTCGTTCGTTCTCATCTATCTAATTCAGTGGTCGTCTCGAGCCGTAATTGAAACGTTTAACAACACAAAAATTGTACTTAAAAAATAATTTTATAAAAATAACAATAAGCATGATTATTAATTTAAATTATTATTATTTAAACTTACAGGCACAAGCACTGTTTGTTACAAATAAAAGGCTGAAAGGATATATATACTAGATTGTAAAAATTTCAAATTATACTACGGTCGGGCAGTAATAACAGACCAGGTCATACACCACAATATAGCCTACCTGATATCATAATTATTATTGACACAATGAAACACGAAACAATTTTAATTCATGGTGCGGACAGCGGTCCGCGGTCCGTCTCTATAAGACAATGTAAGAGACAATATGGCAAGAAATAAACATTCATTTAAGGAATTTTCGATTGAAGTAAAAAAATGTGGAAACAGAATTAATATAATTCTTTTATACAATAAATTATATCCGCAAACGGTATTGTTCCGCGAAAGCTCTATAAGCTCTATAACAGTATATTGAACAAATTGAACTCTAGCCGAACATAAAATACATCAATATGCCAAAAGCTATAATATAGAAAATGTAACACTATCATTAATAATAATATAATAATATAATTATTAATTAAAACATATTCAATTATCATTATTATTATAGTATTATTATTATTATTATTATTATTATTATTATTATTATTATTATTATTATTATTATTATTATTATTATTATTATTATTATTATTTTATTGTTGCAATACATACAAACTCGGTCAAAACCGGCATAAACATGTTGTACGGACACAAATGTCAAGTATTTCCATGTGTTTACCTTATTAAAATCTACTTAGAACTACTTAATATATCTTCTTCTTCTTCTTCTTCTTCTTCTTCTTCTGCTTCTCAAATGCCCACATTTGGCTATACTACTTAATATATCATTGTCCACATTATTTTTTCCAAACCGAACTGTGGATGCTATGTACGGTCGTGGCCGATTTGTACTCATCCCAGCATTCGCTCTTTGTACGGTGGAAACCACGAAAACCACCATCGGGATGGAGAACTTCTTGAAGTCTTCATTCTTCTCAGTTCAAAAATTTTCGCACTATCCTACACGTGTTCAAAATAATTGCTTTTTGCATCTCGATGTATATGTTCGGTTGGAGACCAATTAGTTTAATACTGTCATGGAGTTTACGTGGAACAATGCCATTTGCTGATATAATTAACGGTATAACAGTTACATTATTCTGCTTCCACAACCTTTTTATTTCAATAGATAATTCCTTATATCTGTTTATCTTTTCCCGCCAAGTTGTCTCTACATTGTGGCATAAAGGGACGGCAACATCAATTAAAATCGTTTCTTGTTTCTTCTTGTCAATAAATATAATATCCGGTCTATTGTGATGTATGGTTTGGTCTGTAATAACTGCCCGGTCGTAATATAATTTGTAGTCTTTACTATCTAATACCTTTTCAGGCTTGTATTTGTAATACGCAGTGGTTGTGTTTATAAGTTTATACTTCATGGCTAATTTTTGATGTACAATGTTTGCAGCTTGGTTATGCCTATGAAGATAATCTGTTTGACAAAGCATTTTGCACCCAGATACGATATGTTCAATTGTTTCGCCGTTCAAATTACATTTTCTACATTTATCTTCCACTGTGACGTCTTTCAGTATGTATTTTTTGTAATTGTTAGTCTTGATTATTATTATTATTATTATTATTATTATTATTATTATTATTATTATTATTATTGTTATTATTATTATTATTATTATTATTATTATTATTATTATTATTATTATTATTATTATTATTAGTATTAGTACACACTTATCGAGACGATGTGTGCGATTCATGCACGCATGTAATGTATAGGGTGTGCTCCACACAACGAATTCTCCATTATTCTCTTGAGTGGCTTCGTCTTCAAACCACACATTTCCGATATCATAAACAGTTTACTGTATTATTGTGTTGTATTGTGTCACTGCATGCCCTTGGTATTTGGACAAAAATGTTTTCCCCTTTTTCTCGATTGAGTAAATTTGAGTACAAAGCGAGAAGAATGTGTTGGCGAATGCCTGAGAAGGCCGCTGTGAAGGAAAGTGAGTGGGATCATCAGTTTAAGGGTGGGTGGAGGTGAATTCAACGCCAAACAGGTCGCACAATGAAGCATACACTGAATCTTTTATGCTTGAGTGAGAGGATAAATTTTATTGTAAATAAGTAGGTGAAACTAAGTAAGACAAAGTTTCCATGGGAGTAACTGGGAGGTCTTTTCGGTCCAACAATCGGGGTAATCAGGAGGAGCTGGCCGAGTTTTTATGAAAAGAGATCGAGCTGTTCATCGTCTATGGTGTTGGTTCAGGCTCTTCGTCGCAACACTTGTGCATGGCCAAGCTTTTACACCATTGCCGTAATTAGGGACGGTAAATTAAGCTAACCGCAGAGACATAACTTCCCATCAACTTGAAAAGAAATGATAAAAACATGTATTTTATTTGCGTTAACGATGGCTTTCTATTTGGGTGGCATTAGACACGTCCCTAAGCTGATATGACCACTCACTCTTCCCAGCCAACCGCAAAAACTCTTTCGGGGAGCTATTTTGAAAAGTTATTTGTCTATTTAATTGCCTTCGCTCTATCGACGTTCAATGTGAAGGCTCTGCTCTGTGAAGCAAACCAGCCCTCTAATGAAGTGTCTCAAAAATAGGTCGATTGCCAGACCGTGTGTCCCATTTGACACAGTGACACATTGACAGTGACAACTGACAACGACTCAATGAGTCGCGCGCATGCTTCATTAATCATCGCAGGCACTCCGTTTGGCTCTCCCGTGTGTTGCGTGCATGCTTGGCTCACTTCTTCTTGCTTCTACACTCCTGATACTCCGCGAGGCGAAGGAATCACTGCGCCGATCTCACGCGCGCGCGGCCGGTTCGGCATCTCACGTCGCGTTTACAAAACCAACCATTATTATCTCCAAACTAATTAAATGAGCTTAATTATGCAATTGAAACCACCCTTATCAATTACCACCAATCAATCGGCGATGTTCAATAGCTTTGTGTACTCGCAGTTCGGAAACAATCGGTCTCGATGGAAAGGCATTGATTGAAACCACCCTGTTCCCTCTGTTATCACTCACATTATCTACGACGGTCTGTTACCGTGTGTGCTACTCCTTGTGTTGTTGCCAAGACGTATGACGTCGGTCTTTACCGCACACAATCATGTCTAGTAATTTTATATCCTTGTCTGCTGCGCCGCCGAGTGGCTCGCTGTAGTGTTTACAATCCCGAAGTGAAGATGTGCACCAAGTTAGCTCATCCTACGGTAGATGGCGCCCCACTCTAACCTAAAGCGAATGTTCTACGCTCGCTCTCAAAGACAACAACCACAACTTTCGACGGCTCACGCAGGTCGTCAAAATTTGGCAACACCGATGGATGGTACGTGACGACGATTTATTATTAATTATTATAGAGGCGCCGGTTACCCAACAAAAGGTCCTCCATGAATTTTTCTAAGGGTGTTATTGATCCGAGAGGTATTCTTCGCATCTGTATGTGTAAATGTGGGGGGCCTATAGCGCGGCTGAAAACTGGTTTAAATTAGTTAATTATCTCTTGTTCCTCTATGGCCTAGCTGGAGGGGCCCCGCGTCGAATCTGACATGCCAATGTGTTGCTCTATTATTGCGGCTATGTTGTTTCGTCCTCCGTGTGAGGTCCGGTGACGTCATAGATGCGCCTGGACACGCCCCCTTAATGTCCATCCGCACACCTCGACTGCAATCGCGCCGAAACCAAATCACTACCTTACCAATTATTCTTGGCTACACCTTTCCCCTCTGCGCTGAGTACCCTCGCAGGGTCGTTCAAATGGCTACTTGGAAACACGAGCGTTTGAGGGAAATTGATTCAGAGACTTTCCATTTATTACGTGCCTCGTGTCTTAATTAACTAATTTGAGGTGAGCCCGAAAGACGGGTACGTCTAAGAAGAGAGGAGGCCTGCGTTGGCTTGCGGTGTCCTCCGGGCCCCATCTATCGCGGCACTGCAGACACGCCGTGATGCTCTAGCCTCGATGCGTATAATTTACTTGATTCAATTACATTATGAATTCCAGAGCAGAGGGTAAAAGCATGCATTATAAATAAACCTGATACATGTCTTCTTAGTTATTAACTGCATAAATTGTTACCAAATACATAGTTATGATGATAACTTTATTTCATGTATCTTTCTAATTTGTTCCTTTTCACGCTTATGTGTAATCTTGAAGGAATCAAGATGCCTTTGAAACAGAGATTTAATTCCCGTCCTGGCATTTCAATTGAATTAATGTTGAGCACCGGGGCTATTAAAACTTAATACCTTCATCTATCTACACAGATAAACTCGCCTTCAACTTGATTATTTAACTGTCAATTTTTCATTAATGATGTTTTAGAACACGTAGACGATTTCTTATTACATATTTCAATCCTACGTGAAAACAATGAAGTATGCTGCAGCTGTTAAAAAGCAATCGAAATTCAGAACTATTGTTCTCGGCGTTCCCAGAGAGTTTGGGTGGTCAAGTTCTTTGTGCTCACACAAAGAGGTTATGCATTTTACACTTAATTAACAAGTTGATTCAAATAGGAGACTTCTGAATGGATATCAATTGTGACCAGTAACATAACGACAGACAATAACAATTAGCATGTTCAATCAGCTGGGTGCTCGGATGCACATGTGAAGTAGATAACCATTGAACAGACCACCCGTATTGAGTCGTTAACTCGACGCTTATTAACTTGATAATAAAACTAAAAGCAAGGTGCGCTATCAGCCGCGTGCACTGCCCATCCCCTGCAAGAGATTATGTTCACGAAAATCTGGACTTGGACAAAAAGATGTCTGCTTGATAAAAAAAAATTAAAAAATAGTCTAAAGGTATTTTCGTTTGTAACATGTGGTAAGAGTTGTAAACCTACCTTAAGAATAACCACCTGTGAAATTCCTCATTTACCTGTTGATTAAGACTGGAATTTGAAATCGATTGAATTTATTATCTTCAGTTTACAAAATGTTTTTATTTCAAGATGGATAACGGTGACGTTATACGCAATAAAATCTGAAATCCGTCCTATAAAGCTGTTTCATTACAAAAAATGATATGATTGTGTTAATTATAATGTGGTTATGAAGTTATAGTCATTACTTTTTACTTCCAGTTAGAGCCGATAGAGAACAAAATATTTCTGAGCAGACGAAAGTTTAAAATATAAATCCAAAAATTCCTGCATAAGCTGTCAACCAAAATAGTTTTACTGTTAAAATATTATTAAGGTACCTACTAAAAAGAGTTTGTACTCATTCTGGTGGCAAAAAAAGATCTTAAACAAAGGTGATGTTTCGCTATTTTTATTATTTGATTTGTTGAGTCTCTGTTGAGTCTAAAAGGAGCAGACTACGGTATACGGCTTAGCAGCGCCATCTCTTGACAGTTTCAGCGGCGTAAACTCGGTCAGTACCGGTGTTAACGTGTTGTACTTCCCATGTGTTTTCCTTAATAAACATGATACCCAAATTAAAGTAATCGTTGTATTAATTAATCCTACTATTCGCTCTTTGTTTGGTGTGTGTGGTTATTATTATTAAAAATTCCTATCATTATTAAGCTCATTTAATTTATTTGCTAAAGAAATATTCATAAGAAATAGCATTAAATTATCTAGAGGTTGACATATCTTGATTTTAATTAGAAACAATTGAAAAACATTTTAAATCAATTTTAGCAGACTGAAATCGGATGTTTTGCAGGCTAGGGAACAGATACAACGCCAACATTACCTTGAAAAACATTGTGAATGGTGAATGTATTATTGAGGTTGGAGATTTAGTGAACTGTGACGTAACTTCATCCAGGACAGATTGAGATACTTCGAAACTATTGATTTAAAATATATACCTCGGGTCAATAAGGTGGGTTTAAAACGCAGTGAATGTTTTAAGCGACCACTAAATAGCACAAATAACAGTTGTATGTATTTCCTATATAATTCTCAGGATAAAGCCAAATCAATTACTTTATTCTTAGAGAGAAATTACTGACGATCGAAAAAAGTCTGATTTCACCGAATTTGAGAAATAATTTGTTTTAATAATATGGACAACCCCTTATCACCTCGCGGGTATTAGAGGTCAGGTAGGGGCGTACGCGAGCATCACACCGTTACTCATCGCTTTGCCTCGACCCTCCCGTCTGACTAAAGAAGTAGTTTTCACTACGTAAAACCCTCGTCGTCTGACTCACAGTTAAATTGTTAACCTTTCCGAATTTTAATAAGGATCCTTCTAGACAGGAATGTATCCTTGAAGGTTATATCTAAACTTTACAGTACACAGACTTTATTGCAGTCACATCACAAAGTGGGGAATTATTTTTAGCAAATAAATTGCCATACGTTACTTTTGTTTAGTTTCAAACCTTATTGTGATCTCCGTAGTTTGTCTCATTGGTATAGACGTGACATGGTTATAGCAGGTAACGGGTCTTACTACACAACTCTCCGCTGGTACTATTTAATCGAGTAGTTTATGTAGTTAAAACATTCAATGAAAAACAAAACAAAATTATAAGAATAAGTTAATATACATAACTACTTGTGGTTTAACCTTCACAGGACGCTTTTTGAACTCAAGAGGAAAGAGTTTTCTACTCTCAGGATTTATGTGACATATACATGTTTGCATGATTGTAATTGAAATTATAAAAAGTTTTCGACACGACAGTGTGCTTTTTGAGAAAGGCGTAATTTGGCATTTTACAAATTCGGGAAACGTTGTAACTGTGATCATCTTTTCTATTTGGTGTGTGCTATATTAAAAAAAAAAAAAAAGTTTCATGCCTCGGTGCAATGATACAACTTGAGGAACAACGCAAACGTTTAGGTACGTATGTGCGCAGACTACGACGCAAAACATATAATACTAAAAATGTCCATCCTGTGCAGCCATACATTAAAATTTAAAAAATTTAAAATTTACACAACACAATTCTTTACATATAGTAACAGCGTTAATTTTAAACGATAAAATTGATTGCTACAAATACATTTTTTCTTTATTCGAGATTTTCAATTGACACTTCCAGTATCTCGCAGGTATGGGTAGCCATATAAATTGTATTACACCTTTTTGTTCTCCAAGAAAAATTACATTTCATTTGCAAGGTATTTACTGAGTGACTCCAACTCAAATGATTTCGCACCGTCATCCTTAAAGTTTCATTAGACGAAGTATGTAGACGAAGACAATAGACCATAAGACAACGAGAGTGAGAGAGATAGAAAGCCTGGCACCTTTTTGGGAACCATACATGGCTTAAAGGCCCACTTTAAATATTACCTTCATCAAAAATATGCCAAGAAAATTCCATAAATAGCGGCTGTCAGTTGACTTATGTGATATTCGGTGTGTGTATAATTTCCAAAGATGTATTTTTTCGGCCACAAATCGTCTTCTTGCGGTTCGGGGTCATTACGGCCTCTAATGAGGTATCTAACACTTATGTGTGAGAACCACTTCAGGAGATTGCTGGCCGAGTATGAATGACAACCCATGGGACTGTATTTAAGTGATCCCCGTCACGACACCGCAGCAATCGCGCGGTGGATAAAGGTATCGCCTCCACGGTGGTCTCAGTACTGGTACGTACCCCCCAACCAAACGCATGTATGAGCCTGAACTATAGAACGGTGTACGCGTTTTGACGGAAGTGACCTCAAAGAAGTGTTACAGTAAGATATGATACAATGTACTTTTTGTTAATAGTGCTTTAAGGTAAGACAATCATTATACCTTTTTTATTTGAACGTGTTAAGGATAAAATTTGTAAATTGACCGAAAGGAGATATAAATTAAAACACATTGAACACTAACACTTTTACGTGGTTTTTCGTATATCTTATTTATATACATGTATCTTACATCTATGGAAGGCAACAAACATGAAATCAACGTTAATAAGCGTCGATCTGCAATTTATACAAATTTTGAATACACAAAATTTCATGTTTAAATTTAACTCGTACATTTTTTTATTCGTGCGTTTGTATAACATATTACATTATTATAATAATAAATTAAAATTTATTAAAGTATTGCATATTTTTTGTTACGGTACTACATTTGTTCTACACAAGTGTCAAGGATGACCACACTTCGGCGATTCTCATAAATCCTTTCAACTATTTTTTAAAGTGAACTTATCAAACAAATAATCTTAAGAAGTAAAAATAAAAAAAAAAACTTTTTAAAATGTGAATAATATTGAAACATGATATATATTATTATTATGTAGGTTTTCGCGAACTAAAGTTGATGTAGTACTTAGTTTTCGAGTTTTTGTCTGCGCAACGTGCTCTCTAGAGACTGGTTGCTGGCCCAGAAATGGGCAATTGTCAGAGTTTCGACGTTTCGGCAAAAAAAATTTGCCATCTTCAGGATGAATGGTGGTATTGTCTGTTCAGAAGCTACTCGTGGCTGAACAGGCAAGAATCGAATTCGGTGCTCTGCCTCTGAAAATATTTACCCCCAAAATCTCAAAACCTCATCACAGACAACCAGTATAGTCCGACTCACTTGAAATTCGTTGTTTGGCTAGTACATCGTGACCAACCAGCAAGCTCCAATTTCAAACCCCGATCGTTGGTTGGTCACGAGTTGACGAACCGAGGCCGTCGTGAGTGCCTCGGACACCCTCGGACGTCCTCGGATGAACGAATCCGTAAGGTTGTTTCGAGATAAGTATACATTTTCATTCTAAACACAAAACCTGTTACTTGTTCCCTAGTTTTAATAATTTTGTATTGGGCTAGAGATAGGGTTTGAAAACCCGTTTTTTTTTAGAATAATTTATGGACCAACCTATCAAATCATGGATAGGAAAATAATTAATTGATACATAACGATAAGAAACTTCCCTTAGACATGAGTTTATATTTTGTATAATTATGTGAAAACTAACCCTTAAGCTGACGCAACGTACGAACATGTCAGACGACTTGTTTTGCCTCAACGATATTGCTGCGGCAGGTTGCGACGAGACGCGTTGTATTAAGTGCCTGGGCCGGTTTGTCGGAGTTACTAATTACAAGCTGCGAGATACCGACCTGGCACTGGTGATGACTTCATTGTGCAGCCCACGGCGATGCCCAGGTGCTGGCCCGGCCATTGCGCATGCGCTCTTGCACCACACCACGTGACGTCACGGAATGTGAGGGCGGTTGGTCGCGGACCTCCGTCGAAGTATTTTCAGTTGAGCCCACCTTGACCGCGAATTGCGCCCCTGGGTCACAACTCACAACAACGGCGACCTCTGCACGGCTCCCAGCATCATTATTATAATAAGTGAGTGCCACGGCTAAAGCGGAAGGCAGATTCAGGTAGGAGGGGAGAAAGGGGTCAGAGCGAGATTTCTTTTTTGTTTGGAAACGTACGGTATTATGATTTTTTTGTTTACGGGATCTGGCTCTTGCTGTTTTCAGCAATGTGGGGCCCACGAGCAACACAACTTGTACTGGGCTGAGCTGCGCTTGTATAAGACGTGAATTAATGAAGATCATCTTCTACGAAACAAAAGAAATAATCTATAAAATAAATTGTATATTCTAATAACTCTATACATGTATTTTATGTGTTGAATAGATACCAACGTCTTTCTACTGTAATAGATATGTGAGGATTAAAATAGTGTTTTTGGTAATTTAGTCCAAGTTATAATATGTAAGGCAAGCATTATTAACTTCCTTAATTATATATTATTATCTACTGATAAATGATTACATTACATATATATTTCCAATGATCACTCTTTGGCACCGAATGACGACGACGAAGAAAGCATGACATGAAATGCGCAAACGTAAACAAAATCTTTGTGATGTATTTATCATCAATTTCTGTTGTTACTATAAATTCAAAATATTTTAATTTATTAAGTGCCCTAAGCACAATTAACATTTAGTATGTATTAAGTAAATTTATTAAGCGAATAAGTACACAGACCTGAACTATACGACTACAGATTTAAAAAAAAACAGTTTGTACCGTTTGGGTATGTATACAAAAAATGACCCGGAAAAAGTTACACCAAGGTCCACTAGAATTGGATGTACATGTTTGAAATGATGCAATTCTAGAACATTGGTAACCAGATAAACTAGCATGAAAAATGTTCCTCCAATCACAATGCTGTGCTGATTAAATATCTGACATTTTACTTCTGTTGATTTAGGTGTCGACATATTCCAAACCGTTATATTTTACCGTAATATTGCTCGCTTGCGCATTTTTGCCATACTAAGGCTAGTTGTGTTATAAGAGAGCCATATTCTTATACCACTTTTGTTCTTCGTCAATAATGTACTAACAAAGTTTGTTTTTTAGCTATTATGATAGAAAGGAAGACATGGCAAGTATTTTTGACGTTCTCTCTATGCTCTATTGCGTACAAATTATTATTTCGTGATATTTTAAAATACTAACAAAATCTAACTGTCATACTGTGTCATGACAAGTGATCAAAAGTATCATGTTTTAGAAACTGATAGAATGGCATGAGGCGGAAGAATGGGAAGGCAACAGAAAAGTATCCAAACAACAACTGGGATTGTCAAGATATATGTATACTCTGAAGAGACACTTTTCCAAGGTTAGCCCCGAAGAGGTATATATTATATAACTTCACCTAAGCTCACAAAGTGTAAGCTCTTAAACGGTGCGTGTTCTCACAAGCTTATTCTAATAACGTGTAAATTAACACACATTAAAAATAAATTTTAGATTTTTTGTTATTTTTAAACACTTGATTAACTTGTTTAGCGAATATTTCATAATTATTCTCTGCACCAAGGTCAATTCTATAAATAATAAACACTTCTTAATAACCTAATCACTTTCCAATTATTGGCACAAAAGACCTTGGTGGAGCCCAAAGGGAATCTTACCTGTATAAAGATGTCGTGAAGCGGTTAAAACAATTAACACTTCACTCTTAGTTAAAACATTTTAATATTGTCAATGCATATAGTAACATGTATTTATTATTACATCATCAAAGAATATGTTTTCTAGCCTCGATTTAATCTGTTTCAAATGATATTTTGTTATTATATTTGGTTATGTGTAAATATTTATAACTAAACATGCATAATATGCCTCACAATATAATATGTTTATAATCACTACAGTCATTTGGATTTACCCCTAAATTGTTTTTAAATTATATTGTGTTATTGTTAGGAGCACCAAATTCAATGGAAAAATACATTAACTTTTATATGAATACATATTTCACAACAAAATATTAATTTACATCATGTGCGCATTGTTTTCCGTGAGCATCAAATCAAAAACACATTAAGGTAGCTATATAAGATGACCTCAACAAGCAGTCTGGGCATTGGGCATTGCTCATTGGGTTTGAAAAAACCCAATGGTCTGTGAGTCAGTGGAGTTTTTGTCAAACTCATTTGATCAGTTCGTCAGACAGTGTTACGATTATTGCCTCGAGATTGGATAAACTTTCAATTGGTGAGTGTAACTTTGTTGTAATATTTTATAATTGCTAAAATTAAAACATATTTTTATAATATGTAAACTTTATATCTTATAATACCTGAAATAATCCATGCACACCTCCCAATCCATAATATGGATTAGAACCCATTTGGCCTCCTTTTCCTTAATTTAAATATTCATTTCATTAAATTTTGTTTCTGTCTTTAACAATGAAGACAGTGGTGGCAGCCTCTCAAAGTAAGTAATTTCATAATCTTTTAAACATTTTATTTTCTGCCAATCTAATCACGCGCCCCACGACAAAAGTATAGCAATTAATTATGATTACAGGAATGAATTATTCTGAAATTTGGCAGTAAGGATTACTTGGATTAATTTTCACTGCATAAAATATTGATATAATTATATTGAACTATATGTTACGGTTGCACACGTCACTTTGTTTGTAAGCCTATACGTCAGTGGGCGTAAGTAAAGGTTTGCCTTGCTAGCCTGTTCATTCACCATATTATCGTAAGTTTAGTGATTAAATAGAGGAACACAGCCATAAGTGAGAACACGACAATACATACACATTCGTTTACATTCTGTATGTTTGTCTCCTATAGTGATTGTGGATGGATGCGGGGAAGGGAATGATAAGGCTGACGAACCAAAGAAGAACAGCTTATTAATGGTTTTTGCATATTTGGAAACAATGTCAATGGGAGCTTAAAATAACTTAAATTTGGTTAAATGATCAGGAACAATCTATTTTTTAATTAAATGTTAACGGTGGCTTTGGAGCCTTGTAGCAACGAAGCACATTATAAATGGTATAAATGTCCCCCACTGAAAATCAACTCTCGTAACTAAGTGGGTACACTATAAAAAATACAAATGTATGTATTTAATTATTTTATCGTGTAGTTCCAATACTTTCACCATTATATTTAACGTGCTCATGATACCGTGGGATGTATCTTGTACTAAGTTTGTCTCCACGAGTTTTTTTAAATTATGGCAACATTTTTGTAAGCGTTCTATACTGTTAAAATATGAAGATTTATTACACCTTTTAAAAAATGTCATAATATACATATTTTGAGAGTGATGGGAGTCAGCCTTGCAATCTCCCAAATTGTCATGGGTGTGCTGGTATTCTGTGACGCACCTCATCTCTATAGGAATGTAATGTATGTAAAAGATGTACATGCAAAATAAATCTCAAACATATTTTTTGCTACTTATTTACCTTGGAGCTGTACAGTGCAACCAATTAGCTTTACGTGTTGACATATTGCAATGTTACAACAGAGTATCAAAACGGGGCCTTCTGCCAAAACTACTTGTCGCCAGAACTAACCACATGTACTTTTATTCGTTCCCAGTATTTGACACGTTAAATCGTAGTGAGTGTGTTTTGGTCCTGTGGTTTTATTTTTATATATAAAGCTAATAATGCAGAAGAGCAAAGATTTTATTACCGATGCAAGCTTCTGAAACAGACTTGAATCGACTTGGATGTCACAGCAATGATATCCTTAGTGAAAATCAGTTCTTGTAACGGAGGGGATAGAATAATACATACACATATTTTATTAAATTGTATTATTAAAAAAAAACTGAAGGACAAACTGGCATTGGGATTTAAAGACAAGCGTTTACTGATATCAAAATGCTGTGAACTGTGAACACTGAACCTAGCTATATGTTGAATGTTTATATTGAAGAAACCAGCCCATTTTTTGCGAGAAATACGATTCACTGATTTGGTCCGATTGCTGTGGAACATTTTTTTAATATTATCCCTATCGCAGTAAGAAAATTCGCGTTGTAGAATTGAAGAATATAAAAAAACTAATTCAGTAATAAAAAACATAAACGGAACACAAAATGTGCTGTTCAATATTTGTTCATGTGCCAAAGCACTAAACGTTGACTGAGGTCGTTTTTAAGTCGTTGTTCTGTAAGTGTGTAGTAATGTCGGAACATACGTTGACATCGCCATAACCGAGGAGAGGAGAAACTATAATAGCCGTGCGTGGAGACACGCAAACACTGCTTTACCCGAACCTGCAGAGGCGAAAATTATTACCTTCTCGTGGAACGGTGGGAAAACGTAGCACAAGTGTGTATTATTAATTTATAATTCATTACAGATGTTATATATAGAATATATTATGTCCGTTCGGCGTTGTACTGCGATAAGATCACACCCAGACATGCAAGCAAGACAATCATCTCACTTCCTAAACCATGGAGTTAAAAATTCACGTATTGTGTTCACGCATACATTTGATTATTTTCGCCATTCCCCTTTGTTGGGTAGATGGAGATGTTTACGTTATTATAATGATATATAATTATACTTATGTTTCTAAGGATCATAATTATAATTATTGTTATTATTACTTTTATTATTTTGTTTTTTATTTATATCAGAGTTTAATAGTTACTGCAGCGCGAGTGTGTTTTAAAACATAACCGTTGCACACAATCATTGTGCGTAACAAAGGAGGGGACAGTTTGACCCCCCCACTCTACTCTCTGACCCCCCCCCCCTCCACTCGGGGGCTGAAGCACCCCTGGCAAAACCACTAGGTCTTCATCTAACAAAGTTTTGAGCTATCGACATTTACAAAAACGTTTGAAGATTGTAATCTATTTTCAATTTAAATGCACAATCACAGTGCATAACACAATCTATTTGCATTTTAAAATGAAAAAGGTAATTATAATGAAGCTACAGTAATTATAGCGGATACAGGGGGGGGGGAGTAGGCGGTCGCCCGATGCCATGATTGTCCGACCAAGGATCCAACATCATTTAATCGTGCACGGTACTCTCTACCCCCCACTACTTCAGTTTTATAAAATGGTTTCATTTTAGTAATAATAACATCAAATCAAAGAAAAATCGTTCTGGATGAATAATGAATCAACCTAAGTCATTTTTCAGGCACTTGAGAAGAAAATTTGTAAGTTTTTTTTGCGTCCAGCTGCAGCTGGGGCTCCGGCCCAGACCCCGACCACAACAAGTATCCAACTACTTGAGCTCCCACTGCTGCGAGAAAAGTTGCAAATGTTGCGTAGTTAAAAAAGTTGCGAACTATAATCAACTACAGCAAATAGCATTCCAAATGATTGTACAACGGTACCAGATACTTTTGCTATAACAAAATGGCTCTGAAAAATGTGTCTTCATATTCATGACCCCCCCCCCCAAAAAAAAAGTTTTCGCGCCTAGTTGCACAGATCAGATTTTGGTAAACCTCATCATCGTCAAAACGTATGTTTATACAACATCATTCAAGAATAAATCCAATGTATGAACGCAAGCAAGCAAGCAGATTGAGTGCGACATTCACTCACCCACAGTAAACAGCGCTGCGGTCGGTGTAGCTCGGTTTTGGTGCAGGAGCCGCGTCAGTATTACTTGTGAGAGATATCCTACAAGTCGGCTCTCATGCTCAAACCAGTCGGTTTGTCGGTGCACTTATCGTGTTACAAAACAACGGAGGAGAAGAAGCAAAAGAATTAATACGGTATTAATGTTCGTATTTCCTCTGTAGATGGATTTCTCCATCTTCAATCACTTTCTTGTTATCATACAACTCTATCGTTGTAACCATGATGTATAATGTTTGAGATATAACTCATGCTGTTGAGACGTATTCATAAATTAATTCTGGTTTTAGATGTCAAGGATGGATAATGAGGAAATAAACCACATTTCCATTTTATTGTATATATATGTGTACTTTTTTTTAACATAAGCAATATTTATTTATAATTCAATTCAAGTAGTAGGCCTGTACTACCTATACGTGTACATTATTTTTCAAACATACACATTGATGATTCGTACGTCAGACAACGTACTGCGTGGAAATACAAACCGCGTATTAAAACACAAACAAAGAATTAACTGTATAATGTATGTGTATATGTATATATGTATAACTGAATACTGTATAAGCTGGTAATGGTTGACATCAAGGAAATATGATTGATCGCCGGACTCTTCGAGTTATAGTACAGACAGACGACTGCTGCTCTTTCTTTGTAGGACAATATAATATAATTATTATGCATTTATGTTTGAAGGTTTCATGAGACATTCGTGATGGCGCACGGGCATGCTTGGACGTAAAGCGTCAGTAATATAGTCAAGCATGGGTTCATGTGTTCGAGGTTCGAATCATAGATTAGGCATATGTATGGACATATGGCGTTTTCTTTTATTTTCATCACACTCATCGTCTCAACTCAATTAGGAATATACATTAATGCCAAGTTGTATCATATTAAGTAAGATACCGTGCTTGAAGATTCAAGCGCATTCTTCATGGATATTCTTTCCAAACCATCCGTTTCAACTCGCATGAGCATCATAAAATGAGACCAAATTAAGAGGACAACTCTTCTAAGACGGTTTTTACAGGGTATAGAAAACACTGAAAAACAACAAATCCTCCACGTTTGTGTCTGTTACTTAGTTTATCATCAGATGTGGGCCTATCGTCGGTCAGTGAACGAACGATATACCCGGATGATGACTCATTTCGGACCTGACTCACGGCTGCGTCAGTCCTGCGACCTTCCAGATGACCTTGCTTCGGGCTAGGCCTAATGGCCAAGGCTGATACCTTTTTACCGGGAATGAGGTTTTACAAGTTACAGCATGGGTGAGATATTTCGAGCGCTGGATGGAACGTGTACGGACCTGCGCTACCACGCCAACAGATCATTATCTTCGCCCAGACAATAAAATTATAAAATAAAATGGTAGGTATTATGTTTGCTTAAACATGGCTACGGATTCTAATTAGCATCATTAGCGTTATTTGACGTTTATTGAATTTGTGGAATGTAAATTCTTGTGCTTAAAACAATAATATATTGTTTTAAGATTCAAAATAAACTACGATATAAATACACAAAATTAGTAAGGAATCCAAAACCTATCAATATACAATTCAAAAGCAATCTTCCTGCCTTCTAGTGTGCTGATAAAGGCCTATAAATTACGAAAACAGTAAACAATGGTTAACAAACAAAGGCGCACAAGTTCTTGTTGGTGTTGATGGTATATTTTGTAGGCACACACTACAGTAGCCAATAAAAATCCATGATTGTGATTTGTTGTTCAACATGGTTTTATAACTATAAATTTTTGATCGTTCATGAATATTGCTTGTTATTATTTACCCTGAAAATGTCAGGGTTCATATAGGCTACTATCGAATCGTTGTATTAAGCTGTCAGTTTTATAATTGTCTACTGTAGTATTTTTACAATTTTACAACAATTTAAAGCAAAAAGTAATTTTGAAAATTTTGTATTGCGATATGAAACATAGATTCGAGATGAAAGTAGGTGCAAGGCTCTGAGTCGTTCCAACAGAAACTATTTTTCAAATACTGTTCAAACATAAGATATACAGTAGACACGTCATAATTTGGGCGGGAAAAATAGCAATACTCCAGTTATTCTATCTTATTCTCAGCTTAGGCCCGCTTATTATTTTATTTTTTTTACAGAAAATGGGGCATGCACAGTAGAGTTAAGTATAGAATTTGTTTATAGTTGATATGGATTTTTTTTTTATTACATGATATTTTTCCATAAGAAAAAGAAACACCTGTACTAACTTGCAATAATGCATGATTTGAACAACTTAATTAAACAATAAATAATAAAACATAATATACAATAAATAAACGTACTATGAACTGTTGGAAGAAACATGTTTACATGCCAAACTTTGACAATAAACTAACTTTCCTTGCGTTATCCCTTACAAAAGTGTTGAAGCAATGTTCTGTGGAATAAAAATGACTCAGAAAAGGAAAATGTCCGTTCTCCCCTTCGTTGTGTGTGACTGTGTGGTGAGGTCAACCATAGATGATAGATGTCTGAGAACCACAACAAAAAGTAGATCATTTCTGCGCGAAACTGAGCAGGCTCGTCGGGGTGAGATTTCGGGTCAGTCCGCGACCGCAGGGCGCCGCGCAAGGGCGCGCCTAGCGGCAGAGAACAACACTGGCGCCGCGACACGCCCGCCATCTCGTAGCGCCGCCGCGAACTACGCGGACACGCTCGTCCCACCACGGACAATTTATTCAATTAGAGCTGTGACACCAACAAAATAGTAAAAAAATCTTGGCATTTAGGGAACAACACTTTCGTTAAAAGAGCTACAATCTAGAGTTAAACGGTCGCGTATCTCAACAAGTATAGACGGTGAATTCACACAATAACTACAGTAACTGTATAGACAGTAACTTTATACTTGTCCTGAAACTACTGACAGATGCTTTCGTCATAGGTGATGATTAGTGGCCAAACGTCGGGCCCCAATTTCAAATACCGATCGGTGATTGGCCAACCAGTGATATCACCAATGAGCTCATCAGTAAGGTTGTTGCGACATTACGGGGGCAAGTATAGGTATGAATTGATTTTTTATAACTATATCGTGACTGGTAGTTGCTACACTTGTAAATTAACGTAAACAATAAATGATAGCGGCCTTTACAGTTACAGTGTAAAAAGTAAAAACATTAAAATTAGAACACATACACAAATAATTTAATCCTCACTCGTAGCATACGTGGAAAATTCATACATAATCTTTTTTGCTTCAGTTTTACGCGGTTTAATATTTTGTTATGACAATAAAAATTTGATGCATAATTTGTATACATTTTGTAAATTTGACAACCAAAGTGAATGAACTGAGGTCTATTGTCCATCAACTGAAATAGTGTCTACCCTTTGCATGCACGGCATCTGAGATTCGGTTGGAACAATAGACTCGGAATCTCTTGACCTAAGCGTATATCAATGCTGGTAAAAGAAAACGCAATTACATAGAAGTTGCAGAGAAAATGCGTTGTCTGTCGTGTTTTATAGTGTACATGTCTTTCTTTCCTACACCCCTTGTATGAATTTTATTTTTCACGCAACGAAACGAATATTCATCAACGAATACAAATTTCTTGTCTGTTTATTCTGTTATATATGTCCTTTCGTTCGATTTACGTATGTGTAGACGTTACCGATAGATATGGTTGTGCTATCTAGTTTGCTATTACGTTATTGTTTTACTAAAAGTGATGAACATGAACGCTTACAAGCAGATTAACGAATTTCTTATAGCAAAACGCATTTTTTTAAGAAATGAATATCGAACTATTAATTAATCACGTGGATAATATATTTAGTTTTATTTTAATCTTAGAAAATATTTTTTTTAAATGTCTTACAACTTACAATAAAACACAAAAAGCGTAATTTTCTATAATCACACTATAAATTCTTCTACCGATGAAACAGCGACGCACTTATCTCGGACTCTTGATAGTATATTTTTGGCACAATAATTACTTAAGCACGGTCGCGAAACCTTGCAGGTCAAAATACTTTATAAATAAACCCTGTTGTCTCCTCATTCATTCATTCATGAATTAAGTGATTTCACACAGTCAGCTATAATTCACCAAGCTTTCGGCATAATATGCCAACGTGCATATCAGCTGAGAGTGGATATGCATAGAATGCAACGTACTCTCATTAATTAAAAACACTATGTATGCAATTGCCAAGCATCTTTCAAGAGTGGCCTGCGCAGATGTGATGCAGTGCTAATTCTTGGCATAGTTAACATTCACCATCTATTACGGTTAAGTAGATGTAAGACAACAACAGCACATACGTAACGTTCAATTCAACAGCCAGGAGCCAGTGATAAGTAAACCGTATGACACAACATGTAAACAAGTGTCGCTCGACTCAGAAGACAGTGTTTTTAAAGTGTTACCTCGTCGACAACTATATATTTCTGTGTAATATACACATCTGCTGAAAGAAGAATGATTTAAGTTGTACTTAGTTCACGTGCGTATATATTTTATACTAGGAGACGATGGGTCGTTGTGGAAATGAATTTACTCCTAGTCAACGTTTATATTTAGCTGTTGTGCAATAATACAATGTATCAGCAGTGTAGTGGAGGTGCAAGTGCATGGTGAGCTATGGAATAATACCTAAAGCTGCATGCATTTGTTCAATAGTTCATGCTTTGTCATGTTTGAATATTAACTTATTGAAGGCTGGACTAAAAGCGTCCTTCATAGACTACTTGATATTTTGTTAACATAATTAAGTATGTTTTGTATATTTCTATATTAATAATTCACGTTTTATTATTAACTTATAATCTTAATTATATTGCATATAGTTTTAGATGTTTAGATGCATATTTCAATTTTATTTATAGAGAGGAACATTATATTATTGAAATCTCGTATTTACCTTTACCACTTATTTTTACCTTTATTACTACCTACTTTAGAGCAACAAACTATGGGCATAGGCTTGAGTACTTGGATGGCTGGGAAGGAATGTCCGAGGGCGTCGCAATCCCAAAATTGACCTTATGACTCATGCTCAGACTAAGGAACCCCCTGGAAACCTTTCAGACAGGATTGTCGGTTTTTGATTATCAAACCGACAACCTCCCGAATTGTAGTCTCATTTTGGTGACGATGACGAAGCGATGACGTGATTGTGACAGTGGTCGTGGTGGTTTGGTGGGAGTGGTGAGAGTGATGACGAGCCATCTGGCCACGCTGGCTGCGATGGTGACGTGATAGTGACGGTGGCAGTGGAGTGGTCATGGTGGTGTGGTGGGAGTGGTGGGAGTGGTGAGAGTGATGACGAGCCATCTGGCCACGCTGGCTGCGATGGTGACGTGATAGTGACGGTGGTAGTGGAGTGGTCATGGTAGTGTGGTGGGAGTGGAGGGAGTGGTAGGAGTGATGACGGGCCATATAGCCACGCTGGCTGCGATGGTGACGTGATAGTGACGGTGGTAGTGGAGTGGTCATGGTGGTATGGTGGGAGTGGTGGGAGTGGTGGGAGTGATGACGGGCCATCTGGCCACGCTGGCTGCGATGGTGACGTGATAGTGACGGTGGTAGTGGAGTGGTCATGGTGGTATGGTGGGAGTGGTGGGAGTGGTGGGAGTGATGACGGGCCATCTGGCCACGCTGGCTGCGATGGTGACGTGATAGTGACGGTGGTTGTGGAGTGGTCATGGTGGTATGGTGGGAGTGGTGGGAGTGGTGGGAGTGATGACGGGCCATCTGGCCACGCTGGCTGCGATGGTGACGTGATAGTGACGGTGGTTGTGGAGTGGTCGTGGTGTGGTGGGAGTGGCGGGAGTGGTGGGAGTGATGACGGGCCATCTGGCCACGCTGGCTGCGCCCAAACCTTTGAGTTTCGGCGAGTGTAAAGGCCAAGATCGTGCGCTGCTGAGTCGCACAGGATGCAAAACAATGATATTCATAATTAATAACTATATGCCCTTCAATTAACTAAGATACCACTTTAACCATTGGTATAAGACGTGTCAAAGCACCTTTCGACGATAACAACAACGGCCACAGGTGCCGACAATATTAATATCAACATACTACAATTACTATCGCCTTATTTAATAAATATAATCACCGATATTATTAATACAGCTTTGACGACTTCAACCTTCCCAAACAGCTGGAAAGAGGCTATAATTACACCTATACCGAAAACGAACACAGTAAAATCACTGAATGACCTTAGGCCAATAAGTATTCTTCCTACTACATCAAAACTTTTAGAGAAGATAATGGCAGAGCAAATTAATGAGCATATATCCAACAATCTATGTGACTTCTTTAAAAATCAATCGGGATTTAGAAGAGATCACAGTACTACCACCGCGCTTATTTCTGTAGTAGATGAACTGAGGAACAACATTGACAATGGTAATACTAGTTTACTCTTACTCCTAGATTATAGTAAGGCCTTCGACACAATTGACCATGACATGCTTCTGGCAAAACTCTACAACATGGGATTTTCTAAATCAGCCGAAAAGTTAGTTAAAAGTTATTTATCTGAAAGAACTCAAAAAGTTAAAGTTGTTAAGGATAATGAAGTATTGATATCACAACCGCTAACAGTGCATTGCGGAGTGCCACAAGGATCAATCCTTGGACCATTATTCTTTAATATATTTGCCCAAAGTCTGCCAGCAGTGACTAGACGTATTAATATATATCAGTATGCAGATGATGTGCAAGGTATTTTGGAAGTAAATCTAGAAACAATAGAAACAATAGAAGAGAGTTTTCATAACTTTAACACTGATCTTCAACTACTCGCGGAATGGTCGATAAAAAATGGTCTGAACTTTAATCCTAGTAAGTCGACAGTTATCCTTATAGGTAGCAAACACAATGAACAAGTAGTCCGAAATTTACTAAATGGGAATAAGATTTCTGCTATAAAAATGTGCGGTACAACTCTGCCTTTGTCAGACGAAGGGAAAAACCTTGGAGTATTGTTTGACAGTAACTTATCCTTCGATAAACACATCCAGAAACAGTGTTCAAAAGCCTATGGTGTACTTAGATCCCTCTATAAATGGAAACTAGAGCTTAGTGAAAATGTTAAATTAAATCTCATAAATTCCTTAATAAACCCATTGTTTGATTATGCGGATACAGTATACATGGGTATAAATGAAAATGTATTAAAACAAATTCAAAAGGTACAGAATGCATCAATTCGCTTTGCGTGTAATATTAGAAAGTTTGACCACATTAGCCACATATATGATACACACAAAATTCTAAAAATGCACCAACGTAGAACCTTACATTATTATTGCAATATCGCGAGAATCATAAGAAATAAAAGACCGGGTTATTTATATAATAAACTAAAACATACGGGCTCGTACCACAGTTATAATACAAGGAATAGTACGTATGAAATCCCCTTACATCACTCTGTGGCAGGCAGTGCTTCTTTCTCAGTTCTCGCCCCTAAGCTATGGAACATGTTGCCCCATTCAATTAAGCAAGCAACCAATAGTTCGTACGTATTCAAACAAAAGTGTTATAAGTGGATTCTCAATACCTAGTTTAGTTACATTTTATGCATATTTCTATTTTAGAGTTACTTTAATAAGCAGTAGTTTTTATAGTTAATTAGGCGTATCAATGCATATATTGCATTTTTTTTTTGTATTGTGTATATATTTAATGTGTAAAGTTGTTAACGTCTGTAAGCCATATAACATGTCTAGGTATATGCGTTGCAGCTAATATCTTCATACAATGGAACATCTCTTACTGCATTAATATGATTATAGACTAAGACTGTAAACATAGGTTAGGTGGAAGAGCGAACTCTGTTCGAACCTCGCCTTTTTGTATTGCTTATTGCAAATAAAGACCATTGTATTGTATTATTGTATTGTATTATAACATAGCGTCTGATTCAACAACGTGACTCTCGCACGCACTTGGGCCGTGCAAACGGCATGTCTTATTGTTAGGCTTCCAACGAACCAAGTAATCAGATTGTAGTAGTATGAAATAACTTAATTATCTTTTAAACGGACTCTAACATAGATGTTATCTAATGCACGTGGTGACTGATCTACGCTAAGTTTTGTCACATACTCATATTTTGTTCTTTGCATGAATCATGATATTGAACTTTTACTATTCCAAGTCAATGAGAGGAAATGACTTAACTTCAAGGGGCTTGAGTAAAAAGGACGGTATACCGACACTGTTGACGTACATGACGACAACGGTAGTGTCTTGAAGGAAAAATATTGATTGTCCATCATTCACAGTTCACACGTCATCACAAGTCACCCACCCTCTCGATACATCTCGTTCTGTAAATGGAATCAATGAAATTAATTATTTTCTTATCTTATTATAAACCTTTTCATTCTCACGTCTTCTAAGTAATTATTTATACTTAAATTTATACTTTTGTCATACTTCTATTTATACTTTAAATTATTAGTGTTTAATATATTTTAGTATGGCGTATGTCTCGTACTATTACATTTCATAATAATAAAGTAATGAATTAATTCAATATTCGTGTTCTCAAGACGGAAAACTTCTGAGTTCGTTTCTGGGCTTGAAAATATCACTGACGAAAACGTAGGTTTGGAGAACATGAATTCTATATTCCTGTACACAGATTAAACGCATACATTTCCACAGACACAACAGTTTATCTGTTCTACCTCTCATTCTCCCTATGCCTAAAAAAAAAACTTTCATGTCACGATTCCCTTTGGCCAGAACAGTAAAGAACCTTCCGAATTAGACTGACGAGAACCATGCACAAATCTTTCATTCAGGATAACCTTTGGCCGGAACCGAACAAGCGACCTCCGGATTATAGTCTCGAGTGTTATCTCTGAGCCAGTGCTATCGGTATGACGCCATTGCTACGCCACTGGATACCATCACCACACAAGACTCAAGAAGGGATCATTGAATGCTGCAAACTGATACTGTCACTCCCTCCCATATCCGCGTCCAAATAGGCCGGATCGGTGCGACAGTCTTTTGTACGCGATGAAAGCGAAGATCTCGGATTAGTCCGGATCCCTGCAGGTAGCACATCGTATTACAGCTCATTTACCTGTGAGGTGGGAGCCGCTTTTGTCGGATGAATCTCCGATGGAAGCCCTCGAGCTCTGAAGCTATTACCGGTACGAGAAACATCGACCAAACACAGGCCCGCCATGGAACGATTTTGATTGACCCGTGAGAGAAAATTGAAATATTCAGATAATGATGGCAGATCTTGTCAAAAAAGCATATTAGTTATGCAAAAAACAGTGATTGTTGTTTTATTATAAGGGGTTTATTAAATAATATTCGTATCAATTAGATATTACACTAGTAAAGCAGGTATGCCAAGTACTTCCCTGACAATGCACATTTAAGGCTAAAAGGAATGTAATAATACGTGCAACAACAATAATAATAATAATTCCTTGTAGTATGGCGCTTGAAACATTTTGAGACATGAAATAACTACCTTACAAATTATGTAGTTCAAAACTATACAACATTGAAGACCACTTATTGTTTTATTATTATTTATTATTTATTATTTATCTAATACAGGATATACGTCCCAAATACATTAGATATAATAAAGATATGCCATATAGGTCTATGCTTATAAATAAACAGGTACACACATAATACACTATAGCAAGGTTAATCAAATTAACCGTAGTCAACACAGGGCAGGCAGTTATTAAGACAATAACAATTTAAAACGTAAAGTAGAGAGTTCTGACCCCTGGACATTTTGGGCATCCATGATCCGAGCACTCGAATACAATTATTGGAAACATACGCAGAAACAATTGTAAAATGTGAGATAAAATGGGACAGGTTATTGCACATTTATTATCAAAGTATTATTATTATTATCTTGTTTGAAAACACACCAGTAACGGAATAATGAGTCAAATTTAAAACCAAGACGTCAACAACCTCTGGTAAAAACAATTTTTAATAATAACACAATTTTTTTAGTGTACAAAAATACTTTTGAATTTTGATAGATAATATTCGATCAGCATTTCGTATAAAATTAGCATTAGGTCCCAAACTTCTTGATTAGATATACTGCTGTTTAGGTGCAAAATAGAATGGAGTCATCCCCCTAAAGCACTTTTTCCAGCAGCTGGTTACTTTCTGCAACCGACGTTTTGCTTTATTATCAAAGAATTTATATCATTTCGGTGCCCCCCCCCCCCCCCGCATTCTGCAACCAACAAACGGAAACGATGGACAAATTTAAAAAATTTTACTTTTTTGATTATTACTTTTGTGCAATGCAAGACAGTGCTACATAGGACATCAAAAATGTAATAGATTTATTTTGAATACCAAAGAACACAGCATGACACATCTGATCGGTGTAGGTGTTACAGATAAACACCATTAGGGAGCATTTTTCTAATTAAACAGCATTTTACACATTTGAATGACAACACTATTTTCATCGTCATCGTCGTCGAGAGGTCCTCAATTACTGTGTGAGATGAGAACAAATTGGAAATCAAATGTAACAATAACATTATTTCATTCACTCTATATTTATTTACCTAATATTGTTTCATTTACGATTTCGATGTGTTGAATGCATTTTCCATTGTTACGCATTCAATGGTTGAAAGCTGTAGAAGCTCGTCTTCCTAAAATAACACGTGAAATGTGACACAAGAAAGCGCTGCAACCACGCTGTCTACGGTGAAGGAGCGGCGGAGGGGGAACAGAAGGGTTTGTCAATGTCCGAGCTCAGACGGACAAGCAGACAGCGTGGTGCAGAGTGCAGACCCATGCACCTCCCTGTCCTAATTCGCATCCCGCTCATGCGCAGTGCAACAGCCGGCCAGTCGCATGCGCAATTAGGAAACGAGTGCCCCGCACTAAAATATTATGGCAGTTATTAAACGTACGTAAAAAAGTTCAACCTGAAGCTCAGCCAAGAAACGAAGGTGATTGGTGTTGGAGGGGAAATGGAGCAAGCCGTGTTGAAATAGTTGCAGGCTCTCACTTCCTGGTCCATGACGCCCCATCGATTATCTCGAACCGTGACGGCTTTGGCGACGAGAGTAATCATAATAATAGATTTGTGTGGCACCGTCAACACTACCCATACACTACAGTGTGGATCATGTGAAGGACTCCCCGTCACTGCTATCGCTTACAACTAAATGACGGTCGAAACACTAATCGAACATAATAATTAATACATTCATAATTATTCATGTGAGAAATCTGCCAAGCCCGGGGATTGCCCTTGAAAATTGCCTTCTTTCTTGGGGAAATTGCCCTTCTCCAAGAGACATTAGGTAAAGGATAATACGGAAGAAATTTCCGTTGGAGGTTAACGCACTTTATGACTGCATAAATCTTGGGAAAAATCGTTGTGCCAGGATTTCATGTAGCCGGGTAACGAGAATCGAACCAGCATCCTTCCCAATTAGACAAGAGGTGCCTAAATTGGAATAATCATATAGATCACAAAACATGTCAGTTTCTCGTACTGATACCATTGGATGTCATAAAGTGACGTTGGCCACCAACATTAAGGAACCTACGACAACGTTCGTGGTTGCGTGAGGGCAAAAATAAGGCAAACTAAGAGTAGTGTTACATAATGCTTATTTATTGATTGATTGCTTTCATATTTGTTACTTCCGAGTGCCGATTAGTATTGGGAATCATCGATAGAGATTCCTTCCAACGCTATAAGAAAGAGCACACTATGCTAGTCTGCTAGATAGCCAAATCGGCCCGATGGGTGTAGGCACAGGTGTAGGTATACACAATTCCCTAGCAGTACCAAACTACAACGTTTGTCAAAACACCTAGAGGAGTGAGACCAACAGACATCAGTCTAGAGGGCGCTCGAACTAGAGGAAGAGGTAGAGTGAGAGAGTGCTGTAATCACGCCCCTATGGCTACACCGTGTCTCAGGTCAGAGGGCGCTCGAACTAGAGGAAGAGGTCAGAGGGTGCTCGAACTAGAGGAAGAGATAGAGTGAGAGAGAGTTGTAATCACGCCCCTATGGCTACCACCACAGCACCGAGTCTCAGGTCAGAGGGCGCTCGAACTAGAGGAAGAGGTAGAGTGAGAGAGAGTGTTGTAATCACGCCCCTATGGCTACCACCACAGCACCGAGTCTCAGCTTAGAGGGCGCTCGAACTAGAGGAAGAGGTAGAGTGAGAGAGAGTTGTAATCACGCCCCTATGGCTACCACCACAGCACCGTGTCTCAGGTCAGAGGGCGCTCGAACTAGAGGAAGAGGTAGAGTGAGAGTGTTGTAAACACGCCCCTATGGCTACCACCACAGCACCGTGTCTCAGGTCAGAGGGCGCTCGAACTAGAGGAAGAGGTAGAGTGAGAGAGTGTTGTAATCACTCCCCTATGGCTGCCACCACAGCACCGTGTCTCAGGTCAGAGGGCGCTCGAACTAGAGGAAGAGGTAGAGTGAGAGAGTGTTGTAATCACGCCCCTATGGCTGCCACCACAGCACCGTGTCTCAGGTCAGAGGGCGCTCGAACTAGAGGAAGAGGTAGAGTGAGAGAGAGTGTTGTAATCACGCCCCTATGGCTACCACTACAGCACCGTGTCTCAGGTCAGAGGGCGCTCGAACTAGAGGAAGAGGAAGAGTGAGAGAGAGTTGTAATCACGCCCCTATGGCTACCACCAAGCACCGTGCCTCAGGTCAGAGGGCGCTCGAACTAGAGGAAGAGGTAGAGTGAGAGAGTGTTGTAAACACGCCCCTATGGCTACCACCACAGCACCGTGTCTCAGGTCAGAGGGCGCTCGAACTAGAGGAAGAGGTAGAGTGAGAGAGAGTGTTGTAATCACGCCCCTATGCCTACCACCACAGCACCGTGTCTCAGGTCAGAGGGCGCTCGAACTAGAGGAAGAGGTAGAGTGAGAGTGTTGTAAACACGCCCCTATGGCTACCACCACAGCACCGTGTCTCAGGTCAGAGGGCGCTCGAACTAGAGGAAGAGGTAGAGTGAGAGAGTGTTGTAATCACTCCCCTATGGCTGCCACCACAGCACCGTGTCTCAGGTCAGAGGGCGCTCGAACTAGAGGAAGAGGTAGAGTGAGAGAGTGTTGTAATCACGCCCCTATGGCTACCACCACAGCACCGTGTCTCAGGTCAGAGGGCGCTCGAACTAGAGGAAGAGGTAGAGTGAGAGAGTGTTGTAATCACGCCCCTATGGCTGCCACCACAGCACCGTGTCTCAGGTCAGAGGGCGCTCGAACTAGAGGAAGAGGTAGAGTGAGAGAGAGTGTTGTAATCACGCCCCTATGGCTACCACTACAGCACCGTGTCTCAGGTCAGAGGGCGCTCGAACTAGAGGAAGAGGAAGAGTGAGAGAGAGTTGTAATCACGCCCCTATGGCTACCACCAAGCACCGTGCCTCAGGTCAGAGGGCGCTCGAACTAGAGGAAGAGGTAGAGTGAGAGAGTGTTGTAATCACGCCCCTATGGCTACCACCACAGCACCGTGTCTCAGGTCAGAGGGCGCTCGAACTAGAGGAAGAGGTAGAGTGAGAGAGAGTGTTGTAATCACGCCCCTATGGCTACCACCACACCACAACGACGGCACAGTAGCAGACGTCGGCGTTACTTGACCAATGCAGTGGGGCAGACATGACAGGGAGTCACGTGACCTCTGTACTGCATTGTTGTGTCAAAGGTCAGGTGCACTGGGTACAAGACAATTAGTGTGGGTCAGTGCGAGGGTCCTGCAGGCGCGTGCACGTGTGTGTAGCTGCAGCATCCGATCCGAAGCGAGGCGACCGCGCATGTCTAGTGCAGGCGGGCCGCAGTGTGAGACTAGCCTTCCACCTGGCGAGGAGTAACGCGGTCTGAATCGTTAGTGCATGGGATGGGATGGGGTTACACACCGATACACCACTCTCTATTATTTTTGCGGTGTTCCAGTGTTTACGGTACTGCAGACGATATTACTACTCGGGGGGAGTGTGAATGAGTGTTTGTTGACGGGGGCGGTGGCGGGGCGGGAGAGCGACCGACCGACTGGCCTCTCTCGGTAACCCTACCAGAGCGGCACAATGGACATGCGTACCGTCCTAGTTGCAGTGTGCCTCTTACTAGTGTCACCGATCACTGGACATTGGTGGTAAGTAATCGAATCCTTTTATATACAGAGACAGACATTCTTCCAGTTTTTTGTTGGGTACGTGACGTGAGCTCCGAGTTTCGCACGGTCGTTAAGCAACAGAGAAAGTCATAGCATGCGTCATCTAGCTGTCATTAGCGGTTCATCCAATGACATTTCTCGTTCGTACCTGGTTTTTAACCGAAAATAATTGTTTTTTTACGATGAATTTGTAAAAAATGTTCGATAGAATTTAACCGAATTGTCGTTGCGTTTGAGTATTCTAGAGTGGAGATTATGACAATAATATGTTTACACTATTTATTAAATATAATTAATTATTTATTGTTATAATTATAACCGTAAAGCGAAGGCCTACCGTACCCTAATTATTTTGTAGTTTTTAAAAGAAAAAGTGCCTGAGAAACGCGTACTTGCTGCTCCCGAATTCATATGGATACAATAATTTTAGGCCTACAGTGTAAAAGTTGCTGTCAATATTACTTACATCAAAACAAAACTTGGTTTGTTCGATTCCTGGTCGCCGGTCCTCGGTAATAACAGTGTTTTGTTTCAATTACGCCTAAAGCTCCCGTGCACTGCAGGGGCCCGCGAACAAAGGTTGCCTAGTAGGCCTACACGGCACGGAGGCAACTAAATCATCGTCTATCACACAGGAGATAACGGGTGACACGCGACGCGACCGCTAACACACGTAACGTAGGCTCAACGAAGAAACACTTCGGTATTATTTCGGTTCGTCTCAGACAAAATGTGTCACGCTTCGGAAATGAGATTATATTTACGAGATTTCCAACTCGGTGCCAATAATGGAATGGCTAGTCCGTTCGCCTCAGCTAATTCTTCAGGTCTTGGCGTCTATAAATTGTCAGCTAAGCAGAACGTACGTCGTAGACAGTGAATATGTGGCCGTAGAAATTTAGGCCCCAACGGATGAGGTATTGCCTGGCAAATGTCCACATAGAAACTGCACAAAATGTTCCCTCCATTATAGACACTCACTGAACGTGTACGTACACGTTTCTCCGCCGGGCCAGCTCAAGTCCACCTGAACCAGTTGGGTTGAAACCGCTTTATTGGTATTGAAGCATCTACCCACACCCCCCACCCTAAGCAACGCGCTCACACTCACACCCAACAACACCAACTCTTTAATTCAAGATTCGAGCTAAAAGCCTTTTAATTCGAACCTCGGTGTGGAAACAAGTTTATTATGAAGTCATCCATCGTGAGGCAGCCTCCTAAAAGGCATCTCATGCTCATCTTCATTTCACATTGTGTGGCTGGAAGAATGGTGCGGCGCGCTGTGTGAGTAGGGTAATTTGCTTGCGGGTCCTCCCCCGTCCCACACCTCCAGTTTTTACTGATCTACCTTCCTACCTACCTACCTAGCGCTCCTCAGCAGCGCGGCATACCATTCCCATCGACCGTTGCTTGCGCGGCTACAAGACTCGGCGATATGAAATATACTCCTCTCGCAGTCATCACCTGTGGGCCCTTATTCAACTCCAAACATACCGAGCTGAACATACTGAGCCCTAATGGCCATCCATGTATTTTCAACCTACAGTCTGTCGCTTAGAAAAACATCTTGATTTGTAGTGAAATATTTGCAAAACTCGCAAGATTACATATCTGTTTTGCTTGTTTTCTAAGCATTTTTGACAGATTTATAACTCGTGGTTTGGAGACTTATTCAACAGCTAATGACTCAACGGAGAACGATCCAGTTTTCATTGTGGAGAGCACAAAGAGGCATTTACACACTTGTAACGTTGCCAATACAAAAACGTCTTATTTTTATATTTTTCCAAAATTAAGTGCATGTTCATTCTAAGCTGCCACTTGAAAACTTGAAAACCTCCCCAGCAAGGAGTATTTAAAATTATCCGAGGTTCCATTCTCGTTCCTCTTCACAGTCTCCTATAGGCAACGTATAGCTGACCTCACGTATTTAAACTGAGAGGAAGTTACCATGATACAAACACAGTTTATCCCCTATATTTACGATCTTATTTTATCCTTCAGTTATATTCTTTTGTTTTCATTGTTGTAGTAGAAGTAGAGTCGAGCTATATTGGCCTATATATCTACTAGATCAACAAGTGACAACACACAACAAGTAGAAAATGAAGGTCGTCGATAACCATCTTGCATCAGTGGACTGTGATTAATAGTTATTGACCATTGTTGTGCTAGAAGATCTTGAAGGGACCATCAACAGAAACAAGTATAGAGCAGTTTGAATAACGTTTAAAACGAGGATTTCTCACGAGGTGAAATGGCGAGGCCATTGACTTGCCCTCCATAAGACATGTAGAAAGCATGGTCCATTGTCATCACTTACATCATTGCCGGTCGCGTATTACTAGTATACGCACTCATGCAACAATTAACAAAGAAACTAATCGTTTATGACGAGGTATTTCATTGGGTGATTAATTTTCATTCATTTCTTGTGTGTGCGCCTGTACTTCTCAATGGCACCCGATGTGTTATTGTACATTTGCATTTACAATATCGCTTATCATTACTTCATGTTGTGTTCTCTATGGTGTTCAAGTTGTTGGTAATTATGTTTTGTTGTAACGGTACTTTGATGCTCTTGCCAGCTGCAGAGAAATGCAAACGCGGTGAACTATGCGTCACGTAAGTCATACTTATATATTTATGGGAGCACTGTGATGCTGTGAAGAAAATGGGCCGGTAGTCATGCTAGCTAATTAGCACTAGCAACGTGAAACGCGTTGGAGACTTGAAACAGCTGCTGTATCTCTACTTATTCCAATTAATAGATTCCACTAAACCATACATTACGTTTTGATGTGTTGCCTCGTTATTTTAGCAATTAAATTTTTGATTTTAATTCCTTTGACAAACAACACCAAACCAATAATAATCGGGATTATTTTCGTGACCCTATTGAATGTGTTTAGCTTGTGAAGTACTGACCTAGCTTGCCTGACGGTAGAGATGATCATAAATATACCCAAGGGGAAGTAGACCTGAAGCTGGATACAGGCTGTGGTATAACAGTCAGTACTGCGTTTACTATGCATGGTTAACTACTATGATTTCGTTGCAGTTCCATTAATCAATTGTAATTTGTAATAACCGATTGAAGTGCAATTTTTCTTGATTTTTAATTTAATTAATTGATACTATATACTAATACAATTACAATAGTCTTCAATGGTTCACTAATTATTGATCAATACACAACTAATGGAACACTATCACTATCATCACAACACAATACATATTTTATTACACACCCTTCATTTTCATTATTTCAATTTTACTTTTAGTAATGCACATAAGACTGTACAAAAATATTAGTAGTCAATGCGGATGTGAAATATTGAGAATGAAAATGCCTTACAACAAAAAGAGTTATAGAGTAATAAAGGAATTGGTCTTGACTTGACATGAGTTGCTTTGCTTGACTTGACACGTGTATAATATTTCATCTTATTCTCATGTTATCATGACACTCAAAAACACAATTCTACGCAGAAACAAGTGTTCTTACCAATAGTTCCATGAAATCTTATACTGTAGGTATTGACAGAAACAAAAGACAATCAATGGAGAGAGTTTAACTTCGAGCCAATAAATTAGTGCAATTAACAAGTGGAATTGAGCATTAGTCTAAGCACACACAGAGGGAAGGCGAAGTGTAGAACTCGGTGTTCCGCTGTGAGGTACAGAGGTGCTAACTCTTCTCCATTAACACCCAACAGTGATCTAGCCTTGAGACAAGACCAAGTTTCCCTTTTATTAGTCATGTATGTGTATAGTGCACCATTCAGAGACACCTACGAGGCTTTGTACGGCTGCGTGTACCGGCTACACCTGGGCATAGAGCTACCCGACTCTCTCAGAATATGCTCACGATGACAACATATAATATATACCCGAACGAATTTTATGTTTTGTATTGCATTTCTCGTTTTATAAGAACAAAGAAACAGTGATGTATGCAGCCTACATTTTGAGACAAAAATACAAAGAGAGAACCCCCACTTTGTTCAGTAGAAATCTGTACCATTTCAGTGAAATCGTATCGCACAACAGTGCAGAATCCGTGGCATATTTAGTATCTCCAAGGATATCAGTCAGAGAACACACATTACTAATTGCATCAGTCTCCCAGTCACAGGGCGCATGTTTGTTTGGTTGGGTTCAAAATTGTATGGACACTCTTTCTGGGCTAGCTTGAATTAATCTGTAGCCTACAAAAAATCGAGCCCCCGCTGAGATCCCAGTAGGTGACGTGTTTATGAATTTTACAAAATCCATTTTTCTATTTAAATTTAATGATATTAACCCACATCCTCCACAGGTGGTCTATGAAAACGAAAACCTTTAGTTACTAATAACGTCTTCCCACTCAGCTGCTTCAGTTAGTTCATAGGACTCCCTTGTGTATGAAGCAACGCGTTCTTAGAAGCAACCGAGCTGTACGCGGCCGCTCCGATCTGTATTATGCAAAACCCGGATGATAAATGATGGATAAACACGTCTCAATCAAGCTATACAGACACGATCTACTGGCCTGGGAGGAATAGACGATAACTGTAGCAATAGTCAGAGTATTGTGCTACTGAGTTTTCTCTCAAGCTGCATCACCGACAACCAACGGTCTGATAACTCCCTCATTCCAAACTCTTTAAAATGATAAGGCAATCTCTAATTTGAATACACGTCTGAATATGATTCATAGTTTATTTCGTATGTTAAATTAATATTGGCTCAACTTAATTAAGTGAAGCAATAATGAGATTTATTTTTAATTTAAACTTCATACACTTTGATGATAATCCATGGAGGAGTTAGGTTACGACGGTGGGTGCAGATCACAATTGCAAACTGATTTTAGTAATACGGAGTTGAATTCACCGCGTGGTATTGATTGATTCATTTACCTCACTAGATCCGCAAAAAGCGAAAAATCTTATAGTGAAAATGTTAGTTTTTGTTGCTCCACTTGAGCCCTGATTATATCAAAGCTATTCATAAATAACTGTTTGTTTGTAGTCTTTGATTAAATCTAATCATGCGGTTGAGATTCAGTTCATGCGCTGAAACCATCTTAAAATATATAAGCTAAACGTGTTTACGTTCTGCACGTATTACTCAAAATTGGGATTATTTATGACGGTGAAATGCCAGACATTCTCTATTCTATTGAGTTTAATTAAGAGTTTATTAAGACCATTCTTTATCTCTATTGTGGATAGTAATGACTGCTGGCCTGAACCTGTGCGCCCCCCCCCCCCTACCCGAAACCCTGAAGATTGACCATAGTAAAGTCATAAAGATCACAACTCAAAATATCGTTTGGTGTCGGTTATAAACCAGACACAGTCATATATTATGCCTAAGTGGAAATAGTGTTCAGTTTTCCAGGTTGTTCTCCAAGCATTTGAGACATTACAATGTATATATAGCTGAATGACTTTCAGTTTCGTGGCTGGGGCTTTTGCCCCAGGGACCCAGCATTGTAAAATTGCTGGAGGCGATGTTAAACCATAGACTATAGGCATTTAGTTTCAAGTACTGTTGTAGTCACGGCTCACACAAATGAGCGTATTGCAAGTTGCAACCCAAGAATACCTCTTTACTTCGCATTCAATTAACCTGTCACCGACTCGTCCATAGCCAACTAAACCACGCGAGCGTAACCGGCGCTTTTCGACGTGGCTAGGTCTTCATGTATTACGTTTTTTAGTCACTGTACGGAGGAATCCAACCAACCCGATCATTGGGAATGTTGAAGTTACTTATTCTGTTAGATATAGCTTTAAAGACCAATAGCGTAATATCTAAACTCGAGTGGGTCGTATTGATGGTTATACGTCAATTTCATTTTCATCGATGTCGTGGGGGAAAATATTCGTTATTGAAGAAACCCTATTAGGTGGGATCTGTGTACAATTGACATTTACTGAATTTACTTGCTTTACACGTTTGTTTGTGCGTTTAAATTAAGTACAATGGACATGCATAACAATATAATTCGTTGTTTCATAACGTGATTTGATAATTTAAAGCTTCCACTACCAGTTGTATCACCATTTTGATAGCAAACCGTTCTCGGTTTGCTGTGTATGACCCAAACGTCATGTTTGTTTGCCCATGTGATGGGATGGGCATATAAGAGTAAATGTTTGGTTGATATAACTTACATTGCGATTCACTTGTGGCATTTTCTTTGGCATTTGTAGTAATTGTTAAACGTACAATTAACTTCATCGCAATGTTTAGGAGGATAGTTAGATGATTAGAAAAATACGTCAACAAGTAAATGTGTGACGTTTAGTGATTAGTTCCTCAATTGTGCGTTCGTCACGGAAGTAATGCGTTCCAGTGCCGAGCTGGTGCAACACAATGGCTTCTCGTGTGGTAACACGCTGACGTGATAAGTTGGTGGTTAGCGCCTATTGACTGTATGTCCCAGCTTTCCTAACCAAACAATCAATATTGTCATAAACAATCCACAGGGAAGGCTCGTTATAAATGAAACATTATATGACCAATATGTCAAAACCGTTTAGGAATATACGTATGTCTTATAATGAGCCAGACAAAAGTTTGGGCAGCTTGTATTCCCGAGCCTGAGTGAGAGGTCTTGTAACAATAGACATGAATCAACGGTGACTTATTTACAATGGGGGTAAATTAATTTCGATTTTATGATATATTGGATTTAAAATGTTGGTGATTAGCAAGTCTGTGGCGATATCTTCCTGGTACAACTGATGTGGTGAGCAATAGTTACTTGAGATGTACGGGACTCATCAGTGCTATATAGCACACGATGTTGTAAATTTCTACCACGCTATTGGCAATCCTGAAGGCATTTTATTCCTCTTTTTTAAACAAATGGCTTGATGCTATTTAATATTTATACAGATCAAATAAACAATCTAATATGAACTGAATGTGGAATTTACACACTGTTTTGATGTCTTTATTTAATTTTCTTGCCAACAATTTAACTTGTAAAGTATTCCAATATTTACTTTAGTTTTCAGTGTTACTCATTTTCCGTGTGCGGAAGAGTCTTCGTAGAATGAACGAATGGTGTACACGACTTGTAAATACATAATTCCCAGGTTTATGTTTTTCCGCGGAAGAAAATCAAATGTTTGTTGGTTGAAACTGACTTCACACAATTTTACGAGATAATCTGTTATCAAAACATCTCTTTTTCAGAAATTGTGTAAGTAAATTCAATGCAAACTTTCTACCTATAACATTCGTCACAGGAAATACTATTTATAGCTCTCCAAGAGTTATTTCTTACTTGAATCGTCTTCACCCACTACGATCAACTTGTCAGTTATTCCTTTACATTCACCTGTTATAATATACAAGATTGTGCAATGTGCGTGTCTGCCGCCGAATGGGAGTAGGCCATAACCATTTCAATACGTTTTGATCTCGAGATTTAAAAATGATGATAACATTCAAATTAAATAACTAGGTTCATAACATCCTTACTTCATCCTATTCGCTTTACACTGACTTAGTCGAGTCCTCTCGCTTGAGCCACGCGCAAATTACTTCTTATTTCTATATTATATAACTATTGTTTGAATAATTATTGTCTTGAATTACTATTTGAATAATTGTTCATGTTTTCATTATATATTATGGATGGTTTATGTTTTCAATTTGTTGAATACACTGCTTTTTCCTTTTCGCCTTTTTCATTTTAGAATAATTATTCCAACTGTAAATAAATACCTAACATTTTAACAGGTTGTGTGCCTCTTCAGGGCTAGTATTGTTTTCCTTTGGTACCATACTTGCACTCGCATCGGCGCTCGCAATGTAATTGAAACAGTGGTGCTCCCATGTACAATGATCACACTGTACATTTTGCTTATGCGACACCATCGCATCTATTACAAGTTGTCTTTATGATCGTTATATATTATTAAGTGGTATTAACACTGAATGCTATTCAATAAAAATCACTATTACTCTATAAATCATAGGAATCACTCTTCACATTAATAGCTACTTGTTAATTTACAACATCGGATTCCACAGGTCAAAGTACCGTTACTTGAAATCTGTTGTTACATTCAACATTGCACACGTGTACTTGCGTGTGTGTTAATAGTGAGCACGGTATAATATAACAATGGCAAGCACGATTAGGTGCAGTCTGTACAGTAATTACTGGAATGGTGTGAAGCAATAAGGCGGTGAAATTACCAGCGCGTCAGTCTTGCTTGACATTAATATTCACGTTGAAGGAAGAGTAAGAATAGATTCTAGCAGTGTATTATGATGTTTTATGCGCTTTGAAAGGAAGAACGAGTATGGAAGTTGCTTTACACAAGAAGTAGCCATGCACAAATGAATAGATTATCGAATAGTATTTTATTGTGTGTTGAGTGCGCAGAAGAAGATCTTCCGTGTGGAATGTCTTGGAACGCCCAATGAAAGCATATCGATGGATGATTTATTACTACAAGCGTTCATTTTCACTTTAGACTGGAGTAGTGTCCGTAGTCGATTAGGTGTTAGACTCTATTAGGTGACTAGTAAACTATTGTTATTTTATTCCCCTGGTCTGAACACGGTTGTAATGTGGCGTGTTTTCATCCTCGTATAAGTCGCTGTCTACAGATTTAGCATCGCCGCCAAAATATGAGACAACTACTGTCATAATTGAATCATTAGACCTTCAAAATACTATGGACATAAAAAACCCGTGAAGTTAACAAAAATATTTCCAGCTTTGCGATCTTTTGAATTGTCAATTTATTTGTGAAGACGTTATTTCTCCTGTTTTTGTTTCAACAACATTTTCGAGAATGTAAATTAATTTATGTTGACCCTCGTGATTAGCCTATACGTATTCAATTGGAGACACACAGGCTTATATGAATATTATATATATATATATATACACATTTGAGTTGGATAGCTATTTTTAACGGTTGGATAGTGTTGATGCTACATTCAGAAAATTAATCAAATATTACACCCTATCTGCCTGTCAATTAACATTTTGTTATAGTTTGTTAATACTTTAAAGTTTTGTTTCATTTAATGTAACAGGAATACGTACAGGATAATGCATCCTTGCTGTACAACAAAAACTTACCTATAGTGGTTGCGAATCTTTTCCTGGCAAACAGTAATTAGATTATACGTTTGGGGAAACAGCGAGTAGGTTCTCTTGAACTCGGGAGGAAGTATAGAGCTGAAATTGCGTAGTCCACGTGCTCATGATGTTGAAACATTGACTACAGCTTTGTATGAATATAATACCCTTGATACACAACATTATCAATCTTTTAAATGGGGTATTAAATTAATAATGGGGTTTTAAGTATTCGTAACATATGAGTATCGTGAGACTAGCATTATATAAGAATTGTGGATATCTCTCGACGAGTTCTCTACCTGAAACTGTTCGTATTGTAGCTATTACTATACTGGCAATGGCATTTTATAGAGTTACATTTCTTGAAAACCAACTGAACTGAAAATAGTATAAAGGCTTTATGTCAGATTATTATTTTCACTACTAGGGTACGTATAAACACTTGATATTCATACATGCACATTGCACGTCTATATTGACAGATTATTCTGGTTTTAACTATAAATCCTAATTAAGCCCATTTTAAGAATAATCTAATAAATAATAAAATTAATCTCTAAAATGAAACCTATATTGTAATTATTATTTTTAAGATGATTTATTGTTCAGGTTGCAACGACATAATATCGTTATTAAAACCATGTGTGACTTTGCTTAGGAAAAATGCAATAAATAATCAAACTACTAATCTTTATGATGTTTTAAACTTTAAAGAGTTCGTGCTCAGAAATACATCCGTGGCTCGGTATAGAAATGTATGAAATGTGAGCACGTTTTAAGGTTTGTATCCAGATCTCTTTTAATATTGTAGTTAATACGCGCTGTTATGTCACTAGAATAAACAATGATTTTGAGGGAAAATTGATTATTATTAAGAAGATTATGACTGTTGTTTCCATACTTTATTACCACATAAGAGTGTTAAAATGTGCATTATAATTTGTAACCCCCATTTTAGTGGAATTATTTTCATCTATGGTCATAAAGGTAGCTTGTAAAACGAATCTTAGTTAAATTTTAGAACTATTATACATAGTTTGTACAGGAGAAAAATGTATTATGTTTTATTAGACTTCGATTTTGTTGAGAAAGCAAACAATCATTAATTGAACCACTAATAACCAGATCTAGCGAATGCAGTTAAATGTGTATTTATAACTATGGGATGCTCTTTCGATGGCGAGGTGAATATTGAACATTACCAATGAAAAAATCGTTCACTCACCTAATTTGTGATAGTCGATTCCAGAACAAACAACTGTTTAGTGTTTAATGTATGTAAATAATTAATGAGATCTGATTCCAATGTTCCCTGTGTAGGGAACTAATTCAATTAACAGCAACGTTAGTACTTAATTGATTACGTTACAAGTGCGTGACTAATTATGTTGTGTATATAGGCGTGTCCGACAATTGAAACATCTCGTATATACGCAACATAAGATGGAGTGAAACAATAGGCCATAATTATAATACTTGGCCCCTCCAACCGGCTGTTACACACAATCGAAAATAAGATAAATGGTAGAGCCTGCTATTCCACTGTTCCATGAAGCCATGTTTAGGGATGTACGAAACGGTTATTACAAGTTTTTCGCGTGAAGCGGGGGGTGAGTTTAATGAATATGTTAATACAAATCCCCGTATATGCTTTGTAGATTCAACATTTACGAGTGTATGCAACACATCGGTACCCTATCATCGTACAAATACAGCGTACTTGTTTACAGTTTTCTTATTCTGAAATTTATAATTTTCTCTTGGATACACAAAGTTGATTTGCTTCTCTCTGGAAACGAGTGATATGAATAAAGTAGTATAAAATCAATCACTTGTGGGGTTTGTTTCGAAACTAACGTTCTCAATCAAAACGCATGTTTTGATCAATTCAGCTAAAAACGGCGACTAATTGTCATGGTTATTGTCTGTACCGACGTCGTTAACTTGGACGTAATTATTTAGTTATTTGTTGTACATCTTATTAAGAATTACACATCGGATTTACAATTAAAACTATATTCAGCAGATATGCTATAAAATGTATCGATAAAGACAACATTGGTGTGGCAAATATGAATGCGCACTATATACTAAATGTCATGATCTAATAACTATAAAGCCCAATATCCTTCTTGGACAATGACCAAATGTTACGTATACAATACAGTAACTTAAATTTTTAATTATGAATCAAATAAGTATGAAGGCCTATACAGATACAAGAGAAAAGTATATATATTATATCGAATTAATAAACACGTACACCCAGACCATGACTCAGTGCTTGATGGGAAGAACAGGGAACAACTAATTATCCCAGTATTAACAATTAAGCATGAAAGAAATTGCAATTAAAAAAATAGTAGATACATGTGGGTAAATGAAAGTATAAACCAAAAATGTATAATAATTTGAAAAATAATAATAATGTGCCTATGATAATAAAGATAACTCATAGAAATCGTGTTTGTGATAGGCAGATGTATTCCCAATAAGTGTCCAATCAAAGTAGAGAACTTCATACTTCAAGTAAGCTTCTTAAAAAATATTGGCCTACGCGAATCGTTTGTATGAAAATATATGTGACAAAGTTAAAAAGAACAGTGATTTTGTTTCAATGTTATCATAGTTTAAAAAATAAAAACTGAAAATCACTAAGGAACAACGTTTTCAAACTACCGAATTTTGTTTCAGAAGTTTGTTCCGCGAAAATATACGTCTGCATAATGTATTTCTATTAGCGAATAACGCTTCGAGTCACTTGTATTTTTGAGAGACATTAGAAATGCAACTGACATTTGAACATCCAGAAGTATCGTATAGAATTTCTCAAGTTTTGACCCCCTTTAAACGAGTTTTGAAAAGTGTTTGTCAAACTATTGTGTATCTGATGGCTCAACAGATCCTCAGATGGAAAAGCAAACATAGCTTGTTGTATGCTGGAAACACTAATATTGTCAAACCACTCGTCCCATTGAAAGCTGAGCCCCGACTCTGGGTAGTGCAAACAGTGCGCTGTCTTTCTTCAGATTAGAGGTTTCACTCACCCATTGGTGGTTCTTGGAATCAATCAGGCAGACTACTAAAGCGTGTCCGCACACGGCAATAAAATACTCCGTGTTCCGTTCAGATGCGGGAAAATGTGCGTAAATGCAACAATAAAGAAGGAACAATTTCACAACACTTGCCAGGTGTGCACTCACACAAATAATTGACCTTTCGGGTAGAATTCAAAAACTACGGAAAAGATAAGATATATCATTTTGTGAAATTTGAATTGCAGACTCACAGAACTTATGCTAAGTTATTGAACCAAGTGACTGTTTCGTATAGAATTCCTAAATTATTCATAACGCCAAAGTTTAATCCATATTTCTCTTATTGTGAATATATTTTGAGCATCATGTGCAATTTGCAGTTAGAGTAATGTAGAAATATGACTTCGAAAAATTATTCGTCCCCATGGATAAAAGTATCATGTAAATATCACATGTGCCACGTGTAATTTAAAATTCACATTGGCACACAAATAAAAACACTAATATGTGTAATAATGTTTCCAGATATTCTTTCCTTCAGCAAGACGCATACAATGTGCACAAGTTCCATTTCTGTGAAAGGTTTTACATTATTTCTCTCCCCGAATCTCTCGATCCCTCTGTGTACAAATTCCTAAAATATTTCTTAAATGGTGAGAAAATCACAGACATCCAAACTGATCTCGCCTTGAGCGAATTAACCCCTGGCGATTGCGGTTACGTTCCCCAATTACAAGTGCCGCGAATCTTCCCCAATTTATGGTGTATTGTGCAATTTTCTCGCTTGTGAGTTCCACCCAAGGGTTTCCGAGGTACGGGGATGTGTTTTTTAATCACATAGCGCTAGAACACTCGACGAAATCTGATCACCGCAATCTTTCGGTGGTACCGAACCACATTAGCAAGTGTGAGATAAATTGGAACATGTTTTAAATGTCTCGCCGGCGACCCATCTTGACTGACAACAATCCTATGGACAAGGTCGGCGGGACGTGCTTGCACATCAGACCTTGAAGCACGCGTGAAGCTGCACCGCTTGGGAGGAGAAAGTGACCAAGGGGTCAACCAATCGTTACCGCGGTTGGTCGCGACTCGGGGCAGCTCCCAATGAGACCAGCTCACTGATTGGCTATCTGCATGCGGAGGCCATCTCGATGGATTACCAAATTGCCTCCGACACTAAAGAGAGCGACACTACGTATAGATTGATCGTTGACGCTAATTATGTTTTATCTTTCTTGTCAAGGATAGTTAGCCAGTCTAATTGCTTGGATCGGCTTCATAGCTTACGTGTTTCAAGGGTACTTCAACCTCTTTGATAAATTCTTCCATTGTTTTAACGTTGTTCGGAAATGTCATGTTTTTTGTCACGTACCTTACGTCCACTTGGTTGACTATGGCAAAAAATATAAATAATGGCTTGTTTTAAAAGCTATTCAACCACTAAGCTCAAGATAATGGTTTACTGGTAGAAGAAAAATAGAAGATTAATTAAATAAGCTATGTAGGTACCGGTACTGAACACAAGCTTAATTATAAATGTTATATGCTCTTTTCTGTATCGCTTATTTTTATTTTCTCTGTTGTGGAATGCTTAATCATTCCATCTTCCAGTTTTATCCCACGTTATATGGGCGTTACTTCCAATCAAGTGAAGATATCTCAAACACGATGCTAGAGCATTAATTGTTTCTTCATGTGAGATATAGTTGATCTTGATTGATTGCACAAATCAATCAGCAGTCGATATGGAGTTGCTGCATCGGATTCCTCTAGTCCAGTGTCTGCGGCGTTTAGCTTGCTCCGCGCAGGCGCAGATCAACTCAAATAGGTCCGACCCGATATGTGCAATGTGCATCTGCCGACTGATGGCTTCATCATGCCAGTATGTATGCAAGAGAACTTGCAGCATATACAAATTTGACAGGAGCACGTCAGCGAGTGCAGTCTGTACAAAACAAACTAAAGAAAATTATTTGGAAAAGTTGAACGTGTATGTTTTGTTTCGTTCTAACCATAAAAAAATCTCTGATGTTAACACTTTTAAATTAGGCTAATTTGCAATTTTATCATGAGGTTTTAATATGGGGTAGCGAATACTACCTTGTTTAATTAGTAGGACTAGTGGCGTATTGCGCATACTTGAGCATACACTCCTGTTCATGTATAAATGTACACATAGGTACTTGTTGGACATTCCATTACTCCCACGCAAATGTGGAAGAATTTTGTACACTGGTCTGATGTGGAAGCAACAATAACAAATCCAACAAAAACCATACTCATTCACAATTTTTTTAATGGAGTTAAATATGAGAACTTGGATTGTGTCAAATCATTCGACACGCCACAATCTTAAAAAGTGATAGTCCTGTGTCCTACCATTGAAATGAATGCATGTCGTCACATCGGGTGGGTTATGAAACAGTGAATTGATAATTTCATCATATATATATTTACTCATGCGAAAAATCGTTTTCAATTCGATTGTACAGAGAATATATAATATCCTATTGTATTGTATTTATTGAAATTTACCCGCCCGAGAGCGGGAAGGCCAATCTAGGGCACAAATTGCCCTCTGTATAGCCATGCATATATATAATATCCTACGACCTATACGGTTACTTATCTGAAAAGGTAATTACCTTTTATAATTTAAGTTGGCGCCAAAATATGAGACTAGGAATGATAATTTCGCTTAAATTCAACAAGTAAACCTTAATGACCATATAGACCTACAGTACCATAAAATAATGAGAAACTCGTCTAAATGGGATTTATGTATTTTATTCAACAAAACGAGCAAGTGTGCAGTAATTATCGATTCGCATGAAGGTTATAGAACTAAATAATTGCCCATCACTAAAAGTTAATTCACTGTTTATTATTTGTGTCTGCTAGAACGTTTAGTTGGTATAGTGTTCGATGCGACATATTGAAAAGTGAATTTTTCGGATGGAGTTCGATGAATGCATTTCTTTCATTTTAACTGTTGGAATAGTCAGAGTTGCAATGGAGCTGGATCGTCGTTCCACTACTAAATTTGCAGAGCTCTTAAAAACATAATGGTTCAAAACATGTAGGCCTACTACGCCGTATTGAAAATTTGAGTACGTTTGATTAAGAAAATTGTAATTATTCTTTTCACTCTTGTACACATTTAATTTAAAAAGAACATGCACAAATACTCCACATAGTAGCTATGCGTTCCGTAAACACCTCTGTTTCAAGTGGGGTAGTACGGACCGGTATATCTTTTAGTTGTTACAGCAACTTTGTTCTATTTATGTTGCCTTTTCGAACGATGAATAACAATGGAAGATCCACACAACATAATAATGTAACTATTATGACTATGATATTTACGATCTATAATATTTCGTATTGATTCATTAAATATTCAACACAAGCTCAGACTTAAATCTTCCTTAGACCCAACCAATGAAAGTCGTCCATTATTTATGTTCCTGGCCAATGATATAGAATATAGAATTATATGCATGTAAATTATTATTTGATTTTTGAAACTGTTGGCTTCTTTGGATTCTTGGGTTTCTTGCATAGTCTCTGGTTCTTAATCCACAAAGGTTATTCCGTTTGAACGCATCTTCTAGATTCAGATTACAGTTATTTGTTTGACCTTATTATGAAACTTTCAAACTAAATCTTAATAATTGTCTGAATCAATTACAATATTGATTGAATGGTCTTACTTGATACCTTTAATTATTCCAGCCTGTATCGCTTCCGAGGTAACTATTTATCACTAGACTCGTCTAAAGTATCCGTAATAGATCCTTACGCGTAACTGTTGAGTTGTTGATGGCGGATGTTATATTTAGAGCCCGAAGCGCCAACAGATCACACGTACTCGCTGTCTGTCTAGATCTCAGCACTCTTCACCTCGCGTATACATATCTACTTGATGCCTTCCTTTCAAATCCTTTCGTCGGCGTCAACTCACCAAATAGACCACAAATCTGCGGCCGGTGACAAATTTCAAGTGCAGAAAAAATACACACAGCCAACTTGAGCTGTAAAATCATTCTTTGAATAATACAAGGGTGATCAATCGTTCTATTTATACACGATGTTGATTCGGATTTGCATGTCTGCATATTCCTGAAAATACTACTGATGTATTTCAAATGCCAGATTGGTGTACAAATAACATTAATGCATTTCTATAAGTAAGAGAATGTATGGCACATTATGACAATCAAACGCATATCATAACATTACCAAAGATTAATTTACTACTTTTACTTTACATTATATACATACACTGGTTTTCAGTGTTTAATTTATATTTGAAATGAAAATCATATTACTTAATTAAACGGGAATTCATAAACTTGATACAAATTAGTTTAACGCATTATGATATCGTTTTACAAAATATTTCATAGCAGGCTCAATATATCAAGTTATAACATGAAATAACAATATTAAAATTAATATATTCCATTAATAATTATGGTACGGGAAATACAATTATTCACCGATTAGAACATTTTTCTAAGCTGTATAATATGTCTATTACTAATTGATTAACTATAAACATATCTAATTAAATTACCTATATAATCAAATGAATCTAATATAATCAAGTGAGTGGTATGTTCCTAATAGGCGTCTACACACATCATCAGCTGCCGCGCACGAGCGTTGTTTTAAAGCCAATGTCTCGTTACATCTCAATTACCAGCGCAACGTCATCGGGTCACTGTGACGTCACTGAGTTGCAACATCGCAAGGTGTTAACCAGGCTGCTAATTGCGATGTTATCAGAGCTCAGTTCAACAAGTGTATGTGTGAATGGGGCCCGCTCTCAACCGTAACACGAACCCACCTGTAGAGTTGGGGGCGGTTTTCTTATCTGCATCATAATCATTATTCATCGTTATAGTTCAATAAATACTATACTTACACTGCATGCTCTAGAAGAACCACTTTTATTGATATCTTGAGAACGCTTCAATATAATATTGAAAAAGTGATTCTTACAAAAGATTTGGTTTCCAATCAACTAATAGATTCAATTTATAAACTTTTAAATATTAAAATTGCTACGATTGTTATATATGCAATTCATTATTTATAAATTAGCAACAATCCAATATTTTGAAAGTTTTAAAATTCATTGTGTAGATGTTTCAAAACCAAATTTTTCGTTCTAGATTTTTTTCAATATCTTGAACGTTCTCAAGGTATCAATAAAATAACGTTTAATTTGCGACGTTTAACTTCTGCGAGGTAGATATTGGCCTTAGAGAAGTCAACACTATGGAGATATTAAAGCCTCTATTTTACGACAGAAAATTGCTCTGTTGTAACTCATGACCTGTTAATGATGAGCGAAATATTTAACTGCCTGGTATTAGTTTTTTGTAGGTACCTTAACTCTCTTTATTATCTGTTGTTTAGCGGAATACCGAAGTAAGGCAGCATCGGGCTAGGTCAAGATCAAAGAGGGTGACCGCTGTCCTCCGAAATACTAATTACCGTTGTAAAGCCGTTGAAAGCCTACAACAAGTTTTAATTACAGTTGGTTACAGTAGATTGGATGATTCGAAAGCTTGTGTAACAGCTTCGTTCTTCTCGTCAACTGTTCGTTAGTCTTGGTTAGCGGAGGAACCTATATGACTGGTCCAAGTTATACCTTTCTTTCACTTTCAGATGGAAAGTAAAGCCGATTCCCCCATAGGTATACTTTTCGACAGGAGAGGCTATATGATGGTACCATATAATATAGCATTGTTTTAAATCTTTTCAGGGCTTACTCCTGAGCATACAGGGGTATCGCGTCGCCACGTAAAAAACGCGATACCCCTGTATGCTCAGGAGTAAGCCCTGAAAAGATTTAAAACAATGCTATTGACTGAAACATGTATCTGATTTCGCAGTAAATTTCAGACGTCTAATAAATTTACCCGAGTTGATTTTTTTGCATTTAAGACCTATAGAGCGCGTCGATATCGTTTGAGTAAGAAAACCGCACAAGTGTTTGACTCCGTCATCAGTCATTTAAAAATTGAAGATAACAATTTAATTTTTGCGTCCAGGGAAAATCTATAAACTCATTCCAACGAATTTAAAAACTGTGAATAATTTCCACACAGTTTTTAAATTAAAAATCGACCACACTAATTTTTAGAAAATTGTGAAAGCATGAGTATAGGTCTATATATTATGTGTGTGTGGATAGGCACTGTTATATGCATTACATGTTATTGCATCTTGTCTGTACTATCAATTCCTATTTATATTAGCCCTATACAATATATCTGATGTTTTTTATGTGTTAAATATAAAAGATGTGTTTCAAACAATATTATTTTGTTAAAGAAACAAGGCAAAATAAATAAAAAATAAATTAAAATTAAAATTACAATTTGAAACCAAAACCATTTCTACGAATTTGCAAACTAGTAATTCTTTTGAAAGAAATAATCATCTTTGTAATCAATTCCCGAGTGGAACTTGAACTAATGAATCAAAAATTCACATAAGCTGGAAGCTCAATTCCTATAGTCGGGATAGTCTAATCATGGCTTGGGAGACTATGTTTTGTTATAGTTAATAGTAATTAATTGCAATTCTTTATTTTTCCAATATACCGTACAATTGAGTGTTGTCAGGATCTAGTCCCATCAACGTTCCTCTCTGGGTCACAACATATCTTATGTTGAGTATCTTAATTTCGTGACGAGGGGTCGGGTAATACTAACTGTAATGAAATATTGCCAATACCAATCTACATTGATCAAGTCAGATGCTGAATTTTCTCAAACTCGTTGTGGGTTTGTAATAATTTGTATTTGATTGTAAGATGTCACAACTTGGCTTCAATTTGTGTTTTGTTGTAATAAAACTATTTTCTTCTAACACATAATTCCGCACATATGTGAAGCGAAAACAACGTGATCGCGAGTTCGGGATGGATATTAAATCGTACTTGGCACCTCCACCAAATATCAACGTGTTAGGAGGAAAATATCAAAAGTTTATGTCAACTTGTTCGATCTCGATTGCAGATGTTTTACTGATTGAAATATCTGCTGATTATAGCTCTTACTCGATCAGCTTGTTGACTCGATGTTGACTTGCTAATATAGCACCAATATAAGCTTATTTATCTGACAAATATACTATAGCCCATAACTCATCTCATTCCAACTGCAAACATACTCAACTTCTGTCGTCAGTATGGATTTGTACCCCTAACGACCACGTGACAAATTAGTTGTGTATCCAGACGTTGGAAGAATAGAAAGACGAATTCTAAAAATACATCACATGGCTGAGTAATATAATTCTATTAATTCTTTTGTTCATAGATGCAATTGTTGTTTTTAGATATTCCGTTGTGATGGTCCTTATGATGTCCCAAGTTTGAGAAACAACTGTAAATAATCAATGATTGATGTTAAACGTTGGCATCATAAAGAACATGTAATTTAGTAAGTTGTTTAAACAAGAATGTATAGGCTACTCTTAAAGAAGATATTTACAAAGATATTTATCCAAGAATTCAAATCAGGAGTCGGTGTTTCCGGGTGGACAGAAAGTTTAAGGAAAACGGTCTTCGCTAATGAAGAGTTCAATATATTACTGAATTGTTCCTTATATGACATTGAAATATCAGCAAATATAACTAGACGTTTTAACCAGTAAAAATACTTTAACATTAGGGTCCACTTCTGTCTAAATTCATGGAAGCCATGCACGTGAATATTTTATTTTGAAAAATTCCAAGACACAAATTATCTTTATGTGTTCTGATTGATGTTTAGTCTTTTATAAAATTACCCATCATCATCATGGTAGCTTCCTTTGGAAGTATTTACTATTTTGTACATTATGTACTGTCAACAGGCAGCGACGAAAGAACTAAGGCACGAATTCATCCGTGGTTGCTTGCTGGGGATTTTGTTTTCTGGATCGTTACATAACACAACTAGTTATAGCAACCACGAACTTCCAATGGGTTTTAGATACAAGTCTAATAATATAATATAATTTCTTGAATACCGTCGATACTCGGTTTGTGTTGTTTGGCCATCGAGTTGTGTATGACGTCTCGAGCAGCTGTGTTCAATGAGACCTTCCAAAGCACCGAAGCCATCAAACTGACTGTACGTCTTGCGTGCAGTAACTGTCTCTCAACACGCCGGCATTTAACATAACAAATATGGAGGGCATAATCGTCCAAACTATTCCCTTGTGATGTCTTCCAAGAAAAACCATTACGAAATAATTTGAGAAAGCTAAATATGAAAGCTCGAGGGTAATGTCTCTTGTCTGAACGCTTACATGAATCCTAAAATGAATTCGCCAACAACGCGTTGCATATTTAGAAAATTATTGATTATCAGAGATTGTTTGCAAACTTATAATACCCAGCATTTACTGTAGGTGTAGGGCATACAACTTTATTTTTTTAATTTTATATTTCTACAATAAAAAACTTGAAGAAACCACTAAACTGCAAGGTATTTTACACAGACAAATGACATACAACAAGAACATATGCTTGACACTGGACTATCTACTATTTGGGTATGCTAATACGTATCACGACAAAATGTATAGGGTTCGAAATTGTGGTTGTCATTGGCTCATTGTTGTGTTTTCCCTTATAAATAAATAAATAAATAAATAAATAAATAAATGAATGAATGAATGAATGAATGAATGAATGAATGAATGAATGAATGAATGAATGAATGAATGAATGAATGAATGAATGAATGAATGAATGAATGAATGAATGAATGAATGAATGAATGAATGAATGAATGAATGAATGAATGAATGAATGAATGAATGAATGAATGAATGAATGAATGAATGAGTGAATGAATGAATCAATCAATCAATAAATGAATAAATTAAGACAGAAAGAAAGAAAGAAAGAAAGAAAGAAAGAAAGAAAGAAAGAAAGAAAGAAAGAAAGACAGACAGACAGACAGACAGACAGACAGACAGACAGACAGACAGACAGACAGACAGACAGACAGACAGAAACAAACAAACAAACAAACAAACAAACAAACAAATAAATACATTAATATATAAATAAATAAATAAATTTAACGCTAATGTTCACTACACTCTCATGTTATGATGTAATGAACGTTTATATTTTGAAATTGAACTAAACAGTTCAAAGTTGATCGCGTACTATATCATCTAAAACCTCCATGGCCACCATATCTTACCAGCCTGGAACTTCATCTTCCCCAATAACGATATCTACCTAATGAACATCTCCTGTCATTCTCGAACCAACCCAGCTTAATAATAGACTTCATTGCTACGTATATGTGAACTTGCTTTCCTCCGAACTCCCCATTTCCCCAAATCTCATCGTAAGTATTTTAAAACTATCAGAAATAACGTCGTCAACAAACTGTTTTATTACACTTTGTTTGTTTCTTCTGGATGTCTGTTGCCGTGGTTCATGTCCTTCTCCAAACTCTTAAACCCTCGGCCGTCTTCACGTCTTGGATATGAATGTCAGTTTCCGAGTTGATTTCGTCTACAGTTTACACAGCAGGTTATTGACAGCGCTCTGCGCATGGAAAACAAACAGGACTAGCTGAGAAGAGCACGGGTTGGAACAGGAGCGCAGGTAGAAGAACAATGTAGATGTAAATCATGTCCTCACGACGTTTAGGACCCTCTAATATATTACGTGAATTCTTCAACATCAACCTTGCCATAACCCCACTTTGGTCTCAACAAATACAAGTTGCCGATGTATCTATCAGATAAACTCTATTTTAACGACCACTTTATTCTTTGTCTTCGATAAGGGCGACCATTGATTTATGTGTGCGCGGTCACGCAGGGACGTAATTTGTACAATTATCTGTCTATCTGTGAACTAGACAACGTTCTTAATTACAATTAATTGGCGCCAATGAATCAACACGACCTGGGTGGTGCACGCTGGTGTTTTGTTTCTTAAAACAACCAACGATAAAATAAGAACTCGGATTTTATTAAAGGGATTTGATTCGTCTGTTAAAAGATAAACCATGTTGACCCGATTTATTTCGTATTATGTACCCAGAGTAACTCTCAATAAGAGTAATAAGAATATAAGTAAATATTATTAATTAGCAATAAGAACAAACTATGTTAACAAAGTCAAACACAAATCTCGTGATTTCTAATGCAAGTGTTCTCCCCCTGAGTTTAGATGTTGAGATGTTGAGATGTTGAGTTGTGATGGACCCGACGTTGATCTGCAACAAGACGCGTCGTTTGAGGGGTCGCCTCGCCGATATCTTCTCAGGGGTCCACGATGTTCTAATGCAATGCAAGTTCTCTCCCCCAGGGCCGTGGGGAGCCATGTTGTGATGGACCCGACGTTGATCTGCAAGAAAACGCGTCGTTTGAGAGGTCGCCTCGCCGATATCTTCTCAAGGGTCCACGATGTTCTAATGCAATGCAAGTTCTCTCCCCCAGGGCCGTGGGGAGCCATGTTGTGATGGACCCGACGTTGATCTGCAAGAAAACGCGTCGTTTGAGAGGTCGCCTCGCCGATATCTTCTCAAGGGTCCACGATGTTCTAATGCAATGCAAGTTCTCTCCCCCAGGGCCGTGGGGAGCCATGTTGTGATGGACCCGACGTTGATCTGCAAGAAGACGCGTCGTTTGAGGGGTCGCCTCGCCGATATCTGCAAGAAGGAGCCAGCGGTTCTCAAAGAGATCTCCAAGGGAGTCACGATGGGTACTAAGGAGTGCCAGTTCCAGTTCCGGAACCGGAGGTGGAACTGTTCCACTGTGAGACGGAGCCTCAAGAAGGTTCTGCTGAGAGGTGAGTAAAACATTGTATTTTTCTCCTTCAATCCGCACACAACTTTGTACTCAATAGAGGCCGAATGAGATAACATGCACGGAACTATACTAGCTCGAATTTTAGAGTTTGAGGTTGTCCTTAATAGTTGGCGAATAGTGGAGGTTTGTCCTACACGCAGCCACACATTTCGTCCCAACTATATCTCACTACCATGAAAATAAAACAAATACTAAAATAACAAATAATGATAGTAAACTGGACCTTGGGAGCGACTTCACAGTGACTTTTCACAAAAATATAACAAACGTCACTTTATTTATGTACAATAAAAATTATTTTCATTGCTTTTAACAATTAGTGCAACAATACTATACAATAGACGCACCAGTGCGCACTGAAAACGCCATTATGTTTGTATGTAGTGATTGAGTTTGTAGTTTCAACTTTGTTTTCTGTTGTATACGAGGACCATATGGTTAATTTATTAATTACGTTGATTACATATCCATTGCAAGCAAACATTATCAATTACTTCATGTTTGTAATGATCGGCTCCCATACACACGAAACGGAATCGTATGGGCAATAAGTAAATGACTACTGGATTGTATAAGACTGTGGTCATACTGGATGTAGTACAAGTGCTATTCAATCAAAGCCAAAGCAGCTGCCGCGCATATTCGAAACGACTTCAAATTAAAAATTATCATATCAGTGTTCCTTTATTATTGGGCTGTATAGCAACCATCGGGCATGAGAATGCGCTTTTCAACCTTTCCGGCTGTTCCTTCATCACCTCCAATAGAAACGTTGTAGTTTACTTTTCTACAAAGCGTGACAGGTTTACTATTATGTGTGCGCGGGATAGGATAATAGACAACATGCAAGCAACTGTTATGTAAGTTATTGATGACGGTAGCCTAATTAAGATATTATTTCTGTGCTGTCTATTAGCTGTGGACACTAATTTATGGGTATTTTATTATAGAGGCTGAAGTTTCTGCCAAGGGTGTTTGAGGGTGGTCCCAGAAATTCCAGCCTCAAAGTAATAGGCTCATTAACGAGTCACGCATCCACACAGTTTTCCCATGTTTCTACTCGATCTGGGCCTGGCCTGGGTACCAAGAAAGACATCAATGAAAATTCGGGTAGCGATTGAAAGGGGACCACCCACAGGTGTCAATGTCAACAGGCCAGTTGAGTCGCTCTTATCGCGATCTGCGAAGACTTATGGTGGCCCCGTACGGGCGCTCGGAGGGGACGGAGGCCATAAGTCACTCGGCCAGCTTCGTGTTTGTCCGCTGGCCCTTCGGGTTAATTCTGATTCCTTTGTTGATTGTAGAAGGTTCAGGGTTCGGTTCCTCGTTCGGGATGGAGTTCTTTTAAGCTTGTAAACATGTAAACGGTAGTAAGCAATAAGGCACAGAATAAATGGTCCTTCATTGAGCATCAGTTCTTGTGAATGAATGTGTAAGTAATTAATACAAACATTTGCATTTATTTATTTTTACGTAGACGAACCTAACGGTATAACACAATTGTTATTGTGAAAAATCACTGTCTCAGTTTAGTTTAAAGGATTGAGATAAAGTTTATTGTTTTAGTCTAGAATCTCGATTGTACAAAATTACCTTCACACCATTGAAAATCTATTGGAACTAGTTTATTACATTCCACTTAAAAGGTTGGTGCACAATATATAATTAATTCACTTTCTACTGATGAGTTAACATTTGAACTTTCTTTGAATATTTATTTGCGAATGTTAAGATTGTGTAAAATCGGCGAACGACAAAGAAAGTGGACGACCTCTTGTGTAGATAAATTCTGGATGCGTGAGATTAATACGGTCATAAATCACTAATCGTGAGCAAAGAGAAACACAAACACAAACACGTCGTAAGATAGCACATTATTTCACTTTCTTCGAGCGTGAAGTTTTATTCCGAACTGGGTGGCATCTTGATAGGAGAACGTAGATGGGCAAATCTATTATCACTTTGTCTTGTCTTTCGTCAAGAAGCAGACATTCGAAAGTTTGTCGTATTATTATGGCTGAGATGTACCGATTGCAGGACGGTGCACAAGTCTGATGGACTTATGGCTGACATTTTGATGTATGGTCACGGCAGTCCAGTGATGCACGTCGTCTCGCCTACCAGCCATGCGCGTAAGTCTGCTCCGAGTTGGTTTGGTAGGCATTATCTTTACATCGCAACACAGTTCGGTTGCTACATCTGTCTTGGCGCGGTGTCAGTTACCGTCCACCGTGGGACTCGAGGAATGAAGACAGGACAGCCGAGGCAGTGCACGGCCCAAGGTTTAGGCAGGCGGTGGACTTCTGTGGCGGGGGCACGATTAACAACGGGTCACTATCACAGGTTATCTGATACCCCGGCCGCTACATGTGTGCTGCCTGCGCGCAGGGGGACTTGTATTTACCAAACACACGTGGGGATCGCATCCTCACTCACTCACTCACTCACTCACTCACTCTCATCAGCCTTGTCTACGATCTATCATCGTGGGTGGATGCTTTATTGTTTTATTACTTTTCTACAACGATTTATGCAAATTAGGGTATCCGAAACGATGGGGTGGTGGTTTGAGAATGCTAATGAGAAGATCGTTAACGCAGCAGGGGCACGTAGCCTACTCCTGTCAAAAGTGGCAAGGCCGATTCAGAAGTATTTTGGTCTTCCCTTGTTTCATTATCAAACAAATTACTAGGAGTAGGATTACTATTTTTAAGTTTTTTTCTAGGGTTAGCGTTCGTTATATCATTTATACTTGTCCCGAAGCAAGCGTACAGATGCATTCGTTACTCACAGGCGAATGAATGATTCATGGCTAATCACCGAGCCCCAATTTCAAATAGAGATCGCCGGTGCAGCTAACCACCTAAAGTAGGCATATGTGTTTTAATACAGAAAAAATAACACAGACAAATGGTTTTCTAATAAGTCGTATGTAACGTAGAATTAAAGAAAATACTTTATGTTCTAGAATGAATATAAAACTATTTTAGAAAACCAACAATGTAATACTTCACATTTAGTTGAACTATTCCTTAGAACAGAACCGCTTTCCCGCACTAATGTCAAAAGCGGTTCTACTTTATATAATTATAACGTATATATAAGACTAGAGTAAGTGAACATTCAGCTATATCTAAAATCGTCATCGGTCGAGATCAGGTGGTAGTTGTTTATAAGCTACGGAGTGACAAGTGAAAAGTAACAAGAGGTGAAGTAAATCCGTTCCGTGACAGTAATGACGCAAGTTTGCATTATCTTACTCATGTTATCTACAAAAACATGGCCGTGGTTTTAACAAACAATTCCCACGTGTACACAGCAAACGGGAAGTTGCAGGCAAGGTTAGACACCGGTTTGCCCTTGAGTGGTTCATACCCCCATGAAAACAATAGAAAATACTGCACTGAGCACTGAGCACTGCACTTATTTATTTAATATCATGCAAACGATAGTATTAGTAATCATCTTATTTAAAAAAAGTTATAATTAACTTATACCAAAAGTGTAGGGCTTATTAAAATGTATGAAATTGTTAGGAGAGTTTTGTGTTTACTTGTAAATAGGTTTTATTTGGTGAGCCATTTACGGATCTGAATTATTTAAAAAATGTGTTAAACTTTAAATTCTCAATACAACTCCACCCTTGACTGGTCGAGAGTTAGTATTTTACATATATTTATCTAGTTTTACCACAGATAGTGGTTTTACTCTTTAGTGGACCGTCCTCTAAAGGGAACTATCTCATGCAACAATAGGCCTATACTTTTCAAAAATTTCGGATTTGTTTTTGAAAAACCGTTTTGAAGTTTATGTACTGATGAAAATGTCTATGTGGTTAAAATCATAACTGCCTTATTATTCTCGGTACCCATTTGATCACTGTGCACTAAGATTAACGCGTTGAGCATAAATAATGGTCCTACTTAATTTGGCTTTATTATTCCCCAATTTGTTCTCCCCATTGAAATCTAACTTTCAATAAACTACTATTTTGATGATGTTCTGGCTTTACGTTTCATATTCTGGCAATGATGTTAATCGAAACAGCTAAGAATGGACTAATAATTCATACTTACTTTATTATGAAATGGCAATAAGTGAAGTTTACAGTAATGGTTAACGGAGGATAGAAATGTTGCCTTTATAAACGAATAAGCCGCACGAAGAATAGGCAGCAGACAAATGCATTATCTCGTTGTAGCCGTGTCTGTGAAGTGTGCCCCGAACACGGCGCACCATGTGGGTCCTTGTGTTCCCTTCAGATTGATTTACCATTCAGTAGTCATGTGTATCTGAGGCAAACATGATAAGCTTGGAGATTACGCTTGTGTGCCTGGCTGCACGATGTTTTCCGAACTGACACTGCATCTCACGATGCAAACAATGATATCAACAAGGAATGTGTATATTATATATTCTTGCGGAAAAGAACACGTAAATAATTAATATCTCTAGAAAAATAGTAAGTAGGAAACATGAGTATATTTTTTAAGTATTAATGTTTGTATTTTGTATATTATGTATATATGTTTGTAGATAGTGAGTAGTACAGCAATAATGTTATAAAGGTTGAAGCTTCGGTAGTAGACTAAAGGAAAAGAGAACGTATAAGAAACTTAAAAACAACTTAAAAACGATGTGTGGTTTAGTATTTCAATGTTACTTTGGAGTTAGAGATTTGATTAAAATGGGAAATTACAATTCGAATATTTGAGTGAAAGGTATAAAATAGTATGCTTATCTTAGCTGCGTCTTCAACATCCGTAATTATTGATTTCCACAATTTAGTATACAGTTACAGTAGTAGTTTTTAATTAATTCTATTTGACGCTGCAAATTGGCTCGAAACCAGTCCCTATTTATATCATTTCATGATCACTATTTTATTATATGAATTCAATAAGTTGCCTTACAAAGTACTTCAAGTCCTTTAAATATAATGAGAATAGTGGAATAGATATTTTTAAATTTGAGTTTAGAATTGCCATAAGCACCATCCTTTAAAACTGTTTATGATTCTGTGACTTATAGTTTCATACAATGTTATGTGCATTTATATAAGCTTTTAATACGTTTTCGTTCAATAGTTTGAAAGTATTTGGCTGTTAATGCACATTTTAAACACCTGTATAGGCATTTGAGTTACGCAAATACAAAGTAAATGCTACAAATTTAAGTATAATTTATTCAGCACAAAAAATAAATTATCAGTATTATTACATCAATAGTTAAATTATCGTGTTATCTAAGACCAGTCCTCATACAAATTCGATTACACTGGCCAAGTGTGTGATCTCATACCAAACGGATTCCAAGCTGGCAGTCCCGTGTCCGTGTGCAGTCCTACCAAGAGTTTTTTGTTGCCAGTGAAAAGTGAATGGTGCAGACAGTTTGACACAGGAATAACAATGAGTAGACCCCACCATGCGACACAGAGTTCAAATCTCGCTCGTAAATCTGAGACAATGCGAGTGGAAGTAGCACCAGATGATTGCTATGAGGCCTGAGTCACCCACCTGCAGGCTGGGTTATGGTAACCATGTCACTGATGTCATCATTCGGAGACTTGAATTATAGGCCCCACGACTCAAATATCCGGTTCATCCAAATAGTACATTGTAGTTCTCAGATTAGGTCTTAACTTTCTTGTGGGCAATTGGGCTTCTCATACCAGTGTACGCTACCGTATGAATCAATACATTATTTTATAAAATAATTTACATTTTTGTTTGCAAATTATGCACATATGCTACACAATGATTACACGCATATCGGTGTTAAACAAGTTAATCGATTTGTATTTTAAACGTAAAAAATGTATATTTAAAACAAACTTTTACTCAACAGCTGATATACAAATTTATTTACAAATACTAGATACTTACACATGCAATCGATTCTCTCAACCGAGAATAGTGACTAAATTATCGTTTCTGGCTTACTGCTCTAAGAATTGTTAGTAGATTGTATAAACAAATCTATTGATTGTTTAGTAGACATGTGACTAGATAGTAGTAACTAGTAACTATGCACCGGGTCTATAGCGTCCGCCCACAGGCCGCCCTTGAGTCCCACCTAGGACAAGGTGTCGAGTAGACATGGGCGCAAGCGTGGTCCGTATTGGGCGAGGGAACATGGGTTTGCTGACATACAGGGATATTGATATTCTGTAGTGATATATTCTTGAAACGGGCTGTTGGGTTGCTGGGTAGAGGCTACCAATCAATTCTCCTATCGTGTAAGGCGCCGTTATTAAACACAACACAAAATTAACGAATTATCTATTATAAGTAATAGATTATATATTATATATCTTGCATTAGCATTTTTGAACCCGTGTTTTGACATTTGATTTTAATTTGCTAAAAATTGAATAATTATGTTTTAATTTGGAAGTGGATGGTCTAGTATTAAATTATCGATAATAGACACAGGCACACACGCTCATCGCGCAGCAATGACGGATTTTAATAATATATTACATCTCGCTGACATTATTTGATTTATATATGTGACTTCAATGAGCTGAGTTTTCAGATCCAGCATGTGTTTTAAAAATTACATGATGGTAGTTTTGTATAAAAACTGTGTTCTTTTTAGTTTGTCCAAGACTCGATAAAGAAATTTCCCCGTATGGGAAGATCTTTTTTTGACTCTGGTTTGAGTTTTGAGGTTTTATAAATTTTTTCTTTTTTCACTTTTCATTTTTTATATATTCAAATCCATATTAAATGTTAATACTATTAGTATTCTTCTCTCGGTAGCACACCCCCTCTCACAAAGTTTAATTATATACATATATTTCATATGGTTTTATGTTATTTCGAATTGCGTTTCAAAGTTAAAAATTATTTCAGAAAGGGGCATATTGGTTATAAAGTAGTGCACTTTATTACCATCTGAAGACCGTTGATGAGCGGCTTATTCAGCTTTTGGTTTTCCATTGTGTTATTTTTATGGTTTCATATGTCAGCCCTAACACGAAGGTATTCATATTTCCATTTAGTTCTGCAATTAGTATACCTTGATAAAAACATTAAGTCCCCTTAAAACACGCTATTTTTATAATAGCTAGCGGCTTACATATAAATAAAACTGGTATTACGAACACCTTTTCGGCAGCCTTCGGCCACTGGGTTACCATTTAATTTGAGCTTTAGTTGATATTGCTTTTTTGGGTTATATATAGACAATCACTTCAGGCAGTTTAATCCGCATTCCATTTTAAAATCGTATCTATGTGCTCAATATGAATCGTTGATATTGATCTATTAAAGAAATGTAGTTTCATTTATTTTTATAAGTATTAGTAAGTAGTTGACAATTGTTTATAGAGTAAATGCGTCTGGTATTGTTTGTATAACTGATTAAAGTCAATTTTCATGCTGGGTAAGAGGTAAGACGGTATTTTTCCGCATGACAAAATTTATTTTTTCTTCTGTAAACACACGTCACAAAACAGTAACTACAATTTATGTAGAACTAGAGTTACTCCCACCGATGATAAAAACTGTAACCGTTAAATTCGTTTTATGAATTTTGTTAAAGTTTCCCCAAATTCAATTCTAAATTTATTTTGTACAACAACAACGAACAGTTTAATATACAATTAATATGGCATTCTTCCCAAGATCGGAATATTTCCCCGTAAAGCCGAAGGCAGAACTTATGAACGAGATAAAATAGGGTTTTCATTTATATTATTTGTGGAACGGACTAATAGTAAATATTCAGGACAACCCAAAACCGAGACAGTTTAAAACAATCTAAACATACAACAATACAATACTGTCAGAGATATCGTGTATTTTTATTGAAAATTTTCGTTTCTCAGCCAGTATCCGGAATACGAATTTGTACTCTAGAAACTGGTGTTACTGCAGTGGCCTATTGTTGGTATATGTATTACGCAAACCTGCTTACACTGACAATAAACTGTTTAATGGCCACATCATCGTTATTTGCAACGAATGGCACAGGAAGTAAAACTAACATGTTTTCTGTTCAACGCGTCTTTCTGTGATCTAGTCCTGGCGTCGATTCCAGTTAAAACCGTTTTGCCTAAGAATTCGTCGAGTCACAATGAAGCTCGCGCTGAATGAACAATTCCGAGAGCCACTGCATTCTAATATGTAGGTTATAAGGCCATCGAACGATGTGCATGCATTCACTAAACTGCACAGAAATGTAAGAAATGCTGAAGATTTCTGATAACCTGGATCCACGGCTACAGTCTGATGTGAAGACCGTGCTACACGTTGCTACGTCGCTGACATTATGATATAAGACCGCATTCCGTGGCTTTTGTAGAACATAGGAGGCACACCTTCTTTGTATTATCATTCATCTCTCACTCTCACTTGGTATAATGTTGATAGCTGGTCCTCATGTGTTATATGACCTGTCACTATTAGGGCATGTTGTAATCATTTAGATTACAATCTCTACATCATTCACTAAACATATCCCTGCATTATATAATAAACATGAAAATAAAATGATTGAGCAACACTCCTTGTTTTTAACTAAAATAGGCTAGACCTGACGATTGCCAGGAATAGTAGAGCAGGGATTTCTAATTGGATATTTAAATAAAACCATCCATATTGTGCAGTTTGAGAAAGTCAATATTTTCTAACAGCTTTTTATCAGTAAGTTTATGTATTATATAAGGTTGTCAGAATTGTAATTTCGCAATCACTATTTTTACGCGCTTCATACTAAATAAGTTAGGTAACTGTACCTGATAATTTAAAGCCGGTTTGAGAAACAATTACTACAACCAATGGTTCGTAATTTACATATGAGAATTATGCTAAAAATAGAGGAGGAGAAACAATTTAGCATTCTACAATCTACACTAAAACATTAAAAGGCCATTTACAAACCGGGACTTGGTGGATACATTGGTTATTTCATGGTATACATGATAAAGCGTTACAGTTGTGTTTTATAGATAATTACCGTTCATACATGTATCATTGTCAAGAACAAGATTTTATTTTTTGAAAATATTTATTCATTATTCTGTGTCCATGGAAACTGAAAATGCAAAGTAATTAATTCTCAAAATTGAATCGACGAATCTTACTATTTTCGTTTGACTCAGATAAATGAATCGTTTATTGTAGGTACTTTCAATGTCTCACATGATCACATTTGCACTATTCTCACTCATTGACATATTTTATTAATTAATGTTTATATGTTTTTTAATTACACATTAGCAACATATTCCCCATTTTTTATTACCTACATATTATAAATAAATTAAAAAATATCTACTACTCAGCGATCATCAACAAACACTTGCCTTTCAGACTCTAAAGTCAGTTCCAAACCTCAGAAAATAAGTGGAAGCTAGATATATATTTAATTGCTCACAAATTCTTGAAATAACTCTCTACGACAATCCAACAAGTAGCCTTGCTATGCAAGTAATCGTCCCAGCAATCCGCTGACCAGATGGGTGGAAAAGATTGATTCCGTTGGCCTTTGTTTGTAAATGCTGTCTCGCGGGTTGGCGCGGTCACCCGAGGACAGGTTCTTGTACAGAATGCGACCGAATACCACGTTACAAACGCATAAAGATGAGTTCCCTGAATTGGGGCAATAGGAAATGTCTTCAGAGGTCGATAAAAGTTCAACCGAAATCAAAATATTCAGATCATCCGTTTCGCAGATAAAACGCGACGCATTCTCGGGGCGATGCCCCATAAAGATTGTATCAGCTGTGTTTCATGCCATAGCACTACTGTCACCGGTACACGACTCTTGCCGATGACTTTGAGATAAGTATAGCTAGGTTATTCATACTGAGCAGTGTGGTTGGTTGTAGCTGCGTAAAACGCTAGACTTCAGTTTTCGTATTTTCGTAATGTTTGCCTATTGCAATTGTATTTTTACTTGATTGCCACAGTGATGCTTAAAATCATAGAACACAATTTAGTAATGCGTGTCGACGTTCTTTGCTGAATTGTTTTATAAGAAGTTTTGTTTGCGCTTTTGGTAATTCACTCTATTACAACTAGACAATTGGAAATTATATAACTCTAAATTTTACTAGGTTTTGTTTTAATACAAAACATTAGAAAAGCAAATATAATTCTTTGGTATACGCAGATTAGGGTGGTGGTGGTTTGGTTAAGAGGTGGTCAACGATTGACGTTCTACAATATGTCGCAACATTATTAGGAAATGACAAATAAAGCAACGAGGTACTGGTAAAGAACCAAAGGTACATCAAACACCTAATATTTTAATGAAATAATGAACCTTTCGTAAAACCACCCCCAAGAAACCTTGATGTCCTGTCTCCTAAAAAAAGTCCTTAATAGTAGTTCGAGAAGCACTTCTCTTATCAGTGGTAACAATGATGTATCGGATACGGAATCAAATTAAACAAACTAATGATTCCAACTGTTCAAGAGTTCTGAAAAGAGCTTGTCTTTTGAGTAGATTATATGGTGTTTAACGACGTACTCCAAAGCTTAAGTCATATGACGTCTTCTGAATCAAATCGAATATTTATTGCAGGGGTCGTCAAAGCGGGAGTGCAGCAAGGGAAGGCAGGACCAAGTGGGAGGATGAATGTGAGGGGAAAGGGACAGGGTCCCCCGTTGTCACCTCTTGCGACTGGCAGAGTCACCCTGGGCCTATTCTGGAGTGGAGATAAGAAAGGTTATTCAAGACCTAGTAATTCGACTATACACTGTTTCTTGTCAGATAAAAACAATTAAAAACCGCTCAACCGCTCTGTTTTTATCTGACAAGGAACAGTGTATAGTCCAATTACTAGGTCTTGAATAACGTTTTACCTATTCTACTATGTTTCTTTTTTAAATAAGAAAGGTTAATTGTTCTGTTTCAGATACGCGCGAGACCGGCTTCGTGAACGCCATTGCGGCGGCGGGCGTCGTGTTCACCGTGACACGCGCCTGCACCATGGGCGACCTCATAGGCTGCAGCTGCGACAAGACGATCAAAGGTGAGCGCGACACCTGTTGACAGAAACATGCACTACACTCTCTGATACACTTGTTGTTTCTACAGGGGACGCTACCACGTGCTCGGCTGAATTGTGCATCTGATTTATTTCAACGTTTTATGAAGTTTTTAGGAATTTATTTAAAAAACTGAAAATAATGTATACCAGTCGTTAAATCGTCCTCAATTACAGCAGCTGAGTAATGTTTTAGACTTTTAGATGTAGAATTCATCCAGAGATGACGGAACTCTTTCAGCACATTAGTTCTTGTTAGTAAGTTTGTAGCTAGACAATAAATCTGATTCATTTTATTAGTTTCATTATTTTAGCTACAATACCAAAAACGTCGTGTCAACCCTTAAAATTCTTACTAAGGTTTGAAGTCGACGGATAGTCAAAATTTTTGTTATAAGTTCCGGATGTCGGATTTCTGTTTAGTGACGACAGGGAGAAAAAGGCATTTTCCTTGCAATGTAACGTAATGTACACCGTATGAATATACTTTTCAGCGAGAACTGAGTAAATAGCGTCATCAAACAGCAACACTACATCCGGCATTAATCATAAAACAAGCTAATAAGAAGTACACTTGAGTCATCGTACAACCGCGATTCACAAGTGTATGAATGAGTTCATCTTTCTCGTGCACGTTTATGAAAACCATATCTAAATACAACTCGTAATTTTGAACGTATACCTTGTAATTGCAGCTGGCATTGCTCATGTTCACAAGTTTAATTCCCGGTAAGATTCGTAATGTTCATATGATAGGAATTAATCAAATGACTCATTTCACGAGGGTACACTTAATAATACTTGAAGACGATAACTTAGTTCTTGTGGTCATACAATGTGGATGTGCGTAGCATTCCGCATCCCACGGAAATGGGGCTAATGGAAGACAAAAAACGAAACAATAGATACGATCATCTGGTATGATCGTCACATCTACTTCGGTAAAACCCCATAGTGACGCGCGTTGCAACTTCTTCCCACAATGTCAGTGATTCACGATCGTCGGCTGTGAATCGGACATTCATTCGATCATTAGAACCACTTTAGTGAACATTCATCAATTAAATCACTTATCACGTCCAGAGAAATTGATTCCAGGTATCCGGCATCGGTTGCGGCCAGACGTCGCATTTCCTGTATCAGAACTATAAACATTTCCCATGTCGTACCTTCACAAAGTATTTCTCAATATCGTTAGGTGTTAATTAACGATAGATCAGGCAATTAGTAGGTCAGTTTCATACAGGATCCTTGAATATAAAGCCACTTATATCTTACCCGGCCCTTACACCATTTGTTTGGCTCTCTTAAAGCTCTATCACCAACCGTTACATTTTGTTCAATACATGTCTATAATTGTGAACACATTGTAAATTTAAGTGAACATTCATAGTCGGTATCCAGGAATAAGCTCTTCTCTTAAATAACTAGGCAAACGCTCTGCGTTTTTAAGCGAGTGCGCTTGAGGAATAAACACGAAATTTTGCACAACAGTTTTCAAAGTTACCGACATCGACAAAAGTTTTAAAATCTTTCTTAAAGCTATGTTCAAATAACATGTTCAAATAGTAACTAAAATGTTGAAATAGTCATCTAGGATGATGGATACCGGCACACAAGCTGATCTAAGTAGAAACCTATTTGTAGTACCCGGCACCTCCACCAAACGCTTTTTTACTGACATTCGGGGGCTTCCCTCATGCGAGATGTAGCAGAAAACACTAGATACAATGTTATTCGACATATAGTTCGATATATATATTTATTTAAAAGTTCGCACCAATATTATGTTTTGTAACTACAGACAGCCACTCAATGCATCAGGCAAACGTGTACACTTTCGATACTGGATTTGTGAAATGAACATAATTTTATGAAACCTATAAATTAGAAGATAATCAACAAGTGTAGGAGATCATCCAGAAACCAATATTTAAAAAAATTAACCTGTATGACTTCCCACTAAATTCCAAATCATCGACATCTATGTGAATGTATAGGTTCATTCATCATGTTTCCAAATCAAGTCAATTGAGATTCTACGGCAGTCAGAGCTCAAAAACCCTGATAATTTTAAGTTTTCTTTTCGTGTATTTAAAACAAACTTTTAAAATCGACTTTGAGGGTAGAATCTGCAGCTAGATATTATTACAGATCTACAGATAACGAAACAAAATATGTGTAAAATTCATTACATTTGGATTAAATCCGATAATTGAGATATGATTGTATTATCGGATTTAATCCAAACATTATTAACTTTGCATATTTTTGTATCGTTATCAGTACACCCTTTTAATTTTTAACTGCGTTATATACCCACAATTTCGATTAAGAAAGTTGTTGTGTAGATACGAACAGAAAACCGAAGTTTTCGCGCTTTTTGAGCTCAGACTGAAAATGACAAGTCCCAGTAAAAGACAATACCGAGTCCGCTAACACTCCTCGGCTGTTCTGTTGTGCAGGCGGGAGTCGCCTGGTGTCCATGGGCGGCGCCGACCACTCAGCCCCCGGCACAGGGGCGGACGGGGACTGGGAGTGGGGGGGATGCGGCGGCGATAACGTCAACTTCGGATACCGGAAGTCCAAGGACTTCATGGACGCCCCCTACCGACGCCGCAGCGACATCAAGACGCTCGTCAAGTTGCACAACAACGACGCTGGACGTCTGGTACGGAACATACGCGAACTATTAATAAGAGTCGATAAAGAAGTTTTCAGGAGAGATCTTCTCTATCGACTCTGCTAAAGCCAATATTTAAAACGCACGAAATCAAAGTATTGCTGCTGTATTTCAAGGTTGGTGTCCCTGTAGTGGAAATTGGAAAAATTATCTTACGGGATATTTATAGGTCTTCTAATTGATATACCTCTGTAACTGCTGTGTTTTCAAAGTGATCGCAGTATTCGAAAAATGCATTTGTAAAGTAACACCAACCTCTCAAATTACGACACAGTTCAGTTGTTTTTAATATACATTGACATCGTTACACAGAATTCTAATAATGTGCTAATTTTAAATAGTACAATTTTAACATGTTTCTGTGTTAAGACTTAAGAGTATCCGCCAAGTGGGCATTTTATACTGAGTGTCTACACTTATTCTGTGGGGGCTTTCTTTAATAAATAATGTGATGCGTTAGAGTATAAGTTAAAATGCTAATGTTGTGGCATTTGGTTTTGGCTGTGAGTCACGGAGAACGTTTTTTACAGTCCCTACGTGCACCATTAAACGTTATCTTCCATAAATGTAGGTATTAATTAAATATAATATGAAATAAACCTAAAATACGGTGTAAGATAAATTTTGATTTTATTACTTAGCCTAGAGTCCAGCCAAACAGCCAGCGACTCATTATGCGAATATAGGAAAGATAAGCTATTGCTCCGGTTGAAAGTAAAGGTTCATTTAGGTCCAGTCTTACAATGTCCCAATAACTACTTATTCGTCGAATAGCTTGTTTTCTCCATGGTAACCACCAATCAAAACCCTTGAAATCCTACAAATAGCTTAATTGCTACAAATAGCTTTCTTATTAGGAGATTGTAAGACCGGCCCTTAATGTGATTACACATGGGCATGCAGCGACCCAAAAACTACTTACAATTTCGATTTCACAACATTTTGGAGCAATATTTTAAAATATGTCTTTCGCAGATAGTGCGCGGTTTGGTTCTCTTGTGAGTTATGCCTGTACAAATACGCAAGTTTTTTTTTAAGGATAGAATTGCTTCAAATCTCTCCTTTCATAAATAAAACTAACTTTGATTAACTTACAAAATACGAAATATACCGGCAATTAATAGATTCTGGGTCGATGCAGCCAGTATTTTTGATGCATCCAAAACTAAGTAGGCTATACAAATTATAATCTTTGCATTTTGAGAGCACTCACATTGTGTCTTATTTATTTGATATAACATTTAAATTTAGGAGTAACATCACCTCACACATGCTAAAATGTGGTAGTAGTTCACAAGACCACCGTGAAATATCCACACCACAGGCTCTCCGCTCTATGACCAAAGAATAGTTAGCGACAGCCAGCAGATTACTGTAGGAAGGACAGGTGGAAAATACATTTCGAAAACTATTCTATACGGAACTTTTGGGTTTTTATAAAACTTATTTTTATTTATGTAGTCGTGCAGTGCAATGTTCACATCACGATGACGTCATCACGTCACGTATATTGTGTTGTTTCAGGCAGTTAAGAACTTCATGCGCACCGAGTGTAAATGTCACGGCCTCTCCGGTTCCTGTACTCTGCGCACCTGTTGGCGCAAGATGCCGCAGTTCCGTGACGTCGGCAACCACCTGAAGGAGCGGTTCGACGGTGCCGCCAAGGTCATCCCCAGCAACGACGGTCACAGCTTCATGCCGGAGGGTCCGACGATCAAGCCCCCCGGTCGCGCCGACCTCGTCTACTCGGAGGACTCTCCCGACTTCTGCCGGCCGAACCGCAAGACGGGGTCGCTAGGGACGCAGGGGCGGCAATGCAACTCAACCTCGCCGGGGGTGGAGGGCTGCGAGCTGCTCTGCTGTGGTCGCGGGTTCGACACCAAGCAGGTCAAGGTCAAGGTCAACTGCAAGTGTCGCTTCAAGTGGTGTTGCGAGGTCACGTGCAGTACTTGCACGGAGAGACGAGCTATCAACACTTGCCGCTGAGAGCAGCACTGCATGGTTCGTGCGACATCCTAGCCTGCCTGCTGACCACGAAGTGTCTTTACAAGGCTGTGCATTCATTGGCTTGCAGAATCGAGACGGGAGAGTTTTAATCATGTTTATTTCCTATTATCTACTTGGTGTTGTGGCTGTAAAACATGCTGAACATGCTTCTCCAATAAGATTATATCGTCCAGTGAGATCAGAAGACTAACATGCGCGCGCAGGTTATCGCTAACATTAACTTGTCGTCGTGTTTGCATCGTTCCGTGCTCGAGGTGGGACGAGCGCCCGTGAGCGTGATGTCAGATCATATGTGTGAGCGTGAGTGAACGTGAGTGCGCGTGTATGTGTGTGTGTGGGTGCGCGCGCACGCAAGAGTTATGTCCAACCTGCTGGGTGTTGAGACATGCAATAGATTTTATTTGTTTTTAACTGTTCTCTGTATTAAATAATGTGATGGAGCGAAATAATTAATGTAACTATTCAACCATCTCACTTGATTGTATAACAAGTAATGGACTCATTTATTTGAAAAGGGAACTGCTTCAAGAGCGTGTGAAATATACTCAGTCGCTTGTGCCAACTATGTATTATAGAACCGAGCTCTTCCTTAGAACGCATTGCCTGTTGACTTTATCTGTAATATCATCTTAATCTCTGTCTGTAATATTATTGTGCCTTATATTTATGAAAACTGCTTAAACAATTTATTTTATATAACTTGTGAATGTTCATTTTATTAATACAACTAACCGTAAGTTAAAGTGCTTGGTTCAAGTGTATTAAAACGTGAAGAGACGATAAAACAAGATCTCGAAGCCTGGCTTCCTTCCATTTTTCCACTCTACTCCGCGGATTCCATTTAGTTCCTAAATCATTCACTACAAAAGCAATCCCAACAGGGCTGATGAGGTTTGTCTAAAACTTGTGTATAAAAGTTCCAACACACTTAACAGGTATGTGTGTTACACCACCAAACGAAGCCAAATGTTGATCATTATAATCGCTATTCTTCAGTGTTACCCCGATTTTAAGTCGCATCCTAATAGTAAAGTAACTTGGTTCACAAGACACTAGAGAGTTTTCGTAGCAAATGAGAAACTTAGAATCTCATGAGAAAACTTTAAGGTCATTGGGAAATTTATTGGGAAATTTGGTTCGTGACATGAAATATGAAACTCAAGATTATAATCGATGGGAAAGTCAAAGGAATCTTCATGGGTATCTGAGATGGAAAATGAGAACAGATAATCGGGGATATGACATGTAGTATTGGGAGTAAAAGTAATGTCGGAGAACCAGAAATAATGAAGCATTGGTTAGAACTCATCAGTGGCTTCAAAACATTCCAACAATAGTATCACAATATTTAAAAACTAGGCATGATGCCATTGCCAACACAGTTCATTGGTACATTTACACCTCTCGCGTTAGTAGTTGCCCATCAAGTTCTGTCTAACAGGGAAAATAACTAACCATCTGTTTATGCCAAATAGAAATCAAACCCAGAAATTTGTATATGTTAGTGTTTGTCATATCTCGCAGTGTCACAGTTCAGTCAAAACACGTCAAAGTATTGTGTTTAGTCTCAATTATTATGGTGCTAAATTGAGCTTTTAAATATTGGTAATAACAGTCCTGCGTTGGAAATATTGCCATATAACTTGATCATCTTTAAAACTTGATGTATTAGGATTTTGATTCAAACCTGTCCCTAAATGTAAAACGTTTCAAATATTTGAAAGTAACATGATTATTGGACATATTGATATTTTTATTTATTGAATTGATTTTGTTTCATTCAAATAGGTTAGGCACGTTGTGAAAGTAATGTCGTATTAGAGTTACTCTCCCAAATTTTTAAGTGGGCCCCTTGCCTTGTGAAGTCGAGACATTAAACCCATTTGAACGTATGAAGAAACAGTTTCGTCTATAATTATTATTAATTAATAACTGTACCTAATTAGCTGTGCATAAGTCCAAGCCATGTTCGAACAGGTAAGTAATATAGATGCACAAAGTCGTTCAGCTGTTTGCATACTTAATTCATTTTTTGTGTTAAATTGTATCAAATAATATATTACCTCCTTATATTAAATTATAGTGTTGACCCTTTTGCGCAATGTATTTTTAACTTAATAACTTTGTGGGCAAAAATTAAGTTTGACTGTTGAGGAATGTTGCTGATTAAAACAAAACTATTGCGAGTTGCTCAAGTTTTCTGCACGAGACAGGTATCCATAAATACCTGCAGATATTTCAATTATTTATTCTAAGTTATCTTCTCGTTGAATCATTCGGTAATAGATATGACGAAATGTATGTACACATGTTTTTAAAGGAAAACAGGTGGCTTCTATCAATTTCAGGCTGATATAAATAAACTTCAAAGGTTAAAGAACGTACACTTCAGCTATGGGTTACCACTTGTCAAAAAGCGTTACAGAACATGAGCATTTATCAAAATAAATTATAAATTTAAAAAAAAAGAAATTAAAATATTTTTAATTTTACATTAGATTGAGATATAATTTGCGTAAATAGAGTTAATATTATATTGTATATTCACATTTCCATTTATTTTAAGCATCGCATTCAAACTTGAAGTTGATTTCCGACTAGTATTTGTATAACTCTTTTCAACCTAAGAAGTAACTAAACCAATTTGCTCCTCACATTTTTTTGGGATAGATATAGAATATATATATATATAGAATATCTAACACTTATGTGCCACAATTGAATATATATTTTTTTTTTATTAACCGCAGTATTATCATACTATATTCAGCTTATATAAGAAGTCACCTTCTATGTGCGTTATAATTTTACTATAAAGACGTATCACAATTTGTGGAAGCATAAACTGACACATTTGCAATTAGTTGCGTTTTGTGAATCTACAACATGCACCGCTCTGCCATTTCCATAATACTAATACGTATGATCATAATTTGGAAGAAATGTTTAGTAGTCTTGCTAACACACAATACGAAATTATTTTCTTCGTTGTATTTATCGAAATGGTCGAAAGGGAGGTGGGGTGAAGGGGCCGACTGACCTTTCAGCCTGTAAGCGCTAATTAATTAATTAGGCCATGTACTGTAATGTAATTAGTTTTGACAGCGGCTAAGTCATGTTCAAGGGCTGTTTTAAGAGCTCGCTCAATATTTCAACACCCGCCTCAAGACAGAGACCAACTCTCAAGAGTGTTGGAGGTGGGACTCAAGCCCGGCACCTTCCACCGCAGAGGCCCGCGCGCCGCCACCGAGCTACGTGAACACACCTGAGGAGTTACTCCGGCATCCATCCCACCCCGACCCCGACCACACGAGGGGGAACTAATAACATCTTCATCAAGTCATTAGTGATTTGGCTAATTAAAATGGTTGTTAAAACACATCTTCGTTGAATGCAATTAAAAAGCCGGTTGGTTGTTCTTGAAGCGTGTGCTAGGCTCGCAACGCCCGGAGCGGTGGATGGAATTTAAAATGCGGCCCTTGTGTTTTATAAATTAGTGAGTTTTCGTGTGCCACAAAAATGTTGTTAGATTTTGCCTTTGGGCGTCTACAGCGGCTAAGTTTTATCACCTTCTACCCTTTAATCAAAGTATCGAAACACGGATTCTGTGGTAAAGACATGGTCCCAATTTAATCTATTGGGCTTCGGATCATGCGATGATGAGCGGCAGCTTCGACGGCTGCTGTGGTCAGACTCAGACATATCACAAGGAGACATGAAGGACGCAGGGTTACCCCCCACACACACTTGCACCATCAACGTGCAGTGACAGACGTATATCACCACACAGACATCTCACAAGGAGACATGAAGGACGCAGGGTAGCCCCCACACACACTTGCACCATCAACGTGCAGTGACAGACGTATATCACCACACAGACATCTCACAAGGAGACATGACGGACGCAGGGTTACCCCCCACACACACTTGCACCATCAACGTGCAGTGACAGAAGTCTACCCCCCCCCCCCATATCACCCCACGAACAATGCACACTTGACACGACTAAACGTCTAAGCAACTATATACTGTTCAGTTAGAACAGTTTCCACATCACTTCGTGGACACGACACAATCTTCACCAACCAGACATTACACAATCCGACACGAAGGACCTCATTTGTCACCACCCAGGCATTACACAAACATGAGGGTTGTTCTCATTCATTGTGTCGTTTTCTCAGCTCATTCAAGACAGTAGAGTATATCATCATTAGCACCATTCACTCCATACAGTTCCAGCCACAGTCCCAGCCCGTCTATCACCCCTCCTTCAAGGACACTCGTCACCATGACATTCACGGCAGTAATTCTTTATATTATGTAATTCGCCAGTCCCGAAAAGTTTTAGTATGATTCCGTGAAATATCATGTCACAATGTACTATCGAGGAAATACAAGAAAATTGGCAATAATGTGTTACTCAAGTGATGACGAAGTGGGTAAGTGTTCGGCACTCTGCATATTGCGCACTTCTTTACACAACCAAGATGGCCAATGATTGACGTTCTATTTCATGCATTGTGACATATTGAACAGTAACTGCATTTCATCACCGAGTGGTTGATTATAAGAAAAACGCAGATGTTGCACAAGTTGTTACACACAGAACACAATCCACCAATACTTGGTTTCAGATGAGAGCGGTCATCCAACTTCTGACCCCATCCACGGTAGCTCGCGCGTAATTTGTTCGTGTTATGACGGGAATGCCTCATCTCCGTCGGCTAATATTGAACATCGATACATCGCACTCAGACACGGCAAACCCTGCCCTGCATGCTACTATCTTGAACGCAGATTTAGGTCCTTAATATTTGGGGTCGGAAGAAATGTTCTATTGCAGTTATGTCTACTTTGATACAACATCAATCACGCATTCTATTTGGTATAGTATTCGTTTTATCTACACAAAAAAGTTGAAGGAAGCCATATTGAATCATACGACCGATGGAGTGTTGTCTAATTATTAATCGGGAGTGCATGTTGTATTAATTCCCCGATGCTAGGCGAGCTATTGGCCGGTCTGCGAGCACGACCACCCAGGAGCAGGCTAGACCCGGGGGCGGCTGGGGGCGGCCAGACTCGCACCAAGCCAACAGACGGCGGCATAAATTTCACTCTTACATTCAGCTGTATCATTTATTCGTCGCGCTTCAGACAACAAATTTACGTATTTTTACAAAAGGATTAAAATGTGATTTCTTAGACGTCTCCAATCTTCTCGCGAGGCTCCTTGAGTCTATGCGGGTTAAGAGTCAGAGAGTTTCGGCGGCCACTTTACATCTTCTTCATATTCAAATTGGCTGTCCGAGTGGAGATGACGTTATTCTGTTGATATATCGCCGTGTGTTGGGCTAATTGCCTCTAGTTGGTTTATGAGTATGGGTTGTCTGGCACACTGTTGCTCATTGTAGAGTTGCACACACCTCGTCAAACGAGCGAGCCACAGGTCTTGAGGTTCAATGTTTACAAGTATATAAAACAGCACGGTGGAAGTTGCATGAAGGGCTTGAAACAGTTCTGGGGCAGCTTGGAAGCTCAGCGGGAGACTCAAACAGGTCTTCGGACATTCGGCTGGCTCTACGAGTGACGACATGGTTTCTTGTTACGGGATAACATAATAAAGGAGGATGGTGAGAGAGATGATGTGCAGCCTACCTTCTCCATTAGGGCCATTAATAACACAACACGAACCTGGCAATAGGGCCTATGTTGGGACACTCGCTGCGCGATTAAACGATTCACATGGTCGTGTACAACCGTGACAGTTCCCGGAGGTCTCACTAGTGACACACGTGGTTGACGTGGAGGATCAGGGCGTGTGGTCACGTCTCATTGGTCTCTAGTTGGACTCCAAGAAGAGAAGAGGGCTCAAGTGACCGACTTGATTCGAACCGAGTGTACATACCGAGCTTGTTTCATGGAGGAATGAATAACAACATGAATAAAACTTCTAGTTTTTATATTATATAGTGGTCAGCTCTAGAAACCTCTCTTAATATTGTACATCTGATTATGATAAAGTAAATGATAGAAATATTAACAATTTTGATTGAGATGTTTATGGCGTTGATTATTTTCCACTACAAGAGTTATAAAAACGTTTTCAACCCATGCACAGTGTAGCTTATGTTACTCATTAGTGTTAAATCATTTGCTGGCATGTGGTGTGGGAAATGTGTTACTCAACCTGTATTAAGCCAAGTCGATATATTATCTTTCGGGCTATGTAAACGTATAATAGAGGAACCACATATCACAACCTAGCTGGGTGGGCAACCGTAATATTTCAAACCACTAAATAAATTGGCATTTCAATTTGGAATGTTTTAAATCAAAATTAATAAAACCAAATTAAATGATATTAATAAAAATAAGCTTCTTCATTCCAAGGATATTTTAGTCAAGTCTATGACCTTTTCATATACAAATGTAAAATCTTTGAAGACAGAATTCCAGAATATTATCCAGAACTGAGTGTCATTACAAAATACTTGCCGCCTCAAACCTTGCTTGACTTTAAAATGACACCAGACCACGTGTCATTGCAACACACCTGCCGTCTCAATCCTTGCCTGACTTTAAATGACACCAGACCACGTGTCATTGCAACACACCTGCCGTCTCAATCCTTGCCTGACTTTAAATGACACCAGACCACGTGTCATTGCAACACACCTGCCGTCTCAATCCTTGCCTGACTTTAAATGACACCAGACTACGTGTCATTGCAACACACCTGCCGTCTCAATCCTTGCCTGACTTTAAATGACACCGCACCACGTGTCATTGCAACACACCTGCCGTCTCAATCCTTGCCTGACTTTAAATGACACCGCACCACGTGTCATTGCAACACACCTGCCGTCTCAATCCTTGCCTGACTCTAAATGACACCGCACCACGTGTCATTGCAACACACCTGCCGTCTCAATCCTTGCCTGACTTTAAATGACACCATACCACGTGTCATTGCAACACACCTGCCGTCTCAATCCTTGCCTGACTTTAAATGATACCAGACCACGTGTCATTGCAACACACCTGCCGTCTCAATCCTTGCCTGACTTTAAATGACACCGCACCACGTGTCATTGCAACACACCTGCCGTCTCAATCCTTGCCTGACTTTAAATGATACCAGACCACGTGTCATTGCAACACACTTGTCGTCTCAATCTATTCTACATACAGATATCTCTATCTAACAAGTAAACTTACCACAAAAATGTGTAAATGTACGGTAATTGCTCTTCTGTTACTCTTTTATGCAATCATTGCGTAATTTAAAATTACAGAGACCACGTGTCATGAATAACCCTACCCCCTCTTATCAATCCTTGCCTGGGGCATATGTACTTGCAACGTACTCTTCAATATCTTTGGTTTGCCTGACAGCCAATAGCACAAGCCCACGTACGATGCCAGCACATCTGTCTACTCAATCCTTGCCTGGCGTGTACTTGCAACGTACTCGTCAAGATCTTTGCCTGACAGCCAATAGCACAAGCCCACGTGTTATGCCAGCACATCTGTCTACTCAATCCTTGCCTGGCGTGTACTTGCAACGTACTCGTCAAGATCTTTGCCTGACAGCCAATAGCACAAGCCCACGTGTGATGCCAGCACATCTGTCTACTCAATCCTAGCCTGGCGTGTACTTGCAACGTACTCGTCAAGATCTTTGCCTGACAGCCAATAGCACAAGCCCACGTGTGATGCCAGCACATCTGTCTACTCAATCCTTGCCTGGCGTGTACTTGCAACGTACTCGTCAAGATCTTTGCCTGACAGCCAATAGCACAAGCCCACGTGTGATGCCAGCACATCTGCCTACTCAACTCAATCCCCGCCGCCACCTCGATTGCCTCTTAATGTATCGATTATTTAGTCGATGGCGAGGAAGCCGTTATAGCTACCTCCAGCGCCAACCTAATTGCATCAAATGATTAGGGTCTAGGAGAAACTTAACTATCTATTAGAAATTGATCCAATCATAACAAAATCATTAGATGGATGGTAATTTGTCTATTGGGCAGTTGAACAAAAAGCAGTGGCGTAGATTGATATCGCCGGTGGTCTATGCTGCCGGGCGCTGCCGCGGGCGTTGGGGGCCGCGGGGGAACCAAGTGAAGAGCAATTATCGACGTAGGTGTTCTTCTCTGCGACAGGGAAGTGGGATCTAATAGAAACAAGAAAGAAAAGTGTCGAAAGTAACAAAGCTTCGAGACGTACGTCCAATTCTTTTATGTTAGCTTATTGGGTCAGCGGCTACCTCCTGTTACTTATTAACTTAATATAATCCCCGTTTGAAAACCATTATCGCGCGAAAAGCTATTAGAGAGTCGAAGAGATTAGTAGTCTTATTATTTAAACAATGGTTTTTGTATACCAACGCCGGACCTTTTAGAACCGTAAGAAAGCGAACAGGGCAACGGGAGACAAAACAGAAAGGCGATTTCAAGAGCCGAGACCCCGACCTCTGGTGGCGAAGTTTTGAATGAATCGAACATTAATGTTAAAAGCTATCTCTGACAGGCGTTCAACAATGACTCAATAGTCCATTGTTCTACGAGATAGTGTGTGTACTGACAGGAGACCACGCAGAGCCAATATTACCAGCCATGAGTGGACACTTTCCGAGCATAATGCCTCAACTATTCGATCGATGTCATGAAATATAAAGTTATAATCATTCGTGTATCCTTTTGTGTCCATTGAAACTCGGCTTGCCATACACTGTATGCGTGTTGTATGCTTTCATTTCGTATTGTGAAGCAAGAGTTAATGGGCATCAGCATTCCAGACATTGCACTCATCTTGTGAGATATCTTTCAAGGCATGACTTCATATTTGCCAGCGCATTTTATTACATGGCATATCTGAATCACAAAGAGCTCCAGACAGTAGTTGGAGATATGCTTGGTTTTATATGATGATGGAATGATGTTTCAAAGAATGAACTCTTGGCTTCGTAACACTGTCATAATAGCCAGCGTAGAAACATAATTGCTGGGAAAGATAAACCAAAATTAAAGAAGCACTTAAATGTACTATAAAGATTAAGTGGGGATGACTGCATGCGTATTTTTTGTTACTGCGATCTTGAAAGGAAACAGAGAAAAACAAACCATTTCCATATTTTAATGACGGCTTGGTATCTAATTATTTACCTGTTTGAAATTAAAAGCAAACGCAAATAAGAAATAACGTTATGATTTCTTGTGCAAGCGCAGCTGAAAATACCCAAAGATAATATGAATCACAACCACAAAAAATCATTTCGCATTCGCGTATGAACAAAAAGCATCTAAAAATACCCGCATGAGGGTCGAACTAATTACGTGAAACGTATCCGTCCCGGTCTGCAGGCCGCAGCCCTATAGTTACCGGAGCGCCGGGCCTGCGTCCATCAGGAAATAGAAGCGCTACGCGCAACAGTTGTGTGGTCAGGAAGGTGTGTATAAAAACCTAATCTCCTATCGCCGATAAAGATGTATATCGTGACCATTAGGGAGTTGAAATCGTCTCTATTAGGACGCCTTTTGCAATAGGCTAATGATGGGCCATGTAGTATAATATAATAATCCAGCGTGCATGCTGCGAGTTGGGATGACCCGAGGCGCGATGGCGAGCGAGTCACGCAACGGGCCGGGGCAGCTCACGATCCTCTGCCCGGCGCACGACCACCCAGCCACCCGGCACACCCTCCCCTGGCTGCACACCCTCCCTCGCCAGCACACTCACCCTCACTGCCCACCCTCCCCCGGCCAGGGCAGCTCACGATCCTCTGCCCGGCGCACGACCACCCAGCCACCCGGCACACCCTCCCCTGGCTGCACACCCTCCCTCGCCAGCACACTCACCCTCACAGCCCACCCTTCCCCGGAAGCACACCCTCCCTCGCTAGCACACTCACCCTCACAGCGCACCCTCCCCCGGCCGGGGCAGCTCACGATCCTCAGCCCGGCGCACGACCACCCAGCAACCCAGCACACCCTCCCCGCCAGCACATCCTATCTACACAGAACACTCTCACTACACAGCAACTCCTTTCGCTGAAATGCTGAAAGGAAATAGATATTGCAATTATGAACCTTCTTGGCAGCTCGTCTAGATGGCTCTTGCTGTAACTTCAATTTCAATGAAAATAAATACTATGCTGTAAAACAAAAAGTAATAATTAAGAAACTCGTAAACATTGTCTTAACTGTAATGTATAAGTTCAAAATTCAAAATGGAGTGTGCCAATCAGCGATATATATATATATATATATATATATATATATCTTTTTCACTAAAAATACTCAAGTAATCACAATTATTATATATTAGGTTTTCGCCAAAGGAAACAACTATTACACGTCATATGGATTTCACTGATTGGATTTCTTAACATATATATGAATAATCGATTGAATTTTTCAATTTTCCAGTAAAAATATAATATAATATAAACATGTGTGGTTAGGTTTGTCACTTGTAGGCAAAATATTTCTCTTTTCTATATGCAGTATGGAAGTAATAACACATTACGTCGTCATATAGAGACTTCCCTTTTCTCTGCAGTAGGCCCTACGCGGTCAGCCATGAAACCAAAAAAACAAAACATTTCGTTATATTTGCAACATAAGTTAAACAATGGATGCATTTAAAAATCAGTGTGAAGGTAAATAATAATAATGATTAGTGCATTAAGTGGCTGGGGTACACTGTAATCTTGGCATGCAGACACACGGATGGCTCTATTACTTTCCCAGGCCCCTCGGCCCCTGAAGGTGACTTGCGATATCGCGTTGCTACTCATAGCTGTGATCACAAAACCTTCGCCGGTGTTCCCTATTCAATAACTAAGTTATTACCTTTATTAAAACCTATACAAATCATAATTCAACCATCTTTAATCTTCGCTTCGTGCTAGTGCCGATGTGTTCAGTATTTCCGAACATCTATTATGACTGTACTGGGAAGCAACAAGCTTAATGAACTTTGTGTGACTACATTCAATTCATCTTAAATGAGGTGAAGACATTGCAAAGGTTCTCAGACTGACAATATTGACCATGAATTCCTTACATTACGTACGTACTTATGAATGTTAATGATATTATCATTACCTATATTCAACCACTGCTGCTGAACTCACCATTCTTATATTGCCATACTACTACATTAACACACGACAAGGAATTCTACTAATATTATATTACGACTTACTACTAGCACTACTAATACAATTTTGAGTCACTGCTACTATCACTGGTCTGGATTAGAATCGTAGCCAAAATATAATAGATCTACGTGAAGTCTAAATATCACTATCTACCAAACACTACTACATTGTTCTATTATCCACCACTACTATTATACCGATACTACTACAGCTGTTTCTCATTAAACTACTTATGTTAATAATACTTATCCCACTAATAGAATTGCAAATACGACGACTCCTACTTTTCACTTACAATAATTGCTTTTAACACGTTTGTTACTTTTTATTCGCGAACCAATAACTATAGTAAAAAATGTAATAGAATTACGAGTTTGCCATGACATTTTATTTTATTGTTACATCATAAAATGTAAAATGAAAAATACGGAATAGGATTTACCTTGCTTGAGTGGTTCACATTCAAAATCTAAAACCAATTTACTAGATAATTTTATATTTATAACTGATGATATAAGTGTGTATAAGTGTACATTTTTTCAAATGTTTTCACACAGGTGTAAATGAAATTAATGTGTCAAACATTAACACAGATACATCATAAACATGGCTAGACTACCAGGATCCATTATACTTATCCGTACTTCTTATCATCAACTTATACACTGTACTTTTATAAATATAAAATAAATTAACGAACTAATCAACACTGTTAAATAATACAATAAATAAAAAATATTGTCAAATAATTACTATTAGGGCAAAATTATTGTCTATTCAATGCTTTTTCATTTAGGACATTTCCTTCTAATATCTAACAATATTAAAGTGTTTGCATCTGTATTTTTAATGAATTGTGTTCTCTTAAAATAAGTAAATGTTAACTATTCGAGTTTTTATTTATAGTTATAAATAATATAAAAATATGCACTGTAAAATATTTGCCCACGGTAGCAGCTGCTCCATTGTGTTACAGCAATTTCATCAACCCCCGCCTGCACCAAGAAGCCGTGCATTGAATGTGTTGCTATGTTATTAGACGGGAGGATGGCGGGGTGCAATCAGCATGGATGGTGGAGGTGCCGGGTGCAACATATGTTGCTTTGTTCTTGTCTATCCGATTTAAGCTAAGTAAGAAAAGATGTTTGAAGGGTTACAAAATATTCTGAAGTAAAAAATACTTATTTTAGTAACTATCAACGTTATCACTTATCACAATCCAATTTTCTCATTTAAGTTTGCCCGTTATAAATGTTATTTTATATTTTTTTATTTCACTCGAAGTTAGTTAATACAATCAATAATCGTGATACAATTGTACTGTTTAATATGCCTCCATATATGTTGATATTTTATTTTGAATGCATAGGATATTTCAACATATTAGATAACAATTTACATAAAGATGTATTGTATTGTATTATAGATGAACACTTTTGGGTGTATACATAGTTTTATTATTAAAACACTTGCACTAGCAAGGCAGAATAGGTCAAATAGCTTTGCTTGTCGTACGAGGCCACTAAAGACACAATATATAACTTGCTTGTTCAGAGCATATATATTTATTTTATACATTAGAGTAATATTCCCTGCCAAGGGAATGCGCATGTTTCATAAGATACTAACAATAGGCTGCTTTTCGTATATTTAATTGCCATAAAAGATCCAGTCAAGGCATACCAGGCTTTTCTCCAACCATAGTAACTCAGAGAGTTATCTTGTTGTTAAAACGATGTATCACAAGAAAATAAACGAACATAAAATCTGACGATTTTCTCAGATTTTTTCCACATACGATTAGATCGTAACCAGTAGTTTGATATCCGTTTACAAGAACATTACTTAGCTCTGAGCGATCCCATGTAGGCCTACTAATTGAAGTCATAAACCATGTCTGCATGACGTGTTTACGCGCATAACGTGAGAACGCGCATTTTCTTCCACTCAGTATTTTGCACGACATTATTGTGTAACTGTATGTTTTACTTTCGACGTGTTCGATTGCACTGCTTTCTAACGTCGTAACTGCGCACCTGATACCACAGCAAATAAAACAACAAACACACCTACCAGTAAAACCTTACTTGTACTAAACTACACTCAGGTTGCAAGGTAACGGTTAAGTGTCCTGCTAGTATAGAAGCAATAATACCAAATTATTCAGTTTCTACAATGAGGAATGGGCAAAATAAGTATTTCTGAAAACGGAGGTACATAAGTACCTGCGGTATTTCTTTGGCCAGAATTTGTTACTCGTTTCCTTTCGACGTTTGTAGTTTGCATGACATTTTTGAGTAGAAAAATACAATCAATTAAACGATTGTTTAATTGATGACTGAGAAAGATTTATTAAAACGAAAAATCAAAAAGAGCCAAAATTATGGAACGTACTGAAGTATCAGATTGTCGAAAGTTGTCGAAGCCCGGTAAAACGTCCTTGGCGCGAGGCCCCGTGCTCGAGACCCGGTACAACGTCCTCGCCGTGAGGCCCCGCGCTCGAGACCCGTCCGGTCAGCTGGTTTTTTCCTCGGCGATAAGAATGTGAGGATTCCAGCGGCGGTATGCAAGCTCGTCCTCCATCCATCTGGTTCTCCATAATGTTTATTACCTCCTGATCCGACATTCGTCTTCCGCGGGGCCAGGCGAGTTCTGCGGCCACCGCGTCTCGACCGTGGGAACCCGAGGATGTCGCCCGAATTCCTCCTCCAGGCTTCGTTCATCCTGCGGCGCCTGCAACGCTGGCTCGCCGGTTTGCCCGGCGTATTCCCGTTTTTTCCAGAAGCTTCGCTCAAGATAGTAGATGGACGCACCTCGAATATTAAACACTTTCCGTCTCTCTCCCTCTCTCCTCCAGCCCATTGTCTTTATTTCTCTCTCTCTCTCTCCTCCTCACCCTCGGTATGTTCGTCTCTCACAGGAATGAATGACATCGCATTGTTGATATTTTTTCCTCGACTCGTCCAACCTTCTGAAGATGGAACTGAGATATAGCGGCGACCTTCAATTTGTCACTCAGGTGGTATGATAGCAATGCTAATATTTAGACGAAAGCGTTGGTGAGAGATGAAGCGAAGATGAGAGGAATGACGCATGACGCACAGAAAGACAGTCATACGAAGGCAAGTGCACAAGGAGAGACGATCCTATCTAGAAACTGTTTCAAACTGTCTGTCTGTCCTTGAAGCAACGGTCTGTATCACCCCCGCAAACATATCCTTATCTAATGCCGCAATGCTCGAGGTATGTTGCACTTTAACTGCAGTCAGACGTGATACGTACATGGTATTGCATTAAGTGTTCATCTTAACGACTGCTTTATACTTGGATTGTGACGGTGAAATTGCTAAACGTAGCAAATAAATGTGGCAAAGCCATAAAACGGACAACTTGGGTGGGTTTCTTAACACGTTTTAGAAAAACTAATTTCTGGGAACCATTCAATGTTTTATATATTCTTCATGGAATTATTACTCGGATTGATAACAAATGGCCAGTCTTTGTACATCGTAATGTCAAGTACAACTGGTACACTTAACATTGAGGTCAAATGAAGTGAGAAAATAAAAACCAAACAATTCCATATAAGTGTATTTCGATATTTATTCTAAAAGGTACCTGATAAATGCATTGAATCGTAAATATCAATCAATCTTTATTAGAGAAACCTTAAGTCCTAAACATGAGAAAGGAATGTCTTTTTTTTATTGTTTTTTAGAAATCAAACTGGCAAACTAATGTGTTACAAAGGAAAATTATATATTAGGCTACTTCAAGCATATTTTCCGCCTTCTTTGTTGTTTTTTGTGTGAATAAGTGCACATATTTTATATTTACTATGAATACAAGGTAGGCCTAAACGTTTTGGCAATGCTACTTGTTGAAACCTGAGAACTCGACCATCAAAATACAGTAATACTACAAAACGACTACAGATTCAAATATTTTACTTGAAGATAAAATATTTGCAGGCAATAAATTGCCACGTTGTGTTTTGATAGTAAATCGCGAAATGATCATTATGTAACCGAAATGACAATCCACATAGGCGTGCGCAGGGGGGGGAGGGGGGGGGGAAGGGGGCTGCCCCCCCATTAGGATAGGTGAGCTTTTATTAAAAAAAAAAAAAAACGCCTGTATACGCCTGCCGATCGTAAAAGACGAGAAGAGGACCTTCCTCATATTAAATATATTCCTCAAACTGTCACTGTTTCTCCAACTGCCTTGCTCGTTTGACCCGGGAAAGAATAGGTCCAGGATAGGGCCTGTCGTAATGGGCGACCAAAATGCTAACGCCTGACGTAACGGTTCTAATCTTACCTGAAGTCCTAGATTGGAATGACGTTGGAATCAGCTGACCGGCCTCAACATCAACTGTTGCCCTACCGCCAAGATTTTTGGCTTTGGGACTGATCACTTCCTTCACTTTGTAACAATGATATCACTGATATCCACAAATGATTGTGTGAAATTAACCTATTGAACAGACAACCTGTACTCCTCCTAATATGCTTAAAACACGTTTAAAAAAGCATGTCTTTAAAAAATCTCCTGCTGCGCTTTTTGTGGGGGGCATGATGTCGCAAATAGGCGCCGCCGTGAAGTACTTTCATTGGGAATTTATTGTGCCCCCCCATTGATCCACCTCTGCGCACGCCTATGACAATCCACGTCCATTTTCCTATTTCGTCCGTGAAACAAATGCTAAAGGAAAATGGGGCCATTTATTTGGAGCATTGTTTTGCATACTAATAAAGGTATACATTCATGTAGCATAAACACTGCATAACGGCAGCTAGCACTGCATAAAGATTTATAAAATAAATGTAATTTTGTACTCGGCAGTCTGCATCATAATTAATTTATATAAATTATAGATAAAATGTTAAAAGTGAGTAGAAACACAAATTATGGTCTGAATCCATAGCCTTATAATTAATTATCTAGTCGCATATTTACCACACATCACTTTCACTTGCTCAACGCAAAGCATCTAGGTTATACTCGTCAGGTATTTAAACGATCTTCTTAATTATTAATGTTAATGTGTCGTACATACATGAAGCTCGTGTTAGGAGATACTTTACATTGTAATTGATTGATGACTCTTTGATGGAGCTTCTCAAAGCCTCCGTTGTCATGTAGCCTCCATATAGAGACTGGCTGAACCAGTTCTCTCTCTCTCTCTCTCTCTCTCTCTCTCGCTCCTCATCCCATGTTCGAACGCATTACGATCTACATTATTTATGAAGGTTTATTCAGAAGTGCAGTTTATTGTCCTGGAAATGTAAATGTGCATCTCATTTTAGAAGTGTATATTGAGACGGTTTATGTGAATGGTACCATGTTAATGGACCGGTACTAAAATGGTGTTTGTATTTGAGGATATTTCTTTGCCGGTCGAGGTTGGGCACATAGGCTACTCATAATTTAGTCAGTTTTACAAAATACATTTGTGTGTAATTCTTTCTGCAGGATATACATCTTCTTACCCAACTCTTTATATAAATAATCAAGAATAATAATTATTAATAATAATAAATATTGAGTCAATTACCAAAATATATTTGTGTGTTCCACCACTGGACAACCATTTATTCCTGATTCATGTAATGCGTGTGTGTCAAATCTGAAAATTTGTGGTTATATAAAGTCAGGTATAATCATTTTGCAATGATGAGATTCGTAGGTAGAGAATAAGAGTCGGTATAGAAGAAGAAATAAAATGCAATGTATTTGTCTCAATATGTTCTTACATATTATTCGACAGTCTTTAAAAAATTAAAAATGTTTTTTTCCGAGGAATATGGGGCACGTTACGTTCCCCATTTCAATAAGTATAGTAAGTTGTATATGTAGCTACGAGATCATGTTCTTAAAATTATTAATGGAACCTGCAATTTATTAATTGGCTTCTATTTCATAAGTATCGTCTAGTTGTTCTACATTAAAAAGTTAACCTATGACATGTTTTACTTGATCAATAGTTATCTCGCAGTCAAAATAGTTTGGGAACCCCTTGTAATGAGAACTGTACAGGCTAATGTCTGAGGAGTTCTGATTGTTTGTGGTGGGAATCGAGCATTACCTCAGAGGGAGATCTTTTCTGCCTGTCAGTGTTTTTTGGAACAACACAAGCTTGGCGTATCCGGCGTACTTTACCGTAGTTATTTCCCGCTACCCATTATTTACGATCTTCAGTGTATTTGTCTGATGTAATTTATCAGATAATAAGCAAGAACGAACATCATATTCTATTTTGTTTCCAGAACAAGTGGCATCGGCGAAGTAACCCCACTATTACACTCTTACATCCAACTTGACGTTGTAATGATTTTTCAATTGGATTCATTTTTACCTTATAAACGTGGTTACCTGAATCTATGACTACCATCGAATCCTATATAGACAAGCTTTTGCTAGAAGTTGCCCTTGTGACCGATAGATGGTGATAGGTGATGTCATCTATTAATTGTAATTAACAAAGACGCACATGTTTCATGTAATTATAAATCCACTTCTACAAATTCTTTCTGCCTTCGGGCCATTTCATTCTTTTTCCAAACGTTCTGCCTTCAGCAACAAAACCATCACATCTGTATTCTTATCATACTTCTCTTAAGGACACTGTCCGGTCGAGATTGTCAAGCAAAAGGAAACTGTACCTTATTGCCACCATCCAAACGTCCAAACGTCATTAATCGTTTATAAACATGAACATCGATTTTAAATAAGATTCATGAAACACCTTATTGGGTTGAAATGAACGATTCAAAATTCCGTCTACGGCATACGTATGTAAGTTTTAAATGTAACCTATTTTAACACGTTTATGACCAAATGTATTGACATAAAACAAAAACGTCCATTCTAACGTTTCGAAAATGTCAAAATCATTCACTTGGACAAAATAACGTCCCTCACTGGGTATAATCGAAAATTGTATTACAATTGTTCCATGAGATTCCATTACAAACACTATAGCTTATACAACAAGAAGTAGTCACATAACAAACGAGCTACTTTCATTTCTACGACACCTTTATCCTGACCAACATTCATAAACAAACTATCGTCGTTATCGCAGTTATGCTGTTATCCAATAAATAATTAAACATATTGGATTCTCTCACTTCAATAGTATTATGTGTGAAAATTCTAATGCTGTACATAGCTTCATGAGTCATGAGAATCGTTGACACTCTAATGTTGATTTCCTCATTTTATGCCCCACGTTACAGATTAGTCATCAATCAATTTATTTATATCGATGGGGGTTGGAATACGAAACAGTAAACGCAGGTATAAATGTATAGTTCATGAAATAGATTCTAGGACAATCGCCACCCCCATCCTCCCCCTCCCCCAGAAAGCAATCAGATTAAAGCACCACATGAAACATTCTGTGTAACTTTTTCTGTTAATTTAGCAATATTCCGCGTGTGTTAATTTTTAACGATGCTTTACAATACACACATTGTTGGTGACTTGTGCTATGTAAACAACGAAGAGTATAGAGAATGAAAGGAAGAAGCAATGATGCGATTGTTCATCATCGAAAGAGGATACAAACATTGTTGGTTTCAACACTTCCAACACACTAGTATAATAGTTATGCCAAGTAATGTTGTACTTTATATCCTCTTTATTAGGTTTTTAGAAATAATAACCAAAGAGAACCTGCGGTACCGGTAACTGATAACTATTTACATATTAAATTAATATATGTTATATGAAAACAAATTGTCAGCTTTATTAGTAGAAAGCTAGTTTCTTAGAAAATTCGTTTTTATCTTACAATAATAGTAGCAATAAAGAATAAATATTCATTTTGCTTCGTTTCTGGCCAGCCATTCAGGTCCCGACAGATAGGCTACATTTCCCCAGGCTGCTTCATCCTGATGCATTTCTATACTCACCTCTTATCTCTAGCGCATTAAACATTATCTCTAAATAATTTATTAGATATCTCAGTTTTAATTCAATAAAATCGTTTTATTTGCACGTAACACAAGCACGACTAACTTGTACGATCGCATTGTCATGCAGTACTCGATGCATGAAAACAACACTCTATCACGGCCACGCACGGCTCGCATAGATGAATCTGAAACTAAAACATAATAAACAAAAAATGAACACTGTTGGAGTGAGTTATACGGTACCACGGCAGGAACAAGCCTGTGCAATGTGGTCTAAATATGCCATACAGCCATATTATTGAATATCGTTCATAGTTGCACAAGGGAGAGATGCTGGGAATGCGCGGCATGAATAGAATGTCGGATATGGAACACAATCTTCCAGCATCGTATGATTAGCAAATACCTTGGGCGCGATTCAGTGCAGGTGGGTATCGGCAAATTGAAATTAAAATAGCTCGCGTCCTTCAGCTCATGAAGTTAACTATACGAGAGATGTTCTGAGGTTGGCTGGCTTTGTTTCGTTTAACAACCTCTCTGGACGGGCTGCTGGGTCCATTATCGGCTACTATATTATTTATCACGAGCAGGTCGAACTGATTTATTTCGCATACATCCCGGAATAATCTCACTCGTGTACAGCCCAGTGCAAGACATATTAACTTGCCTGTGCTGTGCTGTTCGGGACAATCCGGTGACGAGTTTTGATGGGGAGTAGAGATCAGGGCCTGGATTCACAAGAGGGCCTATTTTGGTCTTATCTCTAAGACAGGCCTAACTTGCAACCTCGAATAAAACCAGGAAAATATTTGAGAACAGATTTTAAAACATATTATTGGAAAGTTCATTGTATTCTTGTTCTCACCAGAAATTAATAACTTTTTCATGTGATCTGAGTCTGGATTTACAAGCGGTGCAAAGTTAGGCCGGTCTTAGAGATAAGACCAAAATAAGACTTAGGACCTCTTGTGAATCCGGGCCCAGGGACCCAACACATTCAGTCTACGTTTCACCGGCATTGTTCATTTATGCTGTGAGGATATTCACAATATTGTTTATGTTTTCTCTTTTAGAATTGCACAATGCCAGGATTGTCCAATATAAATCCTGACTTGCTGCCCTTCTACCTGCTTTCACCTATAAAATATCACTTCTGCTAACAAATTGCTGCCTTACGTCAAATCTATACTAGTAGTGCAAACTGTCTGAATAGTATACCAATTTGTACTTCAAATCTTATTCGTGTATAATGTATATAAAAAATTGTATTCACCTTATCCATGTGGTTCTATGCATAGGTCTACACATTAAAAAAGTGCACGCGTTAAAACTCGAGTACGGTAAACCACGACCACATGAAAAGCAAATTACTGTCTGTAACAATAAGCTTATTTCCGTATTTTGGGAGTTTCGTCATACTGCATACGTACAATGTGTACTGTACACTACAGTGCATTACGATCACGTGAAAGTAACACCCATCGTTTACCTCATAGTCATTTGGGTCGTCGCAAACTACATGTATATACAGACATAAGCACAGCAAGTGTACGAGTTGTCTTCTATAATATAGCTAAATTCTATTCTATTATATAGCTAAATGTGTACAGTGATACAGTCTTGTTTCAGATTATTCGTTAGGGAATTTAATGTATCGTCCCCTCCCCCCACCCCCAGGTACCTACATCCCCTCAACCCCTCACCACCACACACCGAACCCCGACATGTAGTGCGTGGTAAAGGGGTTAGGGGTTTTATGAACTATGCAAATTTAATCAATGTAAATTGTAAATGTATAACAAGGGTAACATGGGCTCGGATAAACCATCCTGGCATCCAGCTCTCATCTAATACAAGGTACCAATTCAATAACTTCGTTAAGCTCCGTTTTAGCAAGCTCGGTTTGGTACCCATGGTTTCAACAAACATTACATTCAAAATGCAGGTTAATCGCCATGTTTGTTCGAAGAGAATTTTCGCATACGTTTAAAAAGTTGGTGAACCGGTGTACTAAGGCATCGGATTCGGATCATGTTTTCCGAACGATTTTCCTTTTCTCATTGACCGTTTGACATCTAGGTTTCTAAGAGCAGTACTTCGAGTATGGAAGTTTTGATTTTGATTGAGGGGTAGGGCGGGGGGGGGGGGGATAACCGACAAATTGATTACTCCACCGTATCCTACGTACTATATGCATATTATATAGTGTATGCTTACTTGGGAAGGAATGTCCAAGGATGTTATCAAGGAATCCTTTTTCTTGTATTCGCCCTACGAACGAGGACAATTTGAAGGGAACAAAATTATGCGGATTGTCGGTAGACGGAATGGTGTGATAGCGCTGAAAATGTGTGTTTATAGCGATGCACTTAACAGATAGGATCATAAGATGTCTGTTGTAGAGTGCGTCGATATACAATAAACTCACACACGTGTTTCATTGTAACAAGGCTGTAATTCAGGAGGTCTACGGTTCGATTACCGTTTATGGCAATCCTAACGGGTCACAGAGTCATCCAGGCGCGTAACTAGGCATCGGTAACCCGGGTAGATACCCGGGTAAAAATTCCCTAAGTATAAGTTCCTTGCATGCCTACAGCTATTACAATTCCACTAGGACCAACCGCCCAAACCTAGCCCCAAACTTAGACCAAACAGCCCCAAAACTCAATAGTACTTAATCATTCTCGTCCATTTTTCCATTTGTGTTTAAGTTTTCTGGTTTGTGCACTACACAAACGACAGTATTTCAGTTTTGCATTTAGTACGGCAATTTTTCTGAAACGCTCAGAAATCACTCTAAAACCCCGAATTTTAAAAAAATCGCCTGCGGCGCTGTTGTTGAGGGGCTCGCCCCCCAAACCCTCCTGCTATTTTTGCCTGAAGGGCCGCATCTTACCCGGGTAATATTAGTAACCTGGTTACGCCCCTGGAGTTATCTCTATCGGTTGAGTAAAGGTGAGGGCACCACCTCTTGCTGAGTGACTGGCTCGATCTCCTGTGAGTGGCATCTCGAATGTACTGTGCGGTGGCGGCGTGTAAAATACCCGACTGCCATCGCGGCTCCGGCCTAGCTCACAGAGCAATAATAGAGACATTCAAGCAGAACACACACACAGTCACTTTAGATCTCTAAGCCGACGAATTGTCATGATTAATTCTTTACTCAGTATACGTGCGCATCCCACAGGCCAATTTGAAATTTATCCTCGAAAACCTGAACGAAGTGATTGGACGTTTTATAAACCCAATATTCGTGCACGGTAGGAAAGCCATTTGCTAACAAAAGACAAAGTCAAAGCGATCATCAACAACAATGGGCCATGTCGGCCGACGAAGGCAACGTGCGCTAGCCAGGCTCGAATCTAGCAAGCAAATGGTGGCGTGACATTGGCCATCTGATACGGAGACTGTCTCAAAACTACAAACACAAAAGATTCTTCTTGACTTTTTTTACCACCCTCGTGGATATTAGACGTCTCAGTAAAGATTGTTCGGAGTGAATGAAAGTGTGTGGAATGAGTGAAACAGTGTGAAATTATGTGGTCATTGAAGACAACGCTCACGCTGTATCCATGGATTCGATACAGAAATAAAGATGTGCTGGGAAGAATTGGTTGTTAGGTGGTGGTTTTGTTCCTGCCGAAGAACAAACATTGGAGTCTTTGAACACGTGCTATACTCTTTTATCACTGTCACAAGGGTCAGCTCTGATTGGTCCACGTTTAGCAAGGCGTTAATTACTTTTGTCCCAGATGGAAAATAAATATATTATTTTGTGGATCATTGTATTTTTGTAGATATTTTAGAGTTGATTAAAATAACATGCTTTACCCGTTTTCCCTGTAAGTTATTTCATATGTATATTACCGCTGTACTCCCCCCCCCCCCCCATGTACTCTTTATCAACACGTTTTTGATTACGTAAATCAAGAAAAAATTATGTCAATTGCACAATTGGTAATTAAAATAAATATTAAATACAATTAAAGTAAAGGGTGTGGATGCCTGCGTTGTTGAATGTTGAGCAAGCAAGGTATGCATGTGTGGATATTAGTCCTGGAGGAGACTTGTTCGCAGAGTAACAATACTACTTATTACCAACTTTAAACAACAAATGGTCTACTTGTTGACGTCCATGTTGTACATGTACAGTCTCTAAAAAAACGACAAATCATAGTTTATTAGTCACAGCCAGTTAGTGCACAGAATCTTTACTTCCAGCAAATGACTGACTGTGATGTTTATATAAAGAGATATTGTGGATAGGTAGAACTGGGTAAAAATGTGACTGAATGTTTTTGAGTAGTGTACTATGCATTCACAAACACAATTTTTGTAAACGAAAAAATTTGACAATGACTAAAATTAATATGAAAGCGAAGAAATTAGTTGAATCTGCAACAGAATTCATAGTTCCCACGTTACGTCACAGCGGCCATGATTGCGACACAATTGAGGAGGACCAATCCTAGATCACTGGCAAATACTATTTAAATTTAATAAATAAACCTTATTTATAATTTAAAAAGTAAACATACGTAATAAAAAAATAAAAAAATACTGCAGGTATCAATTTCATTTCAAAAACAGGCTGGATTTTAAATAAGAATGTCTTTGTTCTACCACAACAGCCTTCTTTTGTTTCTCCATGGTAACGTCAAAGTTTGATCACAAATGTGGCCTCCATTCGCAAAGATGTGACGTACGTGCAACCTATGAATTCTCGTAGGCTCACAAATATATTGTAGTCTTTAGAAAAGATACTCTAGTCACAGATGTCTAGCTTTTAATTGATGATTTGCTTATTGAGGTTTAGCCAATATCTTGGAAACCACGGAAGCTGAAGTGATTGCCTTGAGTTAAAGGCCACAATCCACGCATGAAGCAAAGTTAGCATCTTATTTCTTCACTTTGACATTTATAAACGTTATCGTTTTACGCATTATTCTCCATACATTCCAAATTCTTTTATTTAAACTCATCTAAATACTTGTTGATGTGCACGTTGCTCAACACGGGAGCTATCTGAGACTGGGCTTCATCAACATATTATCAATCCTGCACCTTCATGGTGTTTAGGCGGAGGACCAGTACTTAGACAGTACGAGAAAGTGGACTGTGAGATTTCATAGGTGAGATGAGAATTGATGGACTTACCCAAGTGATGACTTGACGGCGCGCCACTGGATGCATAAGATGGGCGTATTTGTAAGTCCACCATAGACAGTAAGAAAAGAAAAATACTCGAGTATAGAAGGAAAGTATGAAGTATGAAATGCCTGGAGCGAGAGGTCGAACTCAGGACTGCAGAGATGCGAGGCGATCGACTGACGTAGCGTGGAGGTCACCAGGCGACAGTTAGCAGACACAGCGAGATTGGCGGTTGAGATATACGGAGAAAAACTATAAGAACTGCACTTGTACTTGTAAGAAACACTGTATGATAGGCTAGGTTATTTGAGGAAGAAAACTCATTCAGGCAGGATGGGCTACACATAGGAAAATGGAGAAATGTCACCACGAGACGATGAGCTATACACGAACCGTGCGTTGCGAGGCAAAAACAGAACAATACTGACAAACAACGAACTCGGGACCGGCAGTGCAGCCGATAAGCGAAGGGGAGGGAGGGGTGAATCAAGTGACGTGATACTAGAATACACTACAAACTAAACATCGGCGCGAAAACATGGCTTAAGCTTATCCTAAGTTTCCCTGGATGAATGAAGAACATCATACAAGACGTGGTTCCCACACAACTAATCAATCAATCAATCAATCAAATATAAGCGACCTGCAGACTCAAGTAGTTTTCCAAGGATTTACGGTAGATAAAACCTCAAAAACTCTTCCCTTTGACAACTGGGGTTTGCCATATAGTCCAGCATCAAATGGAATCCTGTGCAATTTCGAGTAAAGAGTATAGCACCATATACCAATGTGTTTATAAGGTTTCACAGTATTTAGCGCACTTTGGTGCCAGAGCGATATCTGCGACTGGGGGCGGGGGCGGTGCCCCCAATTTTGACTACGCATTGCATTGAATATCGCTCAATTACGGCCAAACGGTTGGTCTGACAACGAAAATGATGATTATAAAATATATGTGTGTGATTGATAAATATTTCCTTGTCACAATTATTCATGTACGGTACATAGTGCGAAAGTTATCGTCAATTAAGTAAAAAATGAATATATTCTCAATATATAAAAACATGGGACAACCATATATTATCAAAACATTACAAACATATTCATACACGTATAGAAATGTCAGAGTGTTGCCATATCGGTGATTTTTTTTTCATAATTTTATCTTTAAGCATTTTGTATTAGTGAAGTATTAAAGACAAGAATGCGTGGGGCTTTTGTGCGCCCGCTGAACACAGGTGTAATGCATAGAAGCATTGGCAATCATAATATTGTACTATTTCGAAAGAAAAGTACACTTATATCTTCGTTTTAGTTGTAAAATAATAATTTGGATGGTGCCAAGCTCCAAAATTAGGCGTTTACAAGTTATACATAAAAAACAAAATGGCCGACTCTCATGAGGTTTTTCCTATTTATCTTCACAATCGTGCATTTTTTGGCAAAACTTAATATGACAAAAATTGTTTCTAGTAAAATTCTACACACATATGATACTTGGATATTTTCATAGGGAGTACTACTTACGTACAAATTTAATTTTTGTATGTGTGCATCTGAACTCAAATGTACAAAACTTGGCTCCCGTTCGCTTCTTGATGAAGCAACTGTGACCTACGGGAGTATTCTTAATATCTTCTTTTAAGCTCATCAAATAGTAATATTGATGGTGCCAAGCTCCAATGATAGGCGTTTACGAGTTGCATGTGAAAAACAAAATGGCTGTCACTTCAGGTGGTTTTGGCAATTTATCTTCATAACCGTACTATTTATGACATAATCTAACATGACAAAATATATTTCTTGTAAAATTCTACATACAATTCATATTCAGGTATTTTCATATGATTTACCATTTACCTACACATTTAGATTTGTTTATGTTAATCTGTACTCAAATGTACAAGCATTGGCTCCCCTGGGCTACTGGATGAAGCAAGTATGGACTATGAGAGTAGGCTTAATCTCTTCCTTTTAGCTTATAGAATAATAATTTTGATGGTGCGAAACTCAAGTACTAGGCGTTCAAGAGAAACACGCAAAAAACAAAATGCCCGCCAATAGGGTGTATTTAGATGTACATCCGTCGGTTGTTTGATGAAGCAAGTATAGGAGTGGGCTCAATCTCTTCTTTATAGCTTATAAAGTAATAATTGTGATGGTGTCTACCTTAAATATGGGGCATTATCGAGTTACACGTAAAATACAAAATGGCCACCACTATAGGTAGTTTTTCCAATTTACCGTCATAACCGTACGTTTTATGATAAAATCTAATATGACAAAAATTATTTCTTGTAAAATTGTACACACATGATATTTACATATTTTTATAGGACTTACTATTAACCTAAAAATTAAAATTTCTTTATGTTAATTAGTACAAAAATGTTTTTTTTTTACGTGTTTCTCTTGAGTTTGGCACCATCGAAATTATTATTCTATAATTTAAAAGGAAGAGATTGAGCCCACTCCCATAGTCCATACTTGCTTCATCAAGTAGCCCAGGGGAGCCAATGCTTGTACATTTGAGTACAGATTAACATACACAAATCTTAATGTGTAGGTAAATGGTAAATCATATGAAAATACCTGAATATGAATTGTATGTAGAATTTTACAAGGAATATTTTTTGTCATGTTAGATTTTGTCATAAATAGTACGGTTATGAAGATAAATTGCCAAAACCACCTGAAGTGACAGCCATTTTGTTTTTCACATGCAACTCGTAAACGCCTATCATTGGAGCTTGGCACCATCAATATTATTATTTGATGAGCTTAAAAGAAGATATTAAGAACTCTCCTGTAGGTCACAGTTGCTTCATCAAGAAGCGAACGGGAGCCAAGTTTTGTACATTTGAGTTCAGATGCACACATACAAAAATTAAATTTGTACGTAAGTAGTACTTCCTATGAAAATATCCAAGTATCATATGTGTGTAGAATTTTACTAGAAACAATTTTCGTCATATTAAGTTTTGCCAAAAAATGCACGATTGTGAAGATAAATAGGCAAAACCTCATGAGAGTCGGCCATTTTGTTTTTTATGTATAACTTGTAAACGCCTAATTTTGGAGCTTGGCACCATCCAAATTATTATTTTACAAGCTAAAACGAAAATATAAGTGTACTTTTCTTTCGAAATAGTACAATATTATGATTGCCAATGCTTCTATGCATTACACCTGTGTTTTGCGGGCGCACAAAAGCCCCACGCATTCTTGTCTTTAATACTTCACTAATACCAATCGCTTGAAGATAAAATTATGGAAAAAAATCACCGATATGGCAATAGTCTGATATTTCTATACGTGTATGAATGTGTTTGAAATGTTTTGATAATATATGGTTGTCCCATGGTTTTATATATTGAGAATATATTAATTTTATACTTAATTGACGATGACTTTCGCACTATGTACCGTACATGAACAATTGTGACAAGGAATTATTTATCAATTACACACCAATATATTTTATAATCATCATTTTCGTTGTCAGACCAACCGTTTGGCCGTAATTGAGCGATATTCAATGTAGTGCGTAGTCAAAATTGGGGGCACCGCCCCCGCCCCCAGTCGCGGATATCGCTCTGGCACCAAAGTGCGCTAAATACTGTGAAACCTTATGAACACATTGGTATATGGTGCTATACTCTTTACTCGAAATTGCACAGGACTATGATTTTCGACACTTTGATGCTGGACTAATAATAAGGATTCGTATGAGTAAAACCTACAAGTAACGTCTCCCCCCACCCCCTCACACCCCCGGAAAACACTTCCGACATGCCTGTATACATACACACCTGGCATTCGGAGATATTAGTCATTACTTAGGTCATCTATCACAAACACGTTGATGCAGAGATAGTTTCAAAGTCTGCTGGAAATCTCGACGTAAGAATGTAGACATGCGTGGGTGTTGATTGGCATTGTTGATGTTGTTTGGCTGGCATATTACTTCTGCCTGACCCTGACTCACGCTGGTTCAACTAAGGGGACAACTATAAACAAACAAGCGCGTTTGTGTGAGAGAAGATTGAATGAGATCGATATCGATGTCAAACAGTTCTGCTGTAACCATCGTACTTGTATTTGATTCTTTATATGAGTAGCTGAATTCAGTGCGCAAAGCTCGACAATGCACGGTGCATAAAATTAATTTTGTAAGGCCGAACGATAGCACGGATGTTCTCAATATACAGTTGTACATGTTATAGAACTGAAAGTATGTACCGTTGCACTTACCTACAAAAAAAATGTTTAGAAATGAACAATAAGAGATATAAGATATAGATAAGATATATAAGATATATATAAGATAAGAAATATATTTTCATGCTTTTGGATTTTATAAAACGTCAACAAGTTAATTTTCATATTTTACTTGCTAATCTATAAAGTGTTGGTTACATGGCTATTGAGGCGTTCATAAATCCTTGTTTGACAATCATGAAAATGTGTCTGTAAAATCAAATGTGTCTGATCTTCGGAAACGTTTTCTGCCAATTTCCAAACGGGTCCTTTTAACATAACATGGTTTTGTTCACATGTTAGCCTTCATTTTTTCAAAAATACTAATTATTATGAATTTCTTTACTGGCTGAACTTGATTTTTGCAATCATAAACACATCCATTATGCGTGTTCTTGTTTTTAACTCACAGCCACATTTCTTGTGATTGTGTTTACGTATTGAAAATTATCTTGTATCTTCGTCGGGTAATTGAACTTTGAACTGTATTTTATGTTTGCCTCCCGAGTTTGTATGAACATAAAACGAGGCGAATTGTTGTTGGTACTGTAGCGCGGCGAGTGGAAACAGGTGTCAGTTGGATAATGCGCTTTGTTTACAACTTTATAACAAATTGACACACTAACATTAGTGTTAGTTTGAGAATAGTAGTTTTCCAATCATTATTCCACACTATATACGAAGTGACTGTTTTAAAATATCAGTAACAATTTTTAGCAGGGTGAAGATCAAGATTTCATACATCACAAACTTGACTCAATAATACTATTTTGTAAGGAAGGGTGCCTGAAAAGCGCGCACATAAGCTTGACCTGGTCCACTGTGCTCCTCATTAGGAGCTAGTTAGGTATATTAGTGTATTTGGATAGTTAAGGAAACCCACGGGAACCTTCAGTCAGAATATCTGGTGTTGGAAATCAAACAGTGATATAAAATCAGAGCAGTGAAAAGTGTGTGCAGCGAGTACTGAAAAGTGTGAAAACCACTCTTATATGAATGTGGAAAATTCTTTATACAGTTCTAAAATCTTTAGAAAGATTGTTTCAAAATAGACGAAACATTGTATAAGAACATAATAAAGATGTTTCCTTGTAGCCGTAACTCGATGGACTCGGGAAGACGCTGCGCATGTCTCGTGCATTGAGCTCTCCAGCCTTCCTTGCGGAACCTTCCCGCGTTTTAAATGAAATCCAGGGGCGCCAGTGTCTCTCTTTATACGTTTTCGATTCTCTCACCAGATGTCAGTAGCGATGTAAGTCAACCACTTTTCATATGCGTTCAAATTCAATCAACCTGTGCGAGAATACTACAGATCCAGGAAATAACCTCTCAATAAAATACAACATACGAATAATTAATGATTCCTTAGTTAAAATTAAGGCATTCCATACTTCCATACTTGCATCTTAGCTCAAAAGTAGCCACCAATAGTAACAGTACTTTAAGGCAACAGATTTGACAAAGCAGACACTCTCCATGTCACGGCTGTCAAGTGCACTCCAATAGAATTGAGATCTCATATTATTTGGTGCACACGCTAAATACATGTGTATAAAATAAATACATGTGTATACATGCTTCATCACGATATACAGAATACACAAACGAAAACATATTTCAGAGTATTTCATAATGTATGCGAAGTGTATTCTTAAAATGTGAACTTAAAACTTAACTGAATAAATATGGTTGCGTTCGTAAATAAATTTGAGCAACAATTATAATATAGTCGTAAGAATATTAATTTTGAAAACATGTCAAAAAATGTAAAGCCTCAATTTATGAAGCGTTCCCAAAATAAATTATATAAATGAAAACTTGTTGGCGGTAAATATATAAGACAACATTGTATGCCTAAAAATAAACTTGTTTCAGTCTGCCAGACACGCAAGTATTTAATTGATAGTTAATTTGAAACTGTATATCGACCTTGAACTTCAGCAAGATACTGCCGATCGAGTGGTCCTTACTTACAAAACATTGCCTCGGGGTATTCTACTATGTATATTTCTTTTTTCCTCAAATACCATTATTGAAATAAAATACCAAATCTTCTTCAAGCATACAATTATGCCAGTATAAGTTCGACGTTACTAAAAACCGGTCTAGACAAATCATACACTGATGAAACCAAAACAAACTTTATTTTTCTTGTGAACAGTATTCAAATAAAACATTTCAATACCACACACACTGTTCTGAAAAATAAAATATGTTTGGTTATTTTGCATTCAACTCTATTGGGCGCTCAAAACGAAATACACAGTGCTCTTTTAAAACAGCTTTATTTAAGTATGCTAGTTTGAATTGAAGATGGGTGTGATGTTTTCAGTATCACTATGATCGGGTATAATATAGTAATACTTGGTAGGAGAATAATACGATTTTAATTTTTCCCAGAAAACATGAAATTAATGTAGTTGCAAATACTTGGGACACTTTTATTTAAAGTATACACAATTACTATTTTATTAAACCCAACTTGATTTGAATGCCGTAAAAAGACAGAATATTGAACAAATAACAATTCCGTTTTCTAGAAACTTTTTTAACAACAGTTTTAAAGTTACAACACTATCAAATACAATATTACAATAATTTGTGTTTATAAAACCAATTGATACATGGAATTATGCTTGATTAGCTTATTAAACATTAAAATATGTGGAACTTTTACAGGGAGATTTTCAAAACACAACACATTTTAAATACTATGCTAAAATAGAAATATTTATTGCTGCTGTTACACTTACATTCAAAAGAAATACGTTATTCGCGCTAATTCTCAAACGAGTTGTCATATGAAAAACGTTTAAAACCGTACTCTTTACTTGATGTTAGCCTCAAACATTAAATACTAAAGAGGGGTTATGTTTAAAAGTGATGATCTACTTTCAAGCGTGCACACTGGAGAGGAACGTTAATCAGCAAGCAATTTTCGTTTATCAATACATACAAATAAATAGGCCGAGGAAGAGGCTTTCCTCCAGATGATGTGAACGATGTTTGGTTCCTCCGTTGCACCATTACAGGACGTATAAACATGTCCACCAAAGCGTGTGGAATGATAATCGTGAACAACAGGCAACAACAGAAGGATAACAATATTTCAAATAGTGTGAAAGCCAAAGGTGAAACCGAGTTATGATCTCTTGTCGGGCATGCGCAGGGCTAGAGGTCCATACATGGCGCCCTTTAACCTCTGACTCGCATTATTCAATCCTTCCACAAAAGAAATCTTATTACAATAATTATTAATCTCAACAAATATGGTCATAATCGTTCTATGCGTGAACTAATACAATCTCTCTTGTTTCAATTATTGAATCTGATGAAGTTGAACATGCTAACAGTGTGCACGCACTGACATGGCTATATAACACGTCCTTTTGCAGTCTATGAAGGAGTTGCTTTACAAATATTTGGTGAAAAGCTGTTACAATTTTGTTTCTAGAAGCATTCTTTACACGATTAAACAAACGCATACATACACGTACTCCACATAATATAATAAAAAAATGATAGTAATTCATTAACATATCGAGTCGATTCAATAAATAATTTTGTTTAAACATTTATTTAAAAAATAAGTTAATACTACCAAGGACATTACTGTGTTTTCTTTTTAAATAGCCTTCGTTACCCTTACATAAATCACTAATAAGTTATCATTCGCAAAACTGTTCATGATTTTCACTTGTTTGACTAGCGTCAAGTAATACGCCGCTTAGGATTACAACACTACGCGACTAAATTTATGTAATAAAATCAACTCCAATTATTCTCACACATACATAAATACATAAATGCTTATATTATGCGAATCTAATAAGTGTGTAATAAACATTAGCACTAAACAAAATTCACGATTTTCACAAGATAGTATATCAGTCTTTCACTTTAATTTACATCGACATTGATTTGGAATATTTCTTTAATCTAAAAAACAAACAAATATATTATTAGCTGGTAATCTCTATAAATCTAATCGTATCTATTCTTTCGACATTCGTATCAAAGTTTTGATTCCATCTGACAAGTACAAGTTCGTTCTGGGATGGATGGATCAATCAAACTCACGTTACCGTCGTACCGAGTCTCGCGCTCAACTTAGAAGTAACACTTTATAGGAAGATGTGTGCGTTCATATGACACACGTAACACGGATTGCGCTGGCTGGAAGAGTTCTTGAGTGACATTCCCTTCCCTCGTACGGGGCGAAATGTTCGGTCCTAGTTTGGCACCATTCACACTTTGCCAGAAAGTGAATAAATTATTGTATCGGTTCATCCGAAGTGTCGGTTGTCCCGTAACAACCTAGACCTCATCTCACAGACACGTGTGTATTGTCTTCTTGGTCCGGCACAACTTACACTTGACCTCGCAACACCAGTGGAACGTGCACGCGCATCTCTCCACCACACTCACCTCCTGTGTCCGATACCCCCGGCCGCAGCACATGAGGTCGCACCCGTCCACCCCTATGGAGGTGTCGTTACACTGACGCCCGTGGGTACCCTGGATGCCGAGCTTGGGGTTGCGCTCGCAGAACCCTGGCGAGGGTTCAAAGTACACGAGGTCTTTGGTCCCCGGGGGCTTGTGGTCGGGGTTGTAGGGCTTCAGCTGGAAGTTGTAGCGGTTCTTCTTGCCGCCCTGGCCGCGGAGGCTGCCCGCGTTACTGACCATCACTCTCGAGGCGCCGTCGAAGCGGTCCTTGAGGTTATCGCCAACCACCCGGAAGTTGGGGAGACGCATCCAGCAGGTCTTCACCGTGCAGGATCCGGACATGCCGTGGCACTTACACTCCTGGCGCATCTCTGAGGAGACGTGCTGCAATCAGACAGAGACATGAGCAAGAGACAGTGACACGTCACAGTTGTAGAGACTCATCCAGCACCGTGCATAACTCGAAAGTCATCTAAAATGCAACACATTCAGTTCAAAGGAATATCTTCTAAGAATACAATATTACATCCACACACAATATCTTCCACAGGTAAAAGATGTTTAAAAACCAAATTTATCTTTCTGGTAATAGGCCTAAGATACTATAAAACCCAACGTATAAAAATGTCTGTTGCATAAATTACCTCCTCCACCTTATTTTTCAAGATCTCTTTTACATCGAACTTAATCTTGGGCTTATTAAACTCACCAAGAACGACAGCAATTTGTTAATGCTTGTCAGTCACAATTATTCATATATGTGGTAGGTCGCTTTAGAAATTAAGAAGCATGACGGATTGGCACGTTCGCTATAGGGTGTGGCTAACAATATTGTTGGCCGGCTTGTTGACGTCTGGTACGGGAGACATTCCTTGTTATTAATTGTGAGGGATGGGTGTATCCGCGCATCGCTTGGGATGCTAATGGGGCAGACGACTGACAGAAACAGTGTTGGCGAGGCTGAAAACTGACGCAGCCACAAATTTATTTGAATGGCGGCAAAATGAGAAAGAATTGTGTCCACGAGACATTCTGGAATCTAGTTTGATGTAAATGAATTAAGAATGACGCATTTGAGAATGTCTCTCCATATTCTCACGGATTAAAATAGGTTGAAGAATGTTTTTTTTTCTTATGACTTATCTATTGGACTGTGGTTGGCAAGCCTGTAGTTTCGCGGATGTAAAAGGTTTACGTACCGTTCTATGGGAAACATTAATGGGTGGTAATTAATCGTCAGCTGGGACTAACAGTACAATAAACGGAACAAGTCATGATGAACGAGCGTGAATCAGTGCGCATTGAAGAGTCCGTTTGATTTGGTCTTTGACTGGGTCAGCAATGAACGAGACCCGTTGTAACGGAATAGTATTACCACCGGAATACGTTTACTGTAGTAATACTGTGCCGGCCCGACATTACCGAGTAGTTAACGTGTGCTGGTCCCAAATTACTAAAAGCTGATTTGCAGCTGGAACAGTATTACTATGTATAGAATAGTTTTACCTATCTTTAAACACATGGATCGTAATAATACACCGGAACAACAATACTAATGTCAGGTATCCTAGTTATAATGGTATTGATAACGGTATAGGGTGATCGAAAAGAGATCGGCCGTAGTAATCCAGTGATGGCCTTATTACTAAATACGTAGATACAGCTTACTCACTATCGCCTGATTAGGGCACAGGGTGTTCCAAAAGGAAGATGCGTACTGTTCAGGTGCCGGCCTTATATTACTTACAGTTTATAATTAAGGTATATCGTATTAAATAGATACATAAAATTCATTCATATCTCCTGATAATGGTATAGGGTGTCCTAAACGACAAGCTCCGTAGTAATCAGGTATCGGTCTTATATTACTATAAGGTTTAAATTAAGATATCGTAATTAATACGTACACACACAGTTCATATCACCTAATAATGGTATAGGGTGTTCCAAAAGACAAGATACGTAGTAATCAGGTGCCGGCCTAATATTACTATAAGGTTTAAATTAAGATATCGTAATTAATACGTACACACACTTAGTTCACACCACCTAATAATGGTATAGGGTGTTCCAAAAGACAAGATACGTAGTAATCAGGTGCCGGCCTAATATTACCATAAGGTTTAAATTGAGATATCGTAATTAATACGTACACACACTTAGTTCACATCACCTAATAATAGTATAGGGTGTTCCAAAAGACAAGATACGTAGTAATCAGGTTCCGGCCTAATATTACCATAAGGTTTAAATTGAGATATCGTAATTAATACGTGCATACACTTAATTCACATCACCTAATAATGGTACAGGGTGTTCCAAAAGAACAGACACGTAGTAATCAAGTGCCAGCCCAATATTACTATAAGGTTTAAATTAAGATATTGTAATTAATACTTACATACACGTAAGTCACATCACCTAATAATAATATAGGGTGTTCCAAAAGACAAGATACGTAGTATTCAGGTACCGGCCTAATATTACTAATACGTGCATACACGTAAGTCACATCACCTAATAATGGTATAGGGTGTTCCAAAAGACAAGAAACGTAGTATTCAGGTACCGGCCTAATATTACTATAAGGTTTAAATTAAGATATCGTAATTTATACGTACATACACGTAAGTCACATCACCTAATAATGGTATAGGGTGTTCCAAAAGACAAGATACTCAGTATTCCGGTACAGGCCTTATATTACTATAAGGTTTAAATTAAGATATCGTAATTAATACGTACATATACGTAAGTCACATCACCTAATAATGGTATAGGGTGTTCCAAAAGACAAGATACTCAGTATTCAGGTACAGGCCTAATATTACTATAAGGTTTAAATTAAGATATCGTAATTAATACGTACATACACGTAAGTCACATCACCTAATAATGGTATAGGGTGTTCCAAAAGACAAGATACTCAGTATTCAGGTACAGGCCTTATATTACTATAAGGTTTAAATTAAGATATCGTAATTAATACGTACATATACGTAAGTCACATCACCTAATAATGGTATAGGGTGTTCCAAAAGACAAGATACGCAGTATTCAGGTACAGGCCTAATATAACTATAAGGTTTAAATTAACATATCGTTGTTAACACGTACATACACGTAAGTTTACCTAATAATGGTATAAGGTGTTCCAAAAGACAAGATACGCAGTATTCAGGTACATGTCTAATATTACTATAAGGTTGGAATTAAGATATCGTAATTAATATGTACGTACACTTGATTCACATCACCTAATAATGGTATAGGGTGTCCTAAAAGACATGCTCCGTTGTAATCAGGTACCGGTCTTGTATTACTTTAAGGTTTAAATTAAGATATCGTAATTGCAATGCAGATGTTATTTAATGATGTCTCCATACAGGTAATATAAATCAAGCACAGGGAACTGCATCTTCTAACTGTATCTGATGCAAATCAGTTAAATCTATAAATATAATCATTAAGCGATGATTTCTGCAATAATATTAAGATTAAAGTAATATTAAACGAGCAAGGGTCTTACTGCCTGAACTATTAAGACACCCTATACACTTATCAGGTGATAATGAGTTCAGCGTAAGACTGTAGGTCCATATCAACATACTTTATTAATTTATTTATGAATTAGTCACATGCAGCATTTCAGTCCATTTTATAGTGACCAGTATAACAACTGATGATTAACATCGATGCATGAAAATATTGATGAAGGAGGGCGGAGGGGAAACTCGGTAAAGGCACGTAGCCTACTCCTGTCGAAAAGACCCAAGGTGACCATCGGCTTTACGTCCTATCCGAAAAGGACGGTTTAAATTTTACCAGTCTAATAGGTTCCTCCACTAACCTGGACTGCCGAGCTGTTGCCAAGAAGAACGAAGCTGTTACACAAGCTTTCAAACACTAAAATCTGCTCTAACCAACGGTAACTAAAGTTTCAGAGGAGAGAGGTCACCTACCCACCTCCTGACCTAGCCCGAGGATGCTTAACCAATGGTTGTATCGGAACCATCTAAGCGACCGCCGCCAAACCATAAGAACTGTAAAATATTCAATATTGTAGTAATAAAAAACACGCACCCTATTACCAATTTGCATTTTTGATCACATTTACCTACTGTCATTTGATAATCACTTGAATGTATGTCTTTAATACAAACTTCTTTGAAAATGGGCCTAGCAACCTATTACTATTTTTCCTATTGAACCAACCTGTAACCTTATCTAGTGATAATGAGTAAAACGTATGTTTTCATTAACATACTTATTAATTATCAATACTGTAGTAGTATGGGGCTAGCACCCTATTACCGTTAGGCCCTTTCAACCACCATGTAACCTTAGCAGGTGAAAATAAGTTAAATGTTTGTTTTTATTAACATACTTCTTTAATATGAACACTGTAGTATTATGGGGCTAGCACCCTTTTATTATTTTTCCTTTTGAACCACCCTGTACCTAATCAGGTGATAATGAGTTAAATGATGGTTCTTATTAACAAACTTCTTTAATATCAACACTGAAGTGTTATTGGGCTAGCACCCTATTACTATTCAGCGTTTTGTACCACCCTGTACCTTGTCTGGTGATAATAAGTTAAATGATTGTTCTTATTAACAAACTACTTTAATATCAACACTGTATAGTATTATGGGGCTAGCACCCTATAACTATTTGGCCTTTGGAACCACCCTGTACCTTATCTGGTGATAATGAGTTAAATGATGGTTCTTATTAACACACTTCTCCAATATCAACACTGTAGTATTATGGGGCAGGAACCCTATTACTATTTAGCCTTTTGTACCACCCTGTTCCTTGTCAGGTGACAATGAGTTTTTTGCATGTTTTTATTAACACACTTCTTTAATATCAACACTGTAGTGTTATGGGGCAAGAACCCTATTACTATTTGGCCTTTTGAACCACCCTGTACCTTGTCAGGTGACAATGAGTTAAATGATTGTCCTTATTAACACACTTCTTTAATATCAACACTGTAGTGTTATGGGGCAAGCACCCTATTACTATTTGGCCTTTTGAACCACCCTGTGCCTTATCTGGTGATAATTAGTTAAATGATTGTCCTTATAATACACTTCTTTAATATCAAGACTGTAGTGTTATGGGGCTAGCACCCTATTAATATTTGGCCTTTTGAACCACCCTGTACCTTATCTGGTGATAATGAGTTAAATGATTGTTCTTATTAACAAACTTCTTTAATATCAACACTGTAGTATTATGGGGCTAGCAGTAGCACCCTATTACTATTTGGCATTTTGGACCATCCAGTACCTAATCAGGTGATTCCTTGAAAAATGTATGTTCATGACATACCGTCTTATGTTCACAAATGTAGTATTATGTGGCTAGCAGTTCATAACTTTTTGGTCTTCTGAACTACCCTGTACCGTTATCAGTCGATAATGAGTTAATTGATTATTTTTACTAACATACTTCTTTAATATCAACACTGTAGTAATAGGGGCCTAGCACATTATTACTATTTGGCCTTTTGAACCACCCGGTACCTTATCAGGTGATAATGAGTTGAATGCAAGTTTTTATTAACACATTTCTTTAATATCAACACTGTAGTATTATGGGGCTAGCACCTTATTACTATTAAGCCTTTTGTACCACCCTTAACCGTATCAATGATAATGAGTTAAATGATTGTTCTTATTAACAAACTTCTTTAATATCAACACTGTAGTATAATGGGGCTAGCACCCTATTACTTTTTGGCTCTTTAAACCACCCTGTAACCTAAACAGGTGATAATGAGTTAAATGTATGTTTTTATAAACACATTTCTTTAATATCAACACTGTAGTATTATGGGGCTAGCACCTTATTACTATTAAGCCTTTTGTACCACCCTGAACCTTATCAGATGATAATGAGTTAAATGATTATTCTTATTAACAAACTTCTTTAATATTAACACTGTAGTATAATGGGGCTAGCACACTATTACTTTTTGGCTCTTTAAACCACCCTGTAACCTAAACAGGTGATAATGAGATAATTGTATGTTTTTATTAACACACTTCTTTAATATCAACACTGTAGTATTATGGGGCTAGCACCTTATTACTATTAAGCCTTTTGTACCACCCTGAACCTTATCAGATGATAATGAGTTAAATGATTGTTCTTATTAACAAACGTCTTTAATATTAACACTGTAGTATAATGGGGCTAGCACAGTATTACTTTTTGGCTCTTTTAACCACCCTGTAACCTCAACAGGTAATAATGAGTTAAATGTATGTTTTTATTAACACACTTCTTTAATATCGACAGTGTAGTATTATGGGCTAGCACCGGTTTATTATTTTGCCTTTTGAACCACCCTGTACCTTATCAGGTGATAGTGAGTTAAATGATTGTTCTTATTAACAAACTTCTTTAATATCAACACTGTAGTATTATGGGGCTAGAACCCTATTACTATTTGGCCTTTTGAACCACCCTGTACCGTTATCAGGTGATAATGAGTTAAATGTTTGTTTTTGTAAACAATTTTCTTTAATATCAACGTAGTATTATGGGGCTAGAACCCTATTACTATTTGGGCTTTTGAACCACCCTGTTTCGTTATCAGGTGATAATGAGTTAGATGCATGTTATTATTAACAAACTCCTTAATATCAACACTGTAGGGTTATGGGGCTAGAACCCTATTACTATTTGGGCTTTCGAACCCACCTTCCCGTTATCAGGTGATAATGAGTTGAATGTATGTTTTTATTAACACACTTCTGTAATATCAACACTGTAGTGTTATGGGGCTAGAACCCTATTACTATTTGGCCTTTTGAACCACCCTGTTTCGTTATCAGGTGATAATGAGTTAGATGCATGTTATTATTAACAAACTCCTTAATATCAACACTGTAGTGTTTTGGGGCTAGAACCCTATTACTATTTGGGCTTTCGAACCCCCCTGTACCGTTATCAGGTGATAATGAGTTAAATGTATGTTTTAATTAACACACTTCTTTAATATCAACACTGTAGTGTTATGGGGCTAGAACCCTATTACTATTTGGCCTTTTGATTCACCCTGTTTCGTTATCAGGTGATAATGAGTTAGTTGCATGTTATTATTAACAAACTCCTTAATATCATCACTGTAGGGTTATGGGGCTAGGACCCTATTACTATTTGGCGTTTTGAACCACCCTGTACCTAATCAGGTGATAATGAGTTAACAGATTGTTCTTATTAACAAACTTCTTTAATATCAACAGTGTAGTATAATAGGGCTAGCACCCTATTACTCTTTGGCCTTTTGAACCACCCTGTACCTTATCAGGTGATAATGAGTTAAATGATTGTTCTTTTTAACAAACTTCTGTAATATCAACAGTGTAGTATTATGGGGCTAGCACCCTATTACTATTTGGCCTTTTGAACCACCCTGTACCTTATCTGGTTATAATGAGTTAAATGATTGTTCTTATTAACACACTTCTTTAATATCAACACTGTTGTGTTATGGGGCTAGCACTCTATTACTTTTTGGCTCTTTAAACCACCCTGTAACCTAAACAGGTGATCATGAGTTAAATGTATGTTTTTATTAACACATTTCTTTGATATCAACACTGCAGTATTATGGGGCTAGCACCTTATTACTATTCAGCCTTTTGTACCACCCTGAACCTTATCAGATGATAATGAGTTAATTGATTGTTCTTATCGACAAACTTCTTTAATATTAACACTGTAGTATAATGGGGCTAGCACACTATTACTTTTTGGCTCTTTAAACCACCCTGTAACCTCAACAGGTAATAATGAGTTAAATGTATGTTTTTATTAACACATTTCTTTAATATCAACACTGTAGTATTATGGGGCTAGCACCCTATTACTATTTGGCTCTTTAAACCACCCTGTAACCTAAACAGGTGATAATGAGTTAAATGTATGTTTTTATTAACACACTTCTGTAATATCAACACTGTAGTGTTATGGGGCTAGCACCCTTTTACTATTTGGCCTTTTGAACCACCCTGTACCTTATCAGGTGATAGTGAGTTAAATGATTGTTCTTATTAACAAACTTCTTTAATATCAACACTGTAGTATTATGGGGCTACAACCCTATTACTATTTGGCCTTTTGAACCACCCTGTACCGTTATCAGGTGATAATGAGTTAAATGTTTTTTTTTGTTAACAATTTTCTTTAATATCAACACTAAAGTTTTTTTTAGGCTAGCACCCTATAACTATTTGGCTCTTTAAACCACCCTGTAACCTAAACAGGTGATAATGAGTAAAATGTATGTTTTTATTAACACACTTCTTTAATATCGACATTGTAGTATTATGGGGCTAGCACCGGTTTATTATTTTGCCTTTTGAACCACCCTGTACCTTATCAGGTGATAGTGAGTTAAATGATTGTTCTTATTAACAAACTTCTTTAATATCAACACTGTAGTATTATGGGGCTACAACCCTATTACTATTTGGCCTTTTGAACCACCCTGTACCGTTATCAGGTGATAATGAGTTAAATGTTTTTTTTTGTTAACAATTTTCTTTAATATCAACGTAGTATTATGGGGCTGGCACCCTATTACTATTTTGCCTTTTGAACCACCCTGTACCTTGTCAGGTGATAATGAGTTATATGATTGTTTTTATTAACAAACGTCTTTAATATCAACACTGTAGGGTTATGGGGCTAGAACCCTATTACTATTTGGGCTTTTGAACCACCCTGTTTCGTTATCAGGTGATAATGAGTTAGATGCATGTTATTATTAACAAACTCCTTAATATCAACACTGTAGTGTTATGGGGCTAGAACTCTTTTACTATTTGGGCTTTCGAAACCCCTTCCCGTTATCAGGTGATAATGAGTTAAATGTATGTTTTTATTAACACACTCCTGTAATATCAACACTGTAGGGTTATGGGGCTAGAACCCTATTACTATTTGGCCTTTTGAACCACCCTGTTTCGTTATCAGGTGATAATGAGTTAGATGCATGTTATTATTAACAAACTCCTTAATATCAACACTGTAGTGTTTTGGGGCTAGAACCCTATTACTATTTGGGCTTTCGAACCCCCCTGTACCGTTATCAGGTGATAATGAGTTAAATGTATGTTTTTATTAACACATTTCTTTAATATCAACACTGTAGTGTTATGGGGCTAGAACCCTATTACTATTTGGCCTTTTGAACCACCCTGTTTCGTTATCAGGTGATAATGAGTTAGATGCATGTTATTATTAACAAACTCCTTAATATCAACACTGTAGGGTTATGGGGCTAGGACCCTATTACTATTTGGCGTTTTGAACCACCCTGTACCTAATCAGGTGATAATGAGTTAAATGATTGTTCTTATTAACAAACTTCTTTAATATCAATAGTGTAGTATAATAGGGCTAGCACCCTATTACTCTTTGGCCTTTTGAACCACCCTGTACCTTATCAGGTGATAATGAGTTAAATGATTGTTCTTTTTAACAAACTTCTGTAATATCAACAGTGTAGTATTATGGGGCTAGCACCCTATTACTATTTGGCCTTTTGAACCACCCTGTACCTTATCTGGTGATAATGAGTTAAATGATTGTCCTTATTAACACACTTCTTTAATATCAACACTGTAGTGTTATGGGGCTAGAACCCTATTACTATTTGGCCTTTTGAACCACCCTCTGTACCTTATCTGGTGATAATGAGTTAAATGATTGTTCTTATTAACACACTTCTTTAATATCAATACTGTTGTGTTATGGGGCTAGCACTCTATTACTATTTGGCCTTTTGAACCACCCTGAACCTTATCAGATGATAATGAGTTAAATGATTGTTCTTAATTACACACTTCTTTAATATCAACACTGTAGTGTTATGGGGCTAGCACCCTATTACTATTTGGCCTTTGGAACCACCCTGTACCTTATCTGGTGATAATGAGTTAAATGATGGTTCTTATTAACACGCTTCTTTAATATCAACACTGTAGTATTATGGGGCTAGAACCCCATTACTATTCAGCGTTTTGTACCACCCTGTACCTTATCTGGTGATAATGAGTTTAATGATTGTTCTTTTTAACACACTTCTTTAATATCAACACTGTTGTGTTATGGGGCTAGCACTCTATTACTATTTGGACTTTTGAACCACCCTGAACCTTATCAGATGATAATGAGTTAAATGATTGTTCTTAATTACACACTTCTTTAATATCAACACTGTAGTATTATGGGGCTAGAACCCTATTACTATTTGGCCTTTTGAACCACCCTGTACCTTATCTGGTGATAATGAGTTAAATGATTGTCCTTATTAACACACTTCTTTAATATCAACACTGTAGTGTTATGGGGCTAGAACCCTATTACTATTTAGCCTTTTGTACCACCCTGTACCTTGTCAGGTGACAATGAGTTTTATGCATGTTTTTACTAACACACTTCTTTAATATCAACACTGTAGTGTTATGGGGCTAGAACCCTATTACTTTTTGGCCTTTTGAACCACCGTGTACCTTGTTAGGTGACAATGAGTTAAATGATTGTCCTTACTAACACACTTCTTTAATATCAACACTGTAGTGTTATGGGGCTAGCACCCTATTACTTTTTGGCCTTTTGAACCACCCTGTACCTTATCTGGTGATAATGAGTTAAATGATTGTCTTTATAATACACTTCTTTAATATCAACACTGTAGTGTTATGGGGCTTGCACCCTATTACTATTTGGCCTTTTGAACCACCCTGTACCTTATCTGGTGATAATGAGTTAAATGATTGTCCTTATTAACACACTTCTTTAATATCAACACTGTAGTATTATGGGGCTGGCACCCTATTACTATTTAGCCTTTTGCACCACCCTGTTCCTTGTCAGGTGATAATGAGTTAAATATATGTTTTTATGAACATTCTTCTTTAATGTCAATACTGTAGTATTACGGGGCTAGCTCCCTATTCCTATTTTCCTTTTGAACCTTCGTGTACCTTATCAGGTGATGTTGAGGTAAATTATTGTTTTTATCAATATACTCCTTTAATATCAGCATTGAAGTATTATGGGGCTAGCTTCCTATTACTTTTTGGCCTTTTTAACCACCCTGTATTATTATCAGGTGATAATAAAATGGATACTTGTTTTTATTAACATACTGTATAATGTTAATACTAAAGTATTATGGGGCTAGCACCCTATTACTATTTTGTAACCTTGGACTTTGGACCACCCTATACTATTACTAAGTGTAGTAATAATATTTCTTTGTTGATCTGTACAATGTTAAAATATAGGTAAAATTATTCCGGTGCTGGTAATATGGTTACAGCAGTTGACTGGAACCGGTTTACTCTTTAGTAAACGTTTGCTGGTCCTGTATTACTAAAGGGTAAAGCTGAGCCTTGGTAAAGATATTCCATGACACCGTAATCCAGGACTAGACGAACGCTCGTATAGGAATAACACAGCATTGCTTAGATTTTATTATTTTGTTTACATTATATTATTTACAAATTAATTTACAAATAAAAATGATATTTACAATTTGTACAACAGCATTTTTTTCTTTTTTTTAAAAGAGAGATAACCATTATTGTTCTCAAATAAAGTGAAGTGTTAATTACCCTCTTTGATTATTGTGTGGTACGGTAAATTGAATTTATATATTTTATATTCATTTGATTTTGAATATTAAATTTATATAAAGGCATACACATTTTTCTGGAATAATCCAATAATCCGCCAATGCAAGCTAGGATTCGAGCCTGCAATGCGGAACACATGCTTTGCTGGTGAGATTTCCAGACAGTCTAAATATTATATGTTAAAAATACTATCTTGTCTGATGATGCTTCTCTGATTGAATGAATATTGATTAATTAAAATCTGGTAAGCTGTGATGTTAACGAAGAAATCTGAAAATGCTTGGACAGTATATTGAGTTACAAATCAAGAAGAACTTGAAAGAAATGGAAAAATTTAATGAAACGGTGGGAGCGTTAGTTGTGCACGTTGTGAGGCATTGACGCAGGAACATTGAAGGGTACGTGGAAGGGATAACTAGTAGAGACAGGACAATGATACAGAAAATATATCAAATAATGCAGAACTAATTCAAAGGAATCCACGGATTGATAATATGAACAAATCAGACACTTGTTGAATAAATAATCAATCCAGGAAATAATCCCATGAAGATGATTCAATAAATGAGGAATGAACTTACCGCTCTGCCCGCCTCGTTGTTATGCAAGTTCATCTTCTCCCGGAGGTTCCTCCCCCTCTCCCCCGTGTCGACAAACTCCCTGGAGAACTTGAACCCGTAGCCGATGTTATCGGAGCATCCTCCCCACTCCCAGTCTCTCATCCCCGGCACCGCATTCGGCGTCCTCGCTTGCTGGCTGTAGTCGCAGGTACAAGACTCGATGCTTCCCTCTGAGCAGGCTCGGGCGATCGCGTGAGTCACCGCTGCACTCGTGATGGCGTAGATGAAAGCCGTCTCTCGACATCCTGAACAGGGACAACGACAATGATTAGCTCGATATACATTTCGGCTCAGTTTGGGTACGAAAAACAGGACGCTTTTCCAATAATACAAACTTGAAACTGCGAGATGGAGTTGGGTAAAATCTATGAATGCACGAAACATGTTTATAATCAAAATACTAAAATTACCTACCCTGCGGATCATCCGATTTCGGTTGTTTAAATTACTTTAAAATTTAGCTTTTTAATTGTACCAAAGGTAAATCAAAATATGACATTCACAAGTCCTGGAAAATTTAGTGCTCTTTCTGATCAATACTTCTTTGTCTCAACAAATATTTCCCTTTATCAAATGTTCAAAGTTAACTTTTGTATTGTGATGTTGCTGTACACCTAATTAAGAACACTTGAAAAACGGAAGTATTTATTGTTTTTGGTTTTCTTTTGGGAGAATTTTAAATTATTTTAAAGCAATTTTAACAGACCGCAATTGGGTGTTCAGCAGGGTACGTGAACATACATGGCCTTAATAACTACAGTAGTTTGGTAGCAATAGTAGTAGCGATCAGAATATAGCACATTTTTTCTAGCTGCTTTCTTTAATTTTTACGAAACCACATTCCACAGTTTCAAACATAAGGGTAGGGTATTTCCATATTAAATCGAGGGTGAATAAAATATAAACACAAGGTGAATGCTTTGAGTACCGGTACCTATACGATGTCCATGTTTTAATACGAGAACTAAGGAAACTCAGCAAAGCTGTGTGGGGACGATGGCCACGCCTTCTCAATGACATTATAGTTATCAAGTGGGCGTGGCCTTTAGTAACTTGGTTGGTAGATTGGCAAATTACCTTTCTCGTCCGTAGAAAGTATATGTAATTTTCTATGAAGAGAATGCATACGGACTCTCTTTAAAATGTGAAATTCATCTTTGAACTGAGAGTGTTTTTTGTAAGCTGGCGTATAGATGGTCAATTAAGAATTAAGTGCCATAGATGCCGAGAAATACGGTGAATCGAAATTCTATATAATTTTTCCCCTAATAATCACTCGTTGCTATAGAATGTGTATAATAAAATGTTACTAAACGTAGGAGATAAATAAAACATGTCATGGCTGTTCGTAAGCCTCAATTAACAGAATATGATAAAGATTTCTCTAAATTTGCGTAGGAACTAGTTCCAGACAGATTTACCCAAAATGAGAGAGTTTGGTTACACTAAGGGAAAGAGCCAAGGGGCTGAAGTCCAAGAGGTAAGTGGTCCTATCAAATCCTCGAAATATTGCACATAGCCTACTGAGTGTAATATAACAAAAGCTCAACAGACGCTAACCGTGAATGCAAATCGTTGCCTATTTATCTTTATTTCCGTCTCATTCACTCTTCAAATAGTGCAATTTTCTGGATCTCTTTGCAAATCTTGCTCTGAAGGTTTGTCGAGGGGTATCGATACGAGCCAAGGTACAAAGGAATACAAAAAGGATTCCTAATGCAGCTGGACGAAGGGCTAATCAACCATCTCTCTCACACACGTGTGACGCAATAGCACCCTCGTTCGAGTGTGCAGACAATGCCCGTCTATTAGTCTGGGCCGAGGACACTGGAAGGCCACTCGCCCCCTGCAGCTAAAATTGCAGCTCTTTTTTTCCGAGGGAGTGGTCACGTAAAATCCTTCTTCCGGTTCAATACGATCACTGCGTTCATTTTCAATCCTTCCTACGTTTTTTTGCGATGTCCATTATCTGCATGAGGCGTGTCCCTTGTCTTTGTGCTCGTTGTGAGGGTTCAATACGATGATATGAGAACTCTACCTCGGTCTGTCACTCCATCCGATTCAACCACTCATCTCCGTAGATTCAAACATACGAAACAAGATCATCTATCTATATGCATCATATGTTTACATTCTCTTCTTAGATTCTGTAAAATAATAGTTAAGACGCTGAAGACATCGCATTCACTTGGTTATTAGTTGATCGCAAACCAACCATTATTATAATTATTGTGTAAACTATAACTGTACGTGTGCTTCAAAGAAAGCAGTTTATTTGCATAATATGGATGCTTATTAATATTATACATGGTGAGACTAGCATTAATTACGAACTGTAATGGCTACTATTGCTACTCTATTCCGATACGCAAAGTAAGAAGCTGTGTGCATGGTTTCTTACTGTATCAAATTGCTCTTCTTGTCGACAGTTTCCCTCGACGATCATTGCACTTGGTCTGTGCCGTATAGAACCAACAAGTCAAGACCGGAGAAATCGTTTTCAAGAGGGCCTACACTATTTTATATTATATGTATTTAGGTAATTAGTGTTAGCCTATCCCACATTATAAGGTGCAAGTAAACGCGTTTTTGTAGGACGGCCGCTTCAGGGTATACACAAGTTGTTATACTCGCTGTGTGGCCTACTCTAAAATACAAAAGCACTTGGACTGTTAGCTTTTTTCTTTTGAATCCTCAAAACACACAGGTTTTCAGTCTCCAATTCCACAAACGACAATCAAACTACCGTATCGTACCGTCATCCGTTGCACATATATCGGTGAAATGTACAACACTGTTTGATTACGATTTTTAATACTGTACGATTACGAAATATATATACAAGAGGAAATGTCATCCACATACAAAACCGGCGTGAATTATATTGAGAGGTTGTGGAGATGTAGGTCCTACATAGAGGGAGCAATACAGACTAAACATCCTACTAATCCAACCAATATGAACGAACCAGTATTTAAACTTTTGACCAACCGACATGAAATCAACATCCGATCCAACAACCGAACGTCTGATCGACGTATGATAGACCTCCACCCGTCATTCCTTCGCGGGACTCCCTTTCCATCGTCATGAAGTGAATCTCGCCACAGCGCAGCCACGCTGTCTACCGTCTACCCACAAGGCAGGCAGGCAGTCCCTTTAAACGTCAACAACATAATATAAATACCACGCAATCGAGGAGACCAAGGCGAACTTTAACCTGTATAACATGTTTAAATTTGAATTTCATCTTAGGTGGCATCGTGTGCTCTGTGATTGGGGCAGGGCCGTTCTTTACGTGGGCGCCTCTGCGGGGGGTGTCTGATGACGTAATTATCTTGTAGCTGCGCCGGCGGGGAGGCAGACAGGATTAACACAATATACATAACTCATAACTGAGCCTGTTCAAGGTATGGTGCCCCACCAGATATCTGCACGTCACATCGGGCAAGCCACGTTCGATTCAGTGATTGATTGACTGATTGAAATGTTTGTGTTTAACGTCTCTATCACGCAGTGTCTGAAAGGGAAAGAGTTTGTCGAAAGCTCTCCCAGACATGGTACAATTCCTCAACGTTGGGATTACTGAAAATCCCATTTATGCATAGTCTAAATTATTACAAGTTGTAATAGTGACTCAGTTCTTTGATCCTTCATATTTAGGTTGGTAATGTGTTCTATATAGTCGTGTTGCATTGCCGACACTTATATTTACTAGTGGATTTCGTATAAGGCCATATCACATTAGGTTCCGAACTGACAATTGCAATCGTAGATTCGAGCTTACGATTGGCGGCGCATGCGCAGTAGCTCAGTTCGGCCAGTCTACGGTTGCAATCTTTTTATAGACGGAGCTCTAAAATAAGATTGGGAATCGTAGATCCGAGTCACGTGAACCAATCAGGAAGGAGAACGGTTAAATACGAATTGAGCACTAACACAACATAACCTCAAGCAACAACTATTTTAATGGAAACAAAGAGCCAATAACTTTAATTATATATTTGTTTGTGATTAAGGCTTGTCTTTTTAGTTATTATTATTGAATTTATTTCCTAGTTGAACGATTTTAGGATTGTCAGCTGGTCAAGTGTGATTGGATAATTGTAGATTGCGATTGCAATTGGCGACTCCAGTCTACGATTCCAATTGTAGTGTGATATGGGCTATACATAACACAGGTTTATGAACGATTCATTCTGTGAAGTGGGTCAACAATCACAAACTAAACGGCAATTATAAAAAAAACGTCAATTACGCCTGCGAATAGCTCGGACGGTAAGAGCGTCGGTACCGATACTGAACCCGGTGAACGAGGGTTCGATTCCCGGTCGGGTAAATTTGTTTTATAATTATAATGCAATGCATTATAATTATAAAACATATTATGCATAGTAATTGTCTTGATTGAATCGCGTCTTGAATCAAGATGGCAAGACATATCCAATAGAACGCGTAAACCTGTTGCATGTATTCCAATCTTGGGCTGTTACACTCTTCACTTGCCCTTCTCTTTACTTGCCTATCAATATCAGTATACTTTAGTATTCCTTCGAGTTTAACAAAATGTATTTCTATACGAAGCCGTTGAAACTTTGTGCAAAGAACCATCGTCATTTTTAATTTTGTCTACGATATTATTGCCTATTTATTGTGCTTGAAAACCCAAAATACTGGCAACGACAGCAGTGCAGTTCTCTGAAGTCAAAATTAAATGTTACGCTCAAAAGCAAACCTGAGGTATCATTTTGGAACGTACCCTTAATGGTATTTCATTGGCAACGAGATAATTGCCATTATAAAAATACTTTCTAAAAATATTACGTTTTAGTAAAATGAATAATATATTCGGTTTTATGTAGGCCTATTAACTTTATATATAAAGTATTGCGCACGACTATATAGTGACACCACAGTCGTTCGACCACCAGTGGTATAACCCCATGCAAAACTCTAATGTACGTTCTGTTTTATAGGCGTGCACCAGATTGCCGGTAAGAAAGTACTCTAGATGATTTACTGCATTAATCACTATGATGAACGTCATAATGTAAGTAATTTCAAGCCACGTATATTATATAGTTTCCCACGCCGCCAAGTAAGTCTGGCCTCACAGGACGCAGTCTAACGCGACCTACTAATAGTCAATCGTCTTCAGGTAGTGTCAATAGCCAACACTCATTGAGTAGTGAATGTACACAAATTACCCATCGTGAGCCGATTGGTTCCGCTCGAGGGCCGTAGTGTACATTTCACACTCACCGTAATTTACAAGGACGTTTTTCTCTGCAATGCGAAGAAAGGCCGATTGACCGGTGTCACGCTGCGCTAGGAGTGGGTGCTAAAGCGACGCGGAACAAAGCTTTACCTGGTCGTTGTGAGGCCCTAGACCACCCGGGGCCGCCCCACGACAACAATACAGACTCGAAGACAGGAGAACATCGGATGGAGATGACCCCGTAGGGACCCCTGCAGCGTCGCGTCGCACACCTAGCAGTACCGTATATACACGCTGCACGCGCTTTTCATAGACATGCCCGATTGGTAATGGTTCACTTTCAGTTTCAGCAAGTTCTGGTCGCCCCTTGCCCAGGTGTTGCCCCGGGCAACCGACCTGATATCATTACACCGATAATGACCCCCGCTCGCGCAGCCTATCTGGAGCCGGTAGAGTACGTGACAGGATGTTCCCAACGCCACTTCACCCGGAATTATAATTTACATTGAGGAGACTTTTATTTTGCAGATCTGAACACAGGTTATATTTCCTTTGGTCGGAAACAGGTTTTCAACGTAATTGAGTTGGATGAAATGTTGGAATGGCTAAAACTGAACACAATTTAGTGATGTGGTAGCAACATTTAACATACAAAACAATTATCCTGCTGATAACTAAGGAATTCGAGCTTCTTCTGTCAGTGGCGTGCGGTCGTGTGGTGAACGCTGCTATGGCCTGTTCTTAGGTATATCTTTGGACCCATATCGTTTTAATTTACTGTACGCGTTAGAAATGTCTCAGTTTTATTATTTCTCACGTTCCTGCAGACGCAAATAAATTGTTTTGTATTTCTAACAGAGACTAACATTTTTTAATAAAAGGTTTCCTTGACCAACGAGGGGTCTGGTCCAAGAACCGGACACTTAAAGTAATGGTAACAACGTAACAAACCTTGACCCTGCTAGCTACACTCATATTTATTTTTAAATTTCGATAATAGTGTTATGGAAAGGTCTGAGCAGACAGACAGCCCCAACTCTACAACTAGTGTTAGTCACTCACTACTTGGCCGAGGTCCAGACACTAACATGCTTCGACTAATTCATGGCCATAATCAATCCACTTTCGTCTAAGTTACTGCCCCATTACTCGTTGACTGCTGGCAAAAGTTGCACCCTTGTCAGCACGTAGGTACATTTTAAATGTCGCTACATAGTACATAAATTTGCTTCGAACATACGAAACGTTTAGATTTTGCGATGTTAATATTCGCTTTGTGTTCCGATTCGCGTCACATTTGTTCAGGTATACAATAAATTGTGAAATATAGAGTGCAGCAGTGTTATAATAAATATCTATTAAAATGAACAGTAAATCAATGAGAACGTTATAGTCCATGAAATGTGCCCGCTAACCAGCATTAAAAAGTAAAGTGAATGTATGTGCTGATTGACTATTAAATTGAAATTTGATAACCATTACGAAGTCGGTACTAGTAGTTATCTCTCAGCTTAGATTTAAAATATTATTACAGACCGCAACAAAGAGACGGAAATTGTCATCCCTAACCCACCCTGAACTTATTTGTGCGAGTGCGTTGAGATATTCATTTCACCCTCATCAGGGCACTAAATAAAACACAGCTACATAAAAGAGTGCTTATGTATCCATTATCCAAGGGCTAAATTTCATTATTTGTTAGATGGCAGAGGGTTTCAAAGTTTAACTTGGGACAACAAGACAAGTGGGTAAGGGTGGACTTAAAAATAATTGTGTTTAATATCAACGGAGGAAAATAATCTCACTGCTCTTTGCTAGCATTTTTTTTTTTTTAGAAACTGTTTTCAAAAGCTAATGGGTGTATAAGTAAAGAGGCCGTGAATAAGAATGTTGTCTGTGTGTTATGTATATCATGAACGCGGATACTACAAGATGAGTAAAACGTGAGCATTAATGTATACTAGTAGTAGTAACGGTAATGAGGGGTGGTGCGGAGAGGGAGGAGGGAAGGAGACATTGGGACATGACGATGTTCCGGGTAAAATGTGGACATGGGTAGAATCACAGGGTATATCTTACTATCTTTGGGTAGAATAGTTCGAAAACCATCTGTGCCAATGAAACCGTTGACAAATGGTTGTGGCGGGAATACAACCGTAAACCTCCCGTGCGATATAGCTCCTTGTAATAGATAGTCTTTTAGGGAGAATGTTGTAAAGCATCCACGGCACAAATCTTCCCTTACTAACTGCACGGCCAAGTGCACTTAGTCATCGACATATCAAGAAGTGGGTCTATTAATAGTCTGGTACCGTCACATCGTCAACCCTTTGATCGTCAATCCTCGAAGCAGCCAACATCGCGCAACAGAGTTGAGAAGACATCTCGACACCAACGCTCAACGTCTGCTTGCATGTCGCACCTCACACGCCTCGAACCCCGACAACTGCGCTCATGTTCCACCACTCACACAGCCTCGAAGTCGAATCCCGACGTCTGCGCTTATGTCGCACCTCATACAGCCTCGAACCCCGACGTCTGCGCTCATGTCCCACCTATACACAAATTTCGCCTTGAAGCCTTGAACCCCGACGTCTGCCTTCATGTCGCACCTCACACAGCCTCGAACCCCGACGTCTGCGCTCATGTCGCACCTCACACAGCCTCGAACCCCGACGTCTGCGCTCATGTCCCACCTCACACAGCCTCGAACCCCGACGTCATGCGCTCATGTCGCACCTCACACAGCCTCGAACCCCGACGTCTGCCTTCATGTCGCACCTCACACAGCCTCGAACCCCGACGTCTGCGCTCATGTCGCACCTCACACAGCCTCGAACCCCGACGTCTGCGCTCATGTCCCACCTCACACAGCCTCGAACCCCGACGTCTGCGCTCATGTCGCACCTCTCACAGCCTCGAACCCCGACGTCTGCGCTCATGTTAAACCTCACACAGCCTCGAACCCCGACGTCTGCGCTCATGTCCCACCTCACACAGCCTCGAACCCCGACGTCTGCGCTCATGTCGCACCTCACACAGCCTCGAACCTCGAACCCCGACGTCTGCTCTTATATCCCACCTCACACAGCCTCGAACCCCGACGACTGCCTTCATATGTCCCAGCTCATAGCGCAGCCTCGAACCCCGACGTCTGCGCTCATGTCCCACCTCACACAGCCTCGAACCTCGAACCCCGACGTCTGCTCTTATATCCCACCTCACACAGCCTCGAACCCCGACGACTGCCTTCATATGTCCCAGCTCATAGCGCAGCCTCGAACCCCGACGTCTGCGCTCATGTCCCATCTCTCACACAGCCTCGAACCCCGAAGTCTACCTTCATGTCGCACCTCACACAGCCTCGAACCCTCGTGACTCAGAACCACTCGTCCGTTCCGGTCGTACTCTTAACACAAGTACGATTTACTAACATATAAAACTAAACGATTCTAATATATTTTTCTTTAATAGCTACGTTAATATTGTTTCTCCTTGAAGGAAATTATGCAAGGTTGTCTGGGCTCAGCATTCACAGCATAATTTATCGCTAGTGGTCGTAAAATTTGGTATTAGGCTGTAAGATTCCGTTTGGAATTTGTGTTCTTAATTACGCATGAAACGCCACCACGCAAAGAAACCTAACTCACAAGACGAACTGGAAGTTACTCCTCGACTTGCTGGCATGAAATAATGTGTTATATATATTCTTTTTATGGACACATTGAATCGTAACTAGTAAGTAGTTAATAACGTGGCACAATATAAAATAATTGAATTGAATCGTTGAGCGAGTTTAAATCCAACGTGTAATATTTCTATCAGAGAACCACTTGCTGTGTGGCATAGAAATGCTGGCGATCGTGATTTGGGCGGTCAACGATATCGTTGGATTTATTGAGATGGCTGTCAAAATCAAGTATAAGCCTACATTTTACATTGTGGCTTTCTGCCTCGAGCGCACTATTGATTAGTAAATGATGGGTGTATCATATCTAATGGATGCATGAACGACCATAACTATTACTACTTACATTATTATTTATAGTTGGCTATTTAACACGCTTCATGCACCCGTTAGTTCATTTGTGATTCTATCGACGGTATTCGCAATATACACATTCATATAAAAAGAGCGTGTTTCATTTCCCGAAGTTGTAGACTTCCAGCTGATGTAAAATGGGCTTTGAAACGTTCAGTAGTCTAATAGTAGTTATTGCATGTACTTGCACACAACACATAGTGACTATTCAAAATCAAACATGCGCTGATTGGATTGTTGATTTGCTTACTTATCTATAGACATATCACAGGATACAGATACAGAAATATCACAAACTCAAATCGTATACAAAGATTGTGAAAAACAGATCCTTCATTTTGTTTTCTTAATTGTTATATTACTTTCTTCCACGTTACTTGTTCTACTTTCGTAAAGCCAATGAAGACCTATTTCGTGTTTATTTGATTTGTGACAAACTTGTTTAATTTTACAATGCAATTTATTCACTATTGTTTTTAAATGTTCCATTGTTGAACGTGTAAAAAATTAATTTAAATTAGTGTCGTTTACTCATACACAGCGCGTCGTATATAGTGTACAAGTCCGTGCATGCCTGCCGTGCATGCTTGCACCGTGATGGCTCATGCCGTGCAGTGCAGTGCCGTGGTGTGGTGTGGTCTCTGGTCTATAAGCTCCAGTCTGCACGGCCCAGCCCAATAAAGCACGATGTATGTAATTGCTCCCCCTAAACCCTACAAGTGATGTTATTATTACAGTCATTTAGCCAGGAGGAGGCCACTCGAGGTTAAACCATCGATAAACTATTGATGATAGGTATCGGAAACCCATCAGTCAATAAACGCTTCAGGCTGCATGTTTCAGTTTCTGGCCACCGCTTTTACAGCCACCACAATTAGCTTTTATAGACGTGATACCGACGTAATAAAACAACAGTGCACACACACCAGAAGACATGATCCCCTCGCAACAAATTGAGACTTTATGTTTACAGGCCCTATACGATAACGGATTAATATGCAACTTATTTATGGGTATCGTCATCTGATTGGCTTTAGTGAACTTGTATACCTATTCAAAGACGTTTATAGAGAATTATCTTGTAGGTAATTCGTCCTGTAAGTTGCATCCACGTCAACCACAGATCCTCGCTATGGGATTCAAAGGACAGTTTTTTCTGTTGATGAAATATTTCATTGCTATCCTTTTTCAAAAAATTACAACATGTGCCTCTCGCAGCGCTTCACGTTCGAATTGAAATTGAAATCGTCCGTAGTAAAATCATTGAAAAACACACAGTCATGATAACGTGAAAATTAAAAATTAGTTAGAAATGTATACTAAAAATAGTGTATGTTGCGTTGCGTTGTGTGTGTTGTGATTTTGTTAAAAGTGCCATAACTGTGTTCTTATTTTTCCGTAAGATTTGCCGACGCAACCTTACCGTTCATTAAAAATGGCGGACTTGCTGGTGCAGATAAACATGCGAAAATCCTGATGAAATTTTTGCTATTTGTAATATAGTCGATAGAGCCGCAAATTTACGGAGCTCCTGCACATATTTACGCCGGCAAATCCTTCTGTGCATCCGGTTTAATCAATTTTCGGACGCAAGTCAACAGTTGCGTCCGCAAATGGCTTTGTGCATGAGGTTGTTAATTTACGCAATTTTAATGTGCATATTTATAAATATTATGATACAAAATCTTGGCAAAGTTGGACAGATGGCTTCTGTAAACACTAAACATAATTATATATCTACAATGTTATAGAAATAGTTATCAGAAAGTTTAAATAATTACATCTAAACGAATAAATTATATAAATTTACTTCACTTAAAAAAAAACGGTTTGTACGATTTATAAATTTGTTTAATACCCTTCGTTTTGTTGACAGTTTATTTCCAACTATTTTTTTAAGTGTGGGCTATACATTTGTGAATCATTCTCGACAGTCAATGACACCAAAGCCAAGTGTCAGCTCTGCTATCGAGCTCTCCCCGAGACCAGAGGATTGTGCGCGGTCTCTGCTGCAGTGTTTGCCGTGGTGCCCAGCGCGGCGCGGCGGCGCAACAGAGGACCAAGATCACAGAGCCGGAGACCGCGGGAGCTGGAAGGCGGCCGGCCGGCCAGCACATAAGTGGAGGACGGACCATCGCAGACCGCACGGCTCACTCGGCCAGACAAACCGCAACCAACGATCTTTTAAACGTTGCATTTCGATAAAGAAAAACGCCACTCTAACCAAATAATTAGTGCGTTTTCAAGGGTATTTACATCAAACGTTTCATTACTGTAAATCAGATTTTGATATAAAGATCAATGTTATCCTTTCCAACAGTTGTCGGGTAAGAGGGTGTGCAACCAAGACTTGGCCGTAAATCAGTGCCATGCTGGCACCAAGCTTAGTACATCATTTCATTTTTGTTCGGACTCATCGATTATATTCTTACTTATTAAGCTTAATTTTATTTATTATAGCCAACATTTTTAATTTACAATTCAATAATACATGTAACAGCAGTGTACACTGTATTGCGAAACTTCGAAGGATTCTTACTCAGAGAAAATCACAAATTTACTTTATTACCTAGCATTCGTAACAAAATATACTTTCCGGTATTGTGTTACGAATGTTTGTTACGAATTCTCGGCATATAATATAAATTTGTGATTTTCTCTGAGTAAGAACTTATTCTAAATTCCTATGTATTTTAATTTTTGATAGCAATTAAGTACCGTTAATTTGTGACCACTCTGTATTTCGAAACTCGGTGGTAGTCATTTTACTGAGCGTAGGTAAATATAATAAAAATAGATTTTACCTGTAATTGTTTTGGTGTGTACTAGCTATTAGTCACTCACTTATTCCTTTAGTACTGTGCATAACTATATGGGAGCGTCCGAAAATGAAAGAACCTAAATTCTAGTCTACACAAAAGAAAAATGTGGGTTCATGTTCCTGTTTTCATTTACAAATTAAGTCATATAAGACAAAGACAACCCACGCACATTCAACCCTGGTCCCTATAGTCCCATTCTGCCTGCACTATCTCCCGTAGACATTCTAGTTTGGCTGTTGTTCTTCATAAGAATTATGATCCTACCTTCCTGTGAAATGCCCACGCACAAGCAAGACACAATGAACATAGTTTGTTAATTTAAAATTATACTGATGAAAGATAAAATATGTTTTCACAAGACAATGAATTATTCTGTGTGTAAACGTACGTGAACTTGATAATATTTTAAGATTATACATAATGCTATAAAACTATAATTAAAAACAATTTGATTTGCTTTTGGTTCGGTTTGCTTTGGTTTGTATGTGAAACTATTAATTCTAAAATGCATTCCTGTGCTCAAGTTGAAACCAGTGTGAATAATAAATAATACGCATAATAATTTTTAAAAACTAAATACATAAATAAATACATAATTGAAGATTTTATTTTTTTTGCGTAATTTTTAAATTAACTTCTAGAAATATTTGATTTAATTATTTGCGTTTAAAGCCAGAATGCGGACGTTTTGATTTAATTAATTTTGGAATGGGCACCCTCGTTAAAACGACGCCATCTCTTTAGTTATCCACGTCAGTCCACACATGAAGCTATTAGGTCGCATGTAATGGCTCAAACGACGTGAATAGGTATACCCACTCTATTTACGGTATCGACAATGCACGCGGAGCACGTGAGCGTCCCAGTCCCAGACACACACCAGACTTCCACGTATCTCACCCAGGCAGCGCTCTTATCGCAAACTGTCTTCATAAATTTCCAATTTTTTACATATGTTCCGATTTCATTTTAATAATAGAATAACAATTTTATTCCTGACAGATAAAAACGTCTGAAAGAAAAAGTTTAAGAAATACGAACTCGGTTATGTTCGATATACATGGGACATGATTTTCGAGCCTCGTAGGCCTACATGGTTTTAAAAACATACCACTTGGAGTTGCTTGATGCTGTGCTGCCAAGATATTAAATAAGGACGATAGTTTTGACAAAGTAGTTCTGTGACGTGTTGTAGCGTAATGCACATTATATTTACACCCTTTAAACCGTCAACATACGAGTTGTCAATTTGCATGGGAGATATTATATGAAACGTAACAGAATATTCAAGGATGATATTACGTTGCAATTTTTTGCACGAAAGTGCTTGGCTCATGGATGGATACAGGCGTACATACTTTCTAGCCTACCGTCCCCACCCCCCTCACGCGAAGGTCAGGTGAATCAGGAGATAGTTTAAATGATTAGATAGTTTAAATGATTATAGTGAGTGACGTACGTCTAGATCTACATAGCTTCATATAAAGTACACACAATCTATAATTTGATTTATCTTCACTTTCTGTCGCGGTTCACATTCGTTCATATTGACAAAATTTCATATCTGGCAATTGAGTTATAATGGGCCTACCCTCGCAATGGGGGTACCCGGTTCCTTAACGGAGTGAGTTGCCTGTGGCGCAATGAGAGAATTACTCATTATAATATTTTACAGTACGATCTGGGGCCAACTATTAGAATTTCGAATTATAATGAAGTGAGTAATATATTTTTGAAGTGGGGAAATGCACCCAAAATAAGTATACATTCAATTATAATAATATGATATTTACGTTGGAAAGCAAACATACGTATAAAATATTGTTTCGTGCTAAACTGTTAGAATTTTTTCCCGTTTCACAAATCTACACTGTAACCGTATATAAACATATTGAAATGTTGAGAGTAGCAACGTCCTTCGCCCTCGTCCGGACCACATTACACGGCGATCAGCATCGCATACCTTGAGCCGGGGTAATGAAAACCCTGGGTTGCGGAATGCAGGAACACTTACAGAGAATCTAGGTTGCTTTCTAGACTCAAAGAGTTTTATGTGCTTTAAGTTTCCGGCTTTTGATCAAGCGGAAAACGATTTATTATCATAAAATACAGTTGTGAGCTGCGAGGCAAAGCTGCGACCGCGCAGAATGCAGATCTGCGCGTTGCGCCCATTACAGAATACGATGTGGTTGCGATATTTGTGACACAATTTGTGTAATTCGAGGCGATATGGTTCAGTGTTCCGGCTGGGGTAGGTTTCATTACGAATGCGCATCGTAGTTACTTCTGAATGATTGCCTCAGCTAATCAGTCCTCGGGGCAAATCTCTTTCATGATGTCGCATGCAGTATATACACGAGAGGAAAAGTGTGGAGCTCTTTTCAATACATTAGCAGTGTGTACAAAGACTGGCGGGGAAAAAGAAAAACAGTCTTCCGGGTGTTTGGCTCTTTTGATTCACATGCGATGCACCCCCCCCCCCCCCCTCCCCCACCCCTCGCGATACGCACAGACGTGGACATGTATGTGGCGTAAATCCTGCATTGTATCCACTCGGATCTAAAATGGGTTTGACATCACAAATGACAATCACTAAACGGCTATTTCCATAAAGGAGGGTATGTGGAAACTAAATACACATGTTGTATAAGAGAGACAATAGAGGGATTACTCCGGGAAACTGGTTCCATGCGACAGATGTGAGAGCTATGACGACAATATTCAGTATGACAAATTGCGAAACAACTCACCTCGATCGACGATTTTGCCGAAGAGATTCTTGCCTCGGAGGAAGTTTCTCGTCGAACAGTTCCACCGTCGGTTCCTGAACTGGAACTGGCACTCGACGATTGCCTGGTTGGCTCCCTTGGCTACGGCTACGAGAACTCCGGGGTTCTCCCGGACTAGGCGACGTTGTTTCCTCCGGAGTGTGGAGTGGACCGCCGGATCCATGTATAACATTCCCGGGGACAGCGGTAGCAGGTTGTTTGGCTCGCCGGCTTTGGCAATCCCCCTGCAACAGACAGCGACGTCACAGCAAGGAAAACAATTGGCGCACACTTTTCCTGTATTTGTTGTCAGTGTACTGTACTGTCCCGTACTCGTGCGCTTGAGTCATATTTCCAAACGCTCAAACACTTATAAGAAGTGAAACCCATGATGAGCTTTCATAAAACGTGAACGGTAGTGCAGTTCCACATTGAGAAAAACCTATCAAATCAATACAAAAATGTATTGTCGAATAAGTATTTGCATTATAAAACAATACTAAGTTTCAACGTAAATCATTCAAACTAAGCGAACCGAAATTTTCAAATAAATTATTATGAATTGTGATATAATACTTAAGTTGTATTCATCCAAAGTTTTCGTTACGCTTACATCCCTTTTAGAACTATAATCCCCACGGCCCCACAATAATATGTTGTTTCATGTGTATAATGTATAAAGGAAGAAGCTAACTTGATATCATAAAAATGGAACAGAATAACACAGGCTAAAATGGCATTTTATCAAAAGAAACTACACTTTGACGTCTTTGAATACTGATGTAACGTGGACTAAATCAAAAAGGCAAAGTAATAGGAAAAGCTAAGCCATTCAAGATGTGGCGTTAGTGAAGAATGGTGAAGATCTCTTGAATAGATAAACGGGCAAACGAGGAAAAACAAATGAAAAACTAACTTTACGGAGAAGTTTACTCCATGCAACGAAGGTGACATATTTTGAGGCACAAGAGAATACTAAAGAATATAATTGAAGTGTAATAGGCAGACAAAGATTGCAATACATTTCATTTGCAGTCAGGATATGCATGTGTAAAAGTAACTTAGGTAGATATAAAAACTGTCAGAAGAGAGGACAAATTTGAGAAGTTACTGTTAAAACGAATCCGCGGATTGGTTGCATGGCATGGAACAAAGTTAGTGTTCACGGTATAGTAACGTATAAAACACAGCAAATTATGTTGTGGTTCGTGTGTCTATTTAATAAGTTAACTGGAATGGAGATCTCACTTCCTGGGGAGGTCTTTTACTACCTACCACATATTCAGATCGTTTTATTACAGTCATGACTGTCATGGAGGCTCAGCCATACAAAGAGTTACTGTTTTCTACTTGCCTACCAGTTCTCATTTAAAAGTAACTTGAAACTCGTGAGTATCGCATATTACGTTGTTTATACATTGATTACCAGGTTTTGCCGTGCAATATTTTCAATCAACTATTTGAATAGATGATATTTTGTATACCAATGTTTTTCCTTTGAAACACTGCCACCTTTATTAAATTTGCCTGAAATATAATGTTTTAAGTTATACGCTTCACATTACTGAAACATTTAAAACAATGCATATATTTTTAGATTGTTCTTGGGATGAATTGTGGAAAATATATAAATTACTGAAATTGAATTACTAAATCAATTATATTCTAAGTATTTATTTGTCCTAATAAATATATACCTAAATAGCCTATACGATGTTAATATATATTATTATCAAAACTTTAAAGCAGAGTTTAAAACATGCCTGTTCTCGAGAAACAACCGAAAAAAGATGTTTGCGCTTTTGAAATATTGCCGGTATAGTTGAGTAAATAGATATTCAAGTGAATTTCTCGTCAGCGTCATAAGAGTAAAACAACATAACTCCTCCCTCCACGGCATTGCAACACGAATAAGACTTACACGCTCATCCCTTCTCCCATGCATACGCGCAATCGAGGTGACCGGCACTTATTTCCATTACAAGACAAGTCTTGCGTTTACCACTTGGAGTGGAATGTATTAATGACAGTCAGTTTGTGTAATAATAACCTCTGTCTCTCTCTCTCGTGGATCTAGTGCACACAAAGTCCTCAGCTGTGCAACTCGGGCGTCCAACCTCAAGTGTATCCTCGAGGAAGGAGCCGTCCCTTGTTTGCGTTCACATCAATCCGATGTGCCTAATCGGTTCTCAACTGCTCTCGTCGTGCTCGATTGTACTCCAGGCCGACAAACAAACGTGACGTCGCCCAAATACGAAACGTCGAGATAATCACTCGCAAGGGTTCCGAAACGTCAAACGCGCGTGTCGAAGAGCCGCGAGCTACGATGGAATCTCGAAACGTCGCGAGTGTATGATCGCTCACGTTCCACAGGTGCGTGCCGCCATCTTTAATGGCAATTCGCACCCGTAATGCCTTGTTAACCGAGCCGGGGATGGGTCAATATTTACCAAGCTACTATTTATGGTGCTTAAACATAAATTTGCAATCTTGGAAAGCAGTTACTACTTCTGAATACACGTTTTCTTGTCTATTGCTGCCGCCGCTTGACGCACGCCGTGCAAGATGTCGCGTCTTATTTGTTTAAACCGATTAACCTCGTGCATGGCTATTGGCTACCTGGAACAACAATGTCCCGCGGTTAGCATTAAGAGATTATTGTGCAACTCTTTTTATTTATTACCGCTAATAATTCGTCCCCAAGGAACCTTTCATTTCACAGTAGAATTTGCAATATATACTAGTAATTTGTATGTTATACGTTGTAATGTCGTTTACTGTTCACTACAATATAACTAGGGGCTATTTCATCTGTACTTGCACTAAAAAAAAGAGAAATAACTGATATACATTTTGGTAAATCGAACAATGGGGCTACTTTTGAAAACCCTTCCATCACGCTTTCAATTCTGCCTATATTTATTTCGTAAACTCTTAATTCAAAATCCCACCAGTATCGTTTTCTTTTGCAGTATCCTATTATAATGACATCCATTTACAAAAAGGTGTGTTCTTGACGTTTATATTACAACGGCAGTTCTAGGGTTATATAGCTTCACACATGATTACGCTATTTTGCATCACCTACTTACAACGTCAACATTCAGCTGTAACAATGTTGCATCAACATACTGTAAATTGATACAAGTTTAGTAATCGTTATAATATAAATTAAAAGTAGTGATAATGAATGTCTGTTTAATCTGCTACCTTCACATCTGTGAAAGCCTTCTCCATCAACCCTTTAGTCGGGGATGGATTTGCTTAGATACCGCTCGCGATGTCCCCGACATATTGATGGCGACTTTTACCATAGACAAAATGAATGATGCCCAGAAAAAGAAAACACAGCCATGTTGATAGCCATAGTCACCCATTCATTCTTTCCGTTGAAGCGTGAGAACGCCTTTGTGATGCAACTTGTCTAGTGCACCCGAGTTGCTGTCATGCGCCGTGTGAATCTCATCCCCCATCTCATCACTTATACCTCGCTTATCGCCGGTAGCAAAGTAGGCGTCCTTGAGTCATTGCGAAGTTTTCATGATAATTAGTTGCGTTCCACCTGTCTGGACGTTCCACTTTTCAATGTATGCACAAGGTATTTGATGTATTTCTTTAGTTATTTTGATAGCAGTTGTAGCTGTCTGCTACTCTCCGTGCGTTGCCCCAGTCCAGCGAGACGGATGGATGGCACCTTGGCTTCCACTTATCTGGACGTTGTTCTCAAGAACAAGACCCCTCGTCTCGTGCATGGCATTATTTCCAACCTGTCAGGCCTCAAGGGAACACGGACGTCAGATAGCAAACAGTGGTTACAAATGAACGGCCCGAACAAGTGTGGAAAAAATAATCCTTTCTTTCCACCTTAATGGTTGAGGATTTCTTTCTGATAAAAATACAACACTCTTGTTTAATTTTCCCAACGAAAACTCTTAATTTATCGTGTTACGTGTCGTAGGGGCTATAAGACAAAACCTCTTGGACAATAACCATTAAGTAAAGACACAGGTTTGTGGTCGGAGACTGAGAGTTCTTCTGATCGCCGTAACATGCCATTTAGCCTTATAGGGAACGCCACTCGAAATTGAATCAGACTTAGATTTCTCGTCCAGAGGCGATTACACTGGCTGGAGAATCTCAAGCAGATTCCTGGCTATGTGCTATGTTTTTGTTCACATTTTTGCGGTGGTTTAGCCTTTTGCTTTCTCTTCATACTTATTCGATAAAATATCAATCAATCAATCATGAACGTGGTATTTGCATTGTTATGTTCCTTGAAAAAGAAGTCTCGGGAATGTGTAAGTAAATACAGTGCGAAATACAGGTATGGCGTGCTTGCAGCAGCTAACAGCCACGCACTACAATGTGCACAAACACTGTGTCACAGCTTTTATTGTAGCGAATATTATTGTTTGTTGTTTTAATGGTGCGACTCGAAACGACTAGTTGGATGACTAATCACTGATAAGGATTCCTCCCCTGGGTTCCATGACTCTGATCTGATCTGCAACCCACCTTGCAAGTGCAACCCACCCCATACATGAGAGTGACAACTAATGAGCCGCAAACATGTCTTTAAACAGTAACGCATATTATTTTCTCCCTATTGTTTTGCAAAATTAATTAAGTTTTTTTACTTGCGTTGTTTTCTAATTGCATCCTTAGCTTCATCCATTCACATTTAAATATAATGGTTTGATTTATTTCATCTTTGCAAGCTCTCGAACCGTTTTGAATTTGATATGTAACAGAAGTATGGTGTATCGGAGATCTACGAAAAGGACGAATTGTGTATTTGTCTCATAACACACTTATTCCTACAATAATGTAACTGTTATTCAGCTTGATCGCGTCCAATTAGTATAGCTGTATAGACACGGTACAGCGCATATTTCAAGTAGTCATCGGCATTTTAAAAAAGCTTTCTGTTCATTGCAACTAATTTTGTCGAGTCCGATAAACTACCAAGTTAATTGTGTTAAATAGTATGTCTAAATCGCAATAGTATCAGACAGGACATCTCGCTAAAAGTATATTGTATTATTGTGTAGGTAATATTACACTTAATTTAATATCTATAATTATTGTGGCTTCAAACTTAGCACAAAGATAAAATCAAAAGACAGAAAGTATAGCTGCTCAGCAAATTAACTGTGGATGAGTTTAATTTTTGTACATCAAGGTGCTAAATTTAGTTAAGGGTTACCTTGGGTTTACAGTCAATTGAGAAAATTATTAAATCAGATTATATTAAAAATGTATATTTAGATTACTACTATCGTACATATTGTAAACAGTCGATGACGCTGGGATAAGTATTAACTAATAACTGAATTTTGAAATAAGAGTACTATCATTATTTAACTAAAAATTGTAAAAAAAAGTATCATTTGTTTATACCGTTGGTACTTCTACCGGGTACCGGGTTTTAATTACATTATGTAATTCATCTTGTAACACAAACAGTGAAAACTTACATTCACTTTCAATAAAGTTATCACCAACTTTATAATCACTATTCAACGAATTGATAAAGCCAGAGAAGTAAAACTGTATGTGTGTAATAAAAACAGATTTATCACGAGTTGCTACTTTCTACTTGCCGAAACCTCGTTACGTGTTCAGATATCGTCCGAAGATGATATATCTGATGTGACCCACCAACCAGGATACACGGACACGCTCCTGCAATGCCAGGCATCACCGACACAGACACGCTCCTGCAATGCCAGGCATCACCGACACAGACACGCTCCTGCAATGCCAGGCATCACCAACACAGACACGCTCCTGCAATGCCAGGCATCACCGACACGGACACGCTCCTGCAATGCCAGGCATTACCGACACGGACACGCTCCTGCAATGCCAGGCATCACCGACACAGACACGCTCCTGCAATGCCAGGCATCACCGACACAGACACGCTCCTGCAATGCCAGGCATCACCGACACAGACACGCTCCTGCAATGCCAGGCATCACCGACACAGACACGCTCCTGCAATGCCAGGCATTACCGACACGGACACGCTCCTGCAATGCCAGGCATTACCGACACGGACACGCTCCTGCAATGCCAGGCATTACCGACACAGACACGCTCCTGCAATGCCAGGCATCACTGACACAGACACGCTCCTGCAATGCCAGGCATTACCGACACAGACACGCTCCTGCAATGCCAGGCATCACTGACACAGACACGCTCCTGCAATGCCAGGCATCACCGACACAGACAAGCTCCTGCAATGCCAGGCATTACCGACACAGACACGCTCCTGCAATGCCAGGCATCACCGACACAGACACGCTCCTGCAATGCCAGGCATCACCGACACAGACACGCTCCTGCAATGCCAGGCATCACCGACACGCACACGCTCCTGCAATGCCAGGCATCACCGACACAGACACGCTCCTGCAATGCCAGGCATCACCGACACAGACACGCTCCTGCAATGCCAGGCATCACCGACACAGAGCACGATCCGTCCGCCAAGACTAATCGATAACAATCAAAAGACAATTTCAGTTTGATTTATCAGACAATCGATGTTGCTGACAAAATTGATTTTATTGTCTTGCTGTCATCATCCCAATACCTTGAAGCAACAATTGCAGACGGGTGCGATTGATGCAAGGTAGAATTCAAGATAACAATAACACAAGCATTAGTCAGCAAATATTTACAGTGTCATGATATAAGGACTGTATTATCTAGATTAGAAGGAGATGCTGTTGAATGCGCAACAATGTATTTGGACTCATTTGGGTGGTCGCAGGTTCGATCGCCACCAATAGTAATCCTAACAATCGTTTTCCGAGCTAATAGGTCCATAGATATAATAAAGTTATAACATATTTTGCGACTTACTCCTTAGAACAAACCGTGGATCTTTCGAATTACCAAAACATATCAGTTAGCATAAATATCTTCCACTAACGTATTATGTCTTCATAGCATAACGACCGAAAAGCGTAAAGTATTCACCTTATTAATTCATGAGTAGTCATATTAAATGCCTTTAACTAGTTAATTTGCTCTAGTTGTCAGTGTCACACAAGACGTCTTGTGATCTTTTTCGATATAGTATTTTTTTAATACTGTATACTAATTTTACTATACGGAGTAAAATAAAAGCCAATTCCTTTGCCTATTATTTTTTTGCTGCACTGTTTCCGGAAGGGTGTAAAATTGCATCTAACTTGTTGGTTTCGGTGGGTACTGTGCGGAAAATGAATGGTAATTCGATCAACCTAATGTTTATGATTATTTCACGCTCACGCGCATAACACCAAATAAAACACATTGTACCTACAATGATGTTTGACGGATAACGTTTAATTAAACCGATACGCATGCATTTATGATGTATCTAATGTGCATATTATACAAACAGTGACATTGATAGTTGCGTGTAAAACTGTATTCACTAACAGAACATAACCTAACACACAAAGTTTCTCAGCCAGTTCAAAGTGGTTGAAACATCATTAACGAAACGTCACTGAGCCAATGTCGATCATTAGTTACATCGTGCCACGAACTGTGCAATTGATTGTGTCGTTTGAAAGCAACCCAACCTAAAACAAACAAAATCTAAAGCGCTGTGGATTTAGGTGGAACTCACGCAACTATACCTATGTAGCCTGGGCTGGGCGGACAGACAGACAGAAGTAAATGAATGAAGTGACACGACGAATTGGGCGCATCATTACTCAGTACGAACTGCGCCTGTGCGACAACATATCTGTTGCGTTACGTCATCGTTTACAATGTATGAATGAATATACATTGTATGTATAATGTTGTTCGATATTACGTTTCAATGCGAATATAACTTGTAACTTTAGCAGTTTTACCAACAATGTGAAAAACAAAATGCAACCATTGGGTGGCATCTAAAATTTTAATCATATTGCAAGATATCAAACTTTATAATTAATTTTATAAGTGCAGTTTTAGTTGACCAATCAATTTTATATTTTATGCCAGCTGTTCTCAATTTGATTGGTGAATTTGCCTTTAAAAATATTTTCCTTAAAATAAATAAATCAATCAATCTTGAAATAAATCTGGCTGGATTACGTTCAAATTTCTATTAAACGCAATTTGTGGCTGTTACATGTTGTCAGTCATATCAGTATGTTAGCTTATTTTCTAACTCATGAATATGATCACAGATCAATACTGATATGTACTTCCAACGTTTTATTTCTTCCCCCCGGCAACTTATTTTCTTGTGCCTGCTCCGTTCCCCCTTTGGTTTTTTCTTGCAACGCCACTGTAGAGAGGATTTACCAACCTCTTATAGGATAATCTTAAAAACATATTTTTGTTTGCACATATGCCATTTTTACAACCTCTGTGCTATTGCAGGTCTGTTGATGACCATTTCATTCTGAAAGCAAAATAAAGCATAGTTTCTGCAACCAGCTTTAATGAATATAATTTGTTTCGAGTTCTGAGAATGTTTAAGAACCTGATTAAAATAGAACATAAAATTTGATGTTTATTACATGAACGGTGATGATTGCATGTGGTGTTAAGGTATCCTACAGTGTTAGTTAGATGGCATGTTTGAAGAGCATTCGTCAAGCAAGTGTTCTGGTAAAACTGGTCCTTCCTTGCAGTTGCCCATCATGCGACGACCCTAAGTACCAATGAAACGCGGTTCTCACACGGGACCTCACAGGTCAAGAAAATAGTGCGCACACTGTTCCATTATTCTCGGGATAGCCAGGACAAACGTCATTAAGCAATACTTTCTGCATTCACTATAACATGAATGAATGTAATAAGAGATTTCGTGCTGAGAACAGTGTTTCCCTGATTAGTCAGATCTTGTGAGATATGTATAGGAGATGAGAGTGGAAAGTGTGTGGGAAGTGTACAGTGGATATGTGAGGAGAAACGTTCATTGATGATTGAGTCACCATTGAGGATATGCGAGGGACTAAGGCAACACGTATGGGACAAGGTGTGTGCATGTTCTACCCGTTGAGGATGAGTGAACTTTAGGTATGTGACAAAGATTGTGCGTTGGTGAATGTGGCTTGCAGAGTATTTTATGCTTGAGACAGTTGAGAACATGGGGCTCTATTCCGCAACTTTCATTATTGTATATCCTGAAACAAATTGTGCTTGAATTCAAACTTGTTAGGCCGTATATAGAAAGTAATGAAGTAAGTAATGAAGTAATGAATTGAAGGTAAAGCCCCAATTCAGGCAGCATTACAGGATATAGACGAGAAACTTACAGGATAAGGCCTTTGGGGATTGACGCTGCCCTGGAAATGGGCAGATAAGTTTCCAGCCCAAATGTATTTCAATTAAACCATCTGTTGGGTGCCCATTGGTTTAGTCTAGAATAATTACAGCCTTCCGCGGTGGCTTATCCGGTTGAAGCGCAGGTCCTAAGTGTATTGCACCTATATGTTCGTACTGTGTTCGAATCCGCATAAGGCTTAAAGCATGTTTTTTTTCTTCGTCTATCAGCTCACAATGTCTCGAATCGCATGATTGCAATAATATAGTCGTAAAGTAACAAAAATCTTGTAATAACTTATTAATGTATCACGACACATTCCTGGATGATCCTTCTTAGCATTTAAGTTAGTGCTTAACTATTCACTACATCTTATAACGTTCTCAAGAACGATCGGGATGAAATGATTCAATCTCGCACATACTTCTCGAAGTGACTTCTCACTTTACATAATAATTATGATAAAATTGATCACCTTACTCATTGAAAGTAGTTGCTAAACGAGTAATTCAAATGCAGTGAATCATTGCAAGCGGCGATATAATCAGACAATAATCTGACTTGCATCGCGATAGTGATGATTTAGTGCAGTGTTAGCAGCAACACACGATTGAGGTATTATTTTATGCATCTTCAGAAACAAGTTTCATTTCTGTAAATGTATTCGCAAACATGTGAGCATGCATAACTTTCATGTTTGGTATACGCATCATTCTGTTTTGTAAACAACCGTTTGCCGTGGAATTAATTCTTGTCTTAAGGAACGCATACAACTGATTAATCATGTAACGATAACTATAGTTTGATCACTTGGATGTTTAATCTAACTTAAGGGGAGACGATTAATCAAGAATAACTACAAAAGAACCTGGTCGAGTAATTTATTAAAATATCTCGTTTAGAAACGGTTCCGCTTGATCGGGCATGAATCTCATAGTGCGTAGCCGCACAGTCTTGTAGCGCATTGTACGCATGCGTATAGGTCTGCTATGGAATCACAATCAGCCTCGACCAGCTTTAACTAATAAGCAATTATGAGAGAGTGTAAGAAAGTGTTAAGATAATTAACAGCTCACGTAGCACGTGTTAGATCAGCAAGGAATTCATCAATGTATGAATAATTTATAGAATAGCCTATAATTTAATGCAAGGTAAGTTGCCATTCGTCTCAATAAATAATTCGCCAGGCTTGGGTGTTTCAAAAATAGGACGATTTTTCCAATCAATAGTTTTGTTGGTAGAAATCATTGTAGATCCGCGATCGCGTTTACGCGTTCACGACATTGAGATATTAGTTGAGGTCAGACATCAGCTCTGAATCTCGTTCACTTGTCAGACGAGACGGTTACGTTTAGCGAGAAACAATCAATAAATAACCGAGTTACACGACAGGGCTATTCCAGTGCATCGAACATATCGGGCGTAGCATGTGGGATTGCTAATGACGAGTCTTCGCATGAGCAGCCGTCATCCGCTGTGATTGATACCTGCTACAGCTACTGTTGCTTAGATCACGAGCTAGAGCAACTTTTCACATTTCGAAGAAGAATTTACCTGATGAAATATTAATAAGAATACTCTTGCTGGTTCACTCTTGGGGGTACTTCTCTTCAAATGAAACTAATAAATAATATAAATATGATGTTATTGATGTTATAAATGTACCACTCGACTGCATACTAAGCCCACTCCTCATTCATGTCAGCTCTGCGAAGAAAGCTACATCTACATAAATGAAGACAAAGCCTACAACAATCCAGACGTCATGTACGGAATAATACATTTCCAATGTAACGTCAATAAATCAAGATGGAAATAATATCAACTGAAAATCGTTGGGTAATACCGTCCTGTTGCGTAGTTGATGGGGAATATTGAAGAGTTGTGTTTTCCTGGGGGGAAGAAATGACATCTGCTGCATAATGCAGTTTTGCGATATTGACAAATTGTTTCGGCGTCAGAGAGTGGAAAGTAGAGTACGATTGACAAGCTACTGAAATGAATGCTTGGAAAAAGTGTGAGTTTTTGTATAGGGCGGCGTATGGAACGTTGTTGACATGATGGAAAGACAGGATGAGAGGAGAGCAGAAGAGAGGCCGAGAGATGCGGAGCTGAGTTCACGGACCGGGATTGAGATACCGTGCTCGAGCAATGTTGAACTACAGAACCGCAGAAACCTGATAACGGCAATCCATAACTATGTGTATCGAGCTAATTTTAATTGTTTAAAGTGGCAAAATAGATTTAAAAACATGTACCTATAGGCCTACACATTACAATAAAATTTAAGTATTTCTGAAACTAAGATATTAGAAATATTTCAAACTTACTATGTATATAATTGTATTATATTAGATATAAAATTACGAAATCAGAACTCAATCTACACTTACATTTTTAATTTTAATTGTGTTTTGTGTCTAATTGGATTCTTGTAAGAAGACATGTGAAGTTCTTTCCGCAATACAATAGTGCATGGCGAATTTTGCTATAGACTAAAAGAAACAAAAACAGGTGAAATATAAACTATGTTTAGTTCTTGTGTTGCTAGACATTATATAGATAGAGAAGGTGGACCGTTTTATAACAATAAGTGAAAACTAGAACGCCCACATTTAAAATATCAACATGCAGTGCAGCTCCACGGAGATACACAAATAGTATACAGCCGCCAAAAGACGGTTGGAAGGCCGACTGAAGCATAAGGGACACACCAACAACAATGGATTCTACCGCACACGCAGACAAGACGGAAGTCTCGACTCTCACACCTTCCTATACAGATGTTGTCACTTCTGTCATTAGTGCAGCTACCAGTATTAATAACTGAACTGAACTAATAGTACCAACTGATTCGTATTTATTCAAGATAGTGTAGAAGCTGCAGTTGTTGTGGTTGATTATAATAACAACCTTACTACTATTAACACACATGCAATGTCGTGCATAAAGTTTGTTGTCAGTCCACTACCATGCACGAGGTAGATTAAGAAATACTATACGCATGATTACTGTATCTGCAGGCACAGGTGCAAGAGCACTGGACAACGCGTATATAACGGCGATTCAATTATTCACGATCATCCAAACGTTGGGATCTGAACAATATAAAATATTAACTAAAGGTAACTCAAATTGGTTCCTTTCCTGATTTAATTAAGAGATATTGTGGCATTTTGTGCCTTTCATGTTGAGTATTTATAAATTGAGGAGCCAAAGTTAATGCAATTGAAATCTTTCTTATTAGTTAAAATAGTGTATTGTCATCCTTTGTTTGAACTGTTTATTGCAGTAGAAGTACTAAATTTACAATAGGCTCTTATTTTAATTATTTATGGATTTAGAGAGCTTCAAAAATTCGCGCTATAAAAGACACAAAATAGCACAATTTGTCATCAAAATTGCATAAGTGGTTTTTCTTATTTGTGGGTTCTTATATGGTAGACCATTTAAAATGCCCGTTCATTGTTTCTGTGTAGTTATCACAAATTGAAATCTGTCTGTGAATGATGGCAAAGCCAGCGACAAAACCATCTAGATGTGATGTGCAACGATTACTGATAAGTCAATTTCTGGTACCGACATAGAATAAAATTAGTTTTTGTGAACAACAGGACCGTACCAAATTTGTACCTATGCGTTAGTAGGAACGCTTGTAACTTGTATGTGTGACTTCTTTCAGTTACTCCTTATTTCTCTTTGTTTTGTTGGCGTACTTTTTAGTAAGCACGTATTTAGTTTGCTTTTAACGTGCCGGATAAAATTAATTGTTATGCATATATTAGCAAATAGTATTCGGAGCAAGTTTGAGATGTATGTCTGAGGGTCGGAACGTTTACATGAGCCGATAGCTGGGGTTTTCTTCTATACATGTGAAAATCAGTTAAAAAAGTAAAAACAAGGATGAATTGTAAAATGTATGTTTCCTTGCAATTTGCTTGTCCACGCCTGCACGAGCGTATGTGTGTGTATCTATAATGCAGGGTAGTTTGGGCGGCATCGCTCACAAACACGGCATTCTAATTTCCCAACGTTTACTCAACGTGATATATTTCTTCTGTTTTTTGTCCCCCGTGTATACTTAGCTGTGGGTAAATACGATATCGAGCAAAGGGTCAAGCGTCTCATGGGAATAATAATCCTCACTCAATGAGGCTACTCTAACCGGGTAGCCACGAGGGCATCTACTTGCAAACACGCTAAAATATGCAACAAGTACTGGTGCTAAATCGACATGTTTTGCACCAATGCTTGAATTATTGGCATGCTACAAAACATATGCATCAAGTTTACAAGTTACTAGTTATTATCTTACTGTGACGTGTTTGGGCATCGACCATTGAAGTAAAATACATTTGCAACATCTTATAATTAATTATTAATAATCACATTATTAATAATTGATAATTATCATGTCATACCCATGGAGACGCAGACAAATAGGTTGGACAGATGATATTTAATTAACCGTATATACGTGAGGTGCACAAGTTTGAAAATAATATTCGCATTATGCAAAAACTTGCGTTTGAATTAATTACACTTGTTTTGTACTAAAAATAAACAACAACTTTTCTGACGTATGTCTAGGCGTTGTCGTTATCACATCACATTTCTCAGTTTATTTGTGAACCTATAATTAAACACATCTTGTCGTTCATTCCATGACTGTCAATCACCGTACTCATCCGTATTTGCTGCATTGAACAAGAATCAATAAATACCCATCACGGACGGTAACATATTACCTCGCTGTTGACGCGCCAATAAACAATCAATAATCAATACCACGCTGTTGACACTCTAATAAACAATCAATAATCAATAAGTTTTTAACGATCCTAATAATATAGGCTTTATACTTAACATGTACGCTACTTGTGTCCAATATGTATTTTTCATTAAGTGCAGAGCTAATCGCGATAAAAGAGTGTGAAATGTCTTCTTTGCAGAAGCCACATAGATCTTGTACCGAGAACAATGGAACAATGAGAACTCATTATTATTCAAAGACCGGTTGGGATGAGTGCTGCTCCGCACCTCACTCTGCGCGGGGTCCGTGCCGAGCCTTGCTTGTCACCGGCATATTTTTAATGATTACGGTGGTTGACATTTACATAATAACAAGAGTGTCATCCTGCTTGACAGTACTTGCACTGCACTTGTAATCACTACTAATTAGCTGTCAAGTAGACTTACTTAGACGCGGCAGAGGAGTAATTATTGCTAATTACCTAGACGTATAAATTAGCTGATCTAACATATTTCAAATCTTTATAAGCGTATGTGTACATGCACATCACATACACGGTTGATGGATGTCTGCCGTAACAATTCACACATAGGACCAGTTTCCTACATTGTTTGATTTGGTTAATAAAACATACGGAGAAGCTTCTAATGTATCCAACAAAGTAATTTTATTCGTTGCAGATCATGCAAATATTTGAAAATAAACTTGCAAAATGGACGCGTGTAAATTATGGTTATTGAACAGTTTTAGGCCTATTTCAATCAGTTTGCACTTGAAATATGAATACTAATTCAAGGTTCACAATTTTAATTAGCGTTTAAACACAGCGGCAATAAATTATGATTTAAGAAATTAACTCCTCCCCCTTGCCCCATTACCACGCATTACGCCACAGGGGATGAATGAATAAATTGCTTACTTACCACCACTTGCTGCCACGACCTCTGCCGAACTTGTTCTTACTGGCGACTTCTTCGGCCAATGTAACGAGGGCCATTAGTAGAGTCATCAGCACCAGAGGCGCACTTGACCACTTCATCGTTGTCTATCGTCCCGTCACATCGGCACTCACACACCCGCGCACGGCACTGTCACAATCACATTCATTCACACACACATTACGCACTTTTAACGTTGAGACCGAGCTGCACCGAAGCGTTACGAAACTAACCGAACCAATAATCGGGTAGTGCACCCCTCGTGTATGCATGCGGCTCTCGTGTTGAATGCGCGAAGGCGAAAGTCGTCATCATACCTACAGAGACGTGTGTGTGTGCGGGTGCGGGATCCGACGGCTGCAGTTTCACGTGCTTAGGGGGCGTGTGGAGGGGGGTGCGAGGGGAGGGGGCTCGCTTCAATAGGGGGAGGTGTCATTGAGGGACATGAACCAACAGCGGATAATCTTGATGGTCACCTGACCACGTGGGACGTCCCAACAAGGTGTGTTATTGCAATGCGCGCGCCGCGAACATTACTTCTAAACACGTGTGTGTGTGTTGTGAGTTGACCACGTTGAGCAAGCCGGCCGGCGTCCCTAATATTGCTGCTAACAACGGACGTATCCGAGACATCGGCTCCCGGAATGACGATATGTTCCCGAGGGACTCACTCCTCTCTCCCTCCAGGTCCCCAACGATCACTCCTGTCACGAACCTCCATGTCTTCCTTTAAGCGAACTGGGCAGCATTGTGTACGTACACGAATATCAGCAGTATCATCGCCGATTTTCATAATTTTTAAGAGATTAACACGAAATCACACCGGTTCCTGTTGTTCCGGATGAGGTTATCTGAACAAAGATGTATCATGTAATTATTTCCGGTCGGTAAAAATTCTTGCGCAATCCAATACGCAAAGTTTATATGGAAATGAAAAGATCCTGACGTCATATCACACCAGGACATGATCGCATCCCACTTGCCTCTCAAACGCTTTACAGAGGCTGAGTCACTTTACTTACGAAGAAGTGTGGAAGGATTTCCCTCAAGCCAACCCTCTCAGTCATAGACACGTGTATCTGTAAGCACATGCGCATTATCCCTCAAGCCAACCCTCTCAGTCATAGACACGTGTATCTGTAAGCACATGCGCATTATCCCTCAAGCCAACCCTTTCAGTCATAGACACGTGTATCTGTAAGCACATGCGCATTATCCCTCAAGCCAACCCTCTCAGTCATAGACACGTGTATCTGTAAGCACATGCGCATTATCCCTCAAGCCAACCCTCTCAGTCATAGACACGTGTATCTGTAAGCACATGCGCATTATCCCTCTAGCCAACCCTCTCAGTCATAGACACGTGTATCTGTAAGCACATGCGCATTATCCCTCTAGCCAACCCTCTCAGACATAGACACGTGTATCTGTAAGCACATGCGCATTATCCCTCAAGCCAACCCTCTCAGACGTAGACACGTGTATCTGTAAGCACATGCGCATATCCCTCAAGCCAACCCTCTCAGTATAGACACGTGTATCTGTAAGCACATGCGCATTATCCCTCAAGCCAACCCTCTCAGTCATAGACACGTGTATCTGTAAGCACATGCGCATTATCCCTCAAGCCAACCCTCTCAGTCATAGACACGTGTATCTGTAAGCACATGCGCACTATCCCTCAAGCCAACCCTCTCAGTCATAGACACGTGTATCTGTAAGCACATGTGCATTATCCCTCAAGCCAACCCTCTCAATCATAGACACGTGTATCTGTAAGCACATGCGCACTATACTATACTCGTGTTAGCAATATCACTGTATGATGATTGTACAGAAATCTTCCTTTCAATTCAAATCCGTTAAGCGTTAATGTGTGTATGTTCTTTATCCTTAAAAACTGTTTTGATGTATTTTCTTTTTCTTTTGATTATTTACTGTATAGGCTACGTTTTTGACCGATACAATTCACACAAAGGTAAGTTGACTTCATGATGTCTTATATAGCCCCCAAGAAACAAACAAATCGTGTATGTTGTTTGAGACAAAGCCCAATCTTCATGGACGCAAATGGTGTGCAGAAAACAGTTATCAGCTGAATGCTTTGCGCAAGACCGCTGTGACTGACGAGGCATGAACCCGTGACCTGTCGTTGAGCCGCGCATCGCGTCACACCCTGTCAACGACAAGACAAGCCCCCTGCTAAATCATCGTGACTCACAATCAAGGCCCGTTTAGTTGGTCTATCAGTGATTCTCTGCCTGGGGAAACAATGAGCCATGACGTAATTGGTTAACAATCTTTTGCATTGCATTAAAACGCATGGTGTATACTGTGGCTCAGGACCACAATGCAATTCATAGATGCATTAGTCAAGCCAGCCCACCTTACACCATGAATGAATGAATTCATTAGCCAACACGTTTATATGCATTTTGGCTCGAATATTATAGCTGTGGTACACGACACATCTACATCTACTTACCGGTCCCTCTTTCAGTAGCGCACCCAGAATTTCTTCCTGGGAGGCGCTTTGCCGGGTGAATTAACATTTAACATATTACAATTTAAAAAAAATAAGGGTAAGCTACTCAGCCGCCGGAGAAAACAAATTTGTCTTTCTAAGTAGGTACTCGGAAAGTGAATTATAGTAATTATTATATTATATTTGCATTTAGAACTGTATGTGGTTGTTAGGTGTAAAACTATTATGAAGTTGACAATATGAGGTATTTTTCTTAGGAGCTAATATTCATTCTTGTATCAGGTTCTATAGGACCTTCCTGAAGACGGCGGGGGGGGGGGGGGGGTAGCTCGAAACTCTTCCCCCCCCCCAACGCCACCCCCTAGAGTGTGGCACTGCTCCGTGCTAATAATCCAATGCACAAACAAACATTGCTATTTAGTTTATAAACGATAGAGGTGTTGTTGTGTTATGTAGGTTTTAATAATTGTTAAAACGTTATCCATAGTCAAAAGGTTAACAATAATTGATTTTGTACAACGCACCATAATATTTCGCTCTGGCTTTCTGTGGAGTGTGTGTAATTTGTCAACAATAACTGCCGACAGCGATTTGTCCAGGAGGACGATCGATCACGTGGTCAGCGGGGAGTCTGTAAAAAACATCCTGAATTCAACCCTGACTGACATAATAAGACTCATCTTGCTTGGTTCCGATAAATTTGTTATCTCAGTGTTTCCTAACAAATATAATGTAGTAATTTCCAAGTGTTATTAGTTATTCAACTTGTGACATTACTGATTGCATACAAGTCATGTAAGGGAAGCAGACCTAAGCAAGGAATTATTTTCTGATACCAAGCGTCTAGCATAGGTCTCTTTTCACTGAATGCCAATTCCTGTAGCGTGACCCCCCCCCCCCCCCTCCCCCACGAGGGATTTTGTGCTTGTCTCTCACAGTGGTGTTACACCCAATAGAAGGCCCTTACCGCCCTTACCGCCAAAATCTAGAAAAATTTACAAATGAGTAATGCGTGATTTGATGCCCCGCGATGAGGCGTTGTTGATAAAGGGTGAATTTTAATTTCCACGTTTATTTGTATAGCATTTTGTAAGTAAGAGAATAAGCGGTTTCCTTTTACGCAAACATCATATATAAACGTCAATCATACTTTTTCTATTTTCAGGTCGCGTACGCGGATGGCATTTAGAGAATAACTCAATTATTATAATGTTATCAAATAACAATAGGCCTATACTCATAGGCGTGCGCACGGCCCAGGCCTATTCGGCCCAGGTCGGACCTAATGTGTCAACTTGGCGGTCGGGCCGCGCTGGACTCCAATTCCTTTAGACCCGGCCTGGGCCGAGGGCAGTTTAACCCTTGAGTTAGTAATATAGGGTAGAGGTCCCACGCCATCGGCAGTGTGTCTACTACCGTTTACTGCCCAAAATACTTTAGCCGGATAGTAGAAGTTCGCCAAACGACACGATGACTGAGCCTGATTTGTCGGCTACTCCACCGAAGATATACGAAGACAGCCAAAAACTCCGTCATCGCGTCGCTTGGCGAACTTCTACTACCCGAATAAAGTATGGTGGGCAGCATAAGGCGGTAGACAAAGTACAAACTGACGATTGCGTTGCGGCTCTACCCTATATTACTCACTCAACGGTTTAAATTTAAACTTAACTTTCAATTAGTCTTTCAATTAAAATGCACTGTCAGTAGCTCGTTTTTACGCAAAGGCACAATCCAACCGGGGCTGTGCAAATAAGTATTTATTTATCTTTTATTTAAATGAAACGAAACATAGCTCTAGAGGGGTCACAAGACTCTATAGCACCGGAAAGCGTCGCGTCCTAAAATCGCGTTTTAGGCCATAAAAGTTATTGCATCAACAATGTTTCGCCTACGGCGAAATTGCCTCCGGCGGCTGGGGCTTCGCCCCAGACCCCAGCTGTGCCACGCCACCTCATGCCGGGTCTAATGTTAGACGCTGCGCACGCCTATGCCTATACTCTGAAATCTGAATACAAATTTTGGCATTATGGGGGAGTAGTCGTTGTCGTGTGTAAATTATGAGTTTTTAGAGATATATTAACCAAGTAAGTAATAGTAAAAGCAATAAGTGCAAGTTAGTATTGTAGGCCCTTAGTACTCAATTCTGAATGCAAATCTAATTTCTGTAAAGTTGTGTTCCGGACACTTGCAAAGACAATTTCGCAGAATGTTTTTCCTTGTAGTATTTTTAAGATAAAATTAAATAACCATTTACAAATTTGTACAGAGGGTAAATACAAATATTGCCAAATTTACTTTACACTTGTCAAACAATCATCGTAATATGCTTCTGATCCAATCAAACATCGGTTCGTGCTGACCATAGTCCTACAACACAAAATAAGTATGGGTGTATGTAATAGGGATGTATGTTTAGGGCTCATTTTCAGGCGTGAGCACACAGCGAATTATTGGTAGACGTCAAATAGTACTACTCGATGTTTGCGTTTGTCTGTCATACCCAAACGGGTGCGCTATATTGTTGCATGTGTAAGGAATTAAACCAAATTTCCAGATGTTCTTTTCGAATAAATATAAACGCACAAAAACGCCCCAGGTTGGATTTTAGCCATTCATTTATGATCATGACCACTTTAAACTTATTTTTTAATATTATCTGCACAGAAACATAATTTTGAGGATGTTCATTGGGACATCGCCAATGGTGAAAAAAGTTATTCAACTAAACACTATGTATAGATATTGTAGTTTCTTCCTTAGTTATTTCATTTTGTGTTCGTGCTTCAAGTAGCATATTCTGGCATTTCTTTAATCAAATTATTATGATGTTGTATTTTATTGTTTGTGGTATGTGCGGACACACTTATAGCGCATGTGTTCTGTGTATAGGGAGACCCTTATTAGGGAACATAATGAAATGTGATGAAAACTTAATTATTTATAATAAACATAATCCAACTTAAAAAGCATACCATTTCTCATCCACTTTTTATTGTTTAAAATCGACTGAAATATTATCGCAAATATTGAATTGAATATATAACTTGAATTGTGCGATTCCGCTAAAAACATTCTTTGTTCTGCCACGGTAAAACAACCAACAACGTATACAACCATGTATAATTCTGCGTTTAGTCGCACACACAATTGTCGAGTCGAGTCATCCTATCCGGAAATGTTCACTGGTCGATTAGCTCCTCAATCGAGTAAATGCAATTAGTGCGACGTGTGACAAATAAAATAATCGTTTCGTACCAAATCTCATTATTGTTTATGTTCCTATACTCTGCACCGACTCAGTTAAAAAAAAAAGCATAATTTAAATTGTATTAGTCTAAAACTTTATGATTTTGCTTTTGTTTTGACATGCAATAATTTAGCCTTTAGTAACTTGTAGTAAGCTTATTTACAGTGCAACAATATTGTTACATGTACACGAAAAATAGTTTTCGCAGGACATACATTGTATCGATTATTGTTCTTTTGAGTTCATAAATCATCAACATATGTTTTTGAATATAATGTGTAACTTTTGTACAGTTTAAAGTGTACATAAGAATACTCCTGTTTGGGAGGTTGCGTGTTCGATTCCAATGTCAGCAATTCTGATGATGATCAAGAACTTCTCCGTGTTATATTGTGGCGCATGCTGGACTTGAACTCTGCAATACTCAAGGTCCGTAAATCTCCTGACAAAGGTTCGTCTAACCACCGCTACGAGATTGACGGACCTTCTGCAGTACTATGCCAGTTAGTCATCTCGTAACGCATGTCCTTACAGACACACGTATTGATTAGACTTGTGTTTTCATGCAATTATAATTATGAACGATATGTAGACGTATATTTGAACGAAAAACGAAGCGGCCACGACAGACGCAGTAGCCCATATTATGCAATAGACACGGAATAAAAAGTATTCAATTTAAAGATGGGTCTGTATTACGCTCACTCGTCAAGTATATTCATGCACAGACTTGCTTTGATTGAAAGCCACTCTATAAAAGAGGCAGTGCCACCTGTTGAAGGCCACGCCCCCTTCTACCTCACACCTTGCGTGACGTCACGCGATGGTCACGTGATGACCTGTTGTATACTTAGCTCCTGCACGGTGGGTCCGCGCATGTAATATATGCCCAGTTGGTCTTGGAGATAATTATCATGTGAAAAGTAAAATGAGTCCTCGAGAATACAACGATGGCGCATGGAGTAGAATATGAACGTGGGTACCTCGTAGTATGGGAAGATGTTTAACACACACCATGTAATTTAATTAAAACCTTTCATATGGTGCCAGTTATCCTCAATGTATCTAGTCTACTAGCTTTTGTGATGTAACACGCATTCAAAAACAGTTTGCGTGTGTACATACATAACCATACGATGTGATACTTCTAAAAAATATAAAAATATATAATGTTCTGGAATAAATAACACATTTTCTTTAGAAAAATTGTTTAAAAATTTGTGTATGTCAAAAACCTCAACCATTCAATATAAAAATAAGTTTCTAAGAATTAAGATGTTTTTTAAATTGGTGCGATTGCAGAGAGTACCTTAAATAGCTATAATTGGAGATGGTAAATAAATTGTTATACATTATAATATAATATAATACATGGTATCATATAATTAGAGGTGTTTGTTTTCGCGGACCGCGAAATCGCGAAAAGTGTTGATAAAGAAGGGGGAGATAAACAATGTGTATATCTGTTGATAGGCACCTTAAAAACATCAAAATTTCACCGCGAAAATTCGCGAAATCCGTCAATTTCCAGTTATAACATCGAAATTTGTATTAAAGAGCGAAATAACACGAAATCTCGGTTTGTTTTAATTAATTATAAAGTTTAAAAAAAATTTAAATGTAATAATTACAGTCAAACGTCATTAAAACACAATCGTGGGGACCTAATATTTTTTCGTTACAATGATGATTTTGTTAAGAAGATAAACGATTCATTTTTGCTGAAATTCGGCGTCAAGCAGAGCAAACTAGTACAATTCTGAGGGATTTTACGTTACTGACAAGAAGATTCTTATGTGTTGTGACTGCCGCCTTTAATTCGACCATAAAAACACACTAGACAAACACAGGTAATGGTAATGTTAATACACTTCGTATTAACTTGTACTAGTTTGTACATACAATTCAAATAAATCAAATTACATTAAAATTCCTTTTTAATTTAAACATGTTTCTGGTGAAATTTACTGTAGAAAATCTCCCAAAAAGCATAACACCGCCATAACATCGAAATTATTAAATCGATAAACGAAATTAAGAAAACATAACACCATTTACAAACACCTCTACATATAATCAATGAAGTTATATTCGCTTTTAAAACAAGATACCCTAGAATGGAATTGACTTTACTTCCCACTTGAAGAAAAGCTCGGTATAGCAAATTAGAACACTTGTCAAGGAGTGAGCTTCAATCGCGAGCGCTCAGCTTTGTGTATCATCCCATCCATGCATACAAGACAGCGCGAGTGAGGAAGATACGCTAATTACGGGATCAACTAATTAGATGCTGTTCGCGCCCCGGTAACAGCACATCCCACATCGACTGAGAGGTACTTCATTAGCAGCAGAACAGTGGGTACAGTGCAGTACACGCAGTTTCAATGCGTTCTGGGCAACAAGTCATATAACGCTCAACAGTGCATGCGACACTGTGTGTTATTATTTGTTGAGACATAGCACACATAGAGTATTCATAACCGTCGTTGATTTAAAGATGTAAGATCTGCTTTCATTGACAAGAAAATGATACATCTGATGGATATTATATCATTTGTTACAGCTGTATTGGTAGGTAGGTAGATATGTAGGTATGAGCCAATGGTATTATGTAGAAACAGTATGGGGTGTTTATAGTGTCGTAAATACACATATGTATAGATAATGGATAATGGATTGTCATCGCAAACAATACAGCAACGAGTCACCTGAGTGGACTGTCATCGTACAACAGTGCGAGTCACCTGTTCCGAGTGGTCCCTATCCATCATCAGACAACTAATTATCCGTCAAGTGTGCGAGTGTCAATTGTTTGTCAACGTCACGCGTGACGTATGATGGATCGTGCGTGACTGCGACGTGTGTCACTATGGGCGCGACCCCCCCACCCCCCCGTCCCCCTCCCGCCCCTCCAGCCGTGACTCTGCTCCGAAGCGAATGGATCACGTGGCTGTGGAGGGTGATGTGACCAGGGTTTACGACGGACAAATCCAATTAGCTGTCTTCGCAATGCATAATAAATGCTTTGTGTGCAATTTGTTTTGCCATGTGGGATTACTTTACCAAAGATAATCGGCGATATATGATGCGATTTGGTCACGTTTCAAGTGCGGTATTTATCTGGAACAATGAGTGTGTTGATGCATAGAACATATATTTTGACAATGCCATGAAGCATATCCGCACCATAAACTGAATTAGGGAAAGTAAGCATATTCATTCATAAGAGAACATGGAAATAATATAAATGTCCTGTAAGACTTGGCAATAATCATTTAGCGATTATCAGGACGTGTGCTTTATTGTCTACAAAGAGCTCTTCTGACCAAAGCGTTCAACATTCAATCTATAATGTATCTCAACTGCTCAGCTGAAGTTCACTTGTTTCATGGTTCACGAATGGTAGCCTATACTTGCTCGAGACCACAGCGAGAATTTGGGAAGACACTATTTTGCTATTGCAACCAGTAGGCCTAATGCTTGCTGCTTCTACACGAGAATTGTTCAACACTTCGGCTAGGGTTGTTACAGACAGATGCGATAATATGGTTCACAGTGAAACTAATGCAACGTCTTACGAGCTTTCAGTTCAGGAAGAGAAGAACCATGTAAGATACACTATAAAAAAATCTTCCTGTATCCAGCCCCTTTTAAACCTATTATAGCATTAGTTAGCAACCCTAACCTAACATTTGCTTAAGTCATCTTATGTGCCAAAAATAGCGCCACATTGTCAATAGGAGCAACTAGGCCGTATAAATCCCCTCGTTAGGGCTGTTGGCAGCCTAAGTTGTAAATAGACAGCGTGTTTGTCAGGTGATGTCAAGTGCCAAGTCAACGCTAGGGGTTATTAATGTCCGCCAGATGAAAATATTGACAATGTTTGTTGCACGTGCGTGCGTGTTGACGCATGCCCTGTCCTCTCCACGCACTCGCATGTATGTTCCCTATCTTAAAAGCTTTTAAGGAGTCATGTCTGAAATGAAAACATTCTCCCTACCTCACTTAATTCTTGGAGTTTTAGTCAAATGAATGGCTGGCTATCCCGGAAAGTGCAACAGATGGCTCGCTCAGTCGGTTACATTCATTCAACAGGCACGCGACGCAACTGCAACATCTGCAGTCTGGACATGGGCTGGATGCTGCGGCGAGACGCCCTTCGATAGGTCGAAAGGTTGCCCGTCACTCTATTCTGTCTATCTTTACCATTCAGAATATTACATTTGAAAGCAAAATTTACACTTTTTTCGATTTGGTACTCGCAATTGTCATAGTGAGCTAATTTCCCCTATCATAAATCAATTCATGTCACCAACAACTATTAAATGCAATGATATTGTTTTCAAATGGCTTCCATTGCTCATTACTTGGCCAGTAAGATACAACATTAACATTGATTTCTCCTGTCGTCTCATATCAACAGAATGACAACTATTATGCTTGGTCTACACGTACGTTGATTATCCTCGAAGAAGATAATCAACGGGGGACATGATTCCCGTGAACGTCCACACGGATCAATTTAACGACCCTAGCGGAAGAATTTCTAAATAGCTTTAACTTTGTTTATGTGTTGTTTGTTGTAACGTTTCTGTGTCTTGCGACACTTTTTTCTTTTTTTTTTTCATATTAAAATCAATAAATCCACGAAAATAATGAAGATGAAACACCGCGACTCAAACACTGCCACCTTTCGTCAAAGAAATGCCCATGTTTAGTTGGCAGCGCTTCAATTATTTGGGGGTCTTGAGGCAAATCATCTGCCTCGACAATGATTGGCGAAACTGCACGTCTACACGCGAAGATAATTGGAGACTCGAATGATTGGAGCGAATAATCCACGCGTGTAGACATAGCATTAGTGTAGTACAATTGATTTTACTGATAAAGCAGAACGTCCCGATACAAGCCTTGAAACCGCGGGTGCTCTGACTCACATTTACACAAATACGAGTTTTAGTTTATACCCACTTTATATATTATGGCAAATTTTAATGTCCCCCCCCCCATGCTGTTTTCGTGGTCATTGAGCATTAAATTTTGTAAAAATACTTTTAAACATTCATTAATGACATGAAAATACAATCGGTAGCAATACATATAAAATATATTTTAACAAATCACCATAAAACAAAATGTAAACAATACAATATAATATGTGTAACGAGTAATACTACATAATACATACATACAGTGGTAGTGTTGCTTCTATGTTGTTTGTGTATTGGCGATTATTATGACAACGTAAGGGCCAGTACTACAAAGAAAGAAATAAAATAATGTAGCAAACAAGATTTGTTGAAGTTCAAAGAATTTGATTGGTGTTTTCCATGGTGAAAAGTGAAAACAAATTATTCGATTGGGCACCACATTATCGTCGTCACCGGGTGCGTTTTGTTTGTTAGTTATTGATTGTGTCATCATCAAATTGCGCAACTGTTTGAGAAGATCCTGTCAGTACCCCCCCCCCCCCTTCCCCCATCCTTACACCGACGGCTTTACTGAAACACTTTCATAAAACAAGTAAACGATGGAAGTACCAAATAATTCTCAGTTTATTGACCACCCAGGGTTGTTTCAACATGATATAAAATACCCCGAACTTTTGTTCCCGTGTTTTCTTCCCAACAGCCATCAATATTATGCCATAGTGAACAACAACGGCAAGAAAGCTCCAGTTATGGAGGTATAATAGATAGATCGTCCTCCAGTAGTTCTCGGCCCAGCTGCTGCGCTTGGTAATGGGGTGTTAAGACGACCCCCCGCTGGTTTCCGACAAAGAAACCACTTCACTCCCTGTCTGAGACAACTGTGGTATCCTCCATTCACACTGCTGTCAATAGCCCAGTTATTATCATATCTAGGCCTATCTGTGATGTGCAGGGCGCCCACCCAGGAACAACACCCCTGCAATTTGTAATAGCGATTTGTGTGGCGATACCTGTGACTGTCAGTTGTTGCCGACCGCTGTATTCTGTGACGGCCACTGCCAGCTAATGGTTCTTCCTATAATGGTATTTGGAGGCGCTATATAGACCTACATCTAGCAATAAACCTCAATTATAATCACAGTGTTTGGTCCCATATTTCCAAGCAATTGTCCGAGAGTTGTGTGTGCCACATTTAGTTTTTTTTTTTTTTTTATAGATACGATGTTTCTAGATTACACCTTTCCGACGTATGAAATACCTGTGAAGGAAAGTAATAGCTTTGGTCGAAAGTTTTAGTGGGTCTTTTGGGAAATTACTATTGGTCCCGAGTTGAAGTGAAGAAAATGAGCACCTCCGTACGTCTGCTGGTTGTGAAGGTGTTTTGTTCATTGAGGTAGGGCGCAGAGGGGCGTTACGGGGTGGGTGACGCAGCTTCAAGAGATTCGTCATGGAGTCGTACGGTCGTACCCCACCTGCGACTCCAGCTGGGCCCTGACACGCCACCGTCGGGCGAACACCCAGGAGCTGAGGAGAGATGACTTAATTCAGCGGAGGATCAGATTTGCGCGGTTTCGCCGGCGTAGAGAGCGACACGAGAGGCCGCGGCCAGTGTTGTAGACAATTAAATGAATAATTAATAGACACGCAAGGACTTGGCTCTGGGGGAAACGGGCCCTGAAACTCTTTCTAAATTATGGGTGGGGGGAGTAGCGACCTGTTGGACAACGTATTGTGTTAATTACTCACTTATTTCGGAGAGGGGTTGGGGGAAAGTATTGTTTGTTTCAAGTTGTCAACGAACGACTTTTATGGATAGATGTAATGACAGTGATGTAACAGACGACATTGTTGGTTGGGTGGGGAGGGAGGAGGGGTGGGTAGGTACTAGAATGCAACTTATTTATATTCCAATAGGAAACCTCTTCGCCTATTTTGGTTTATATTAGTAGGATGAGTAATAATTTAGTCGCTCTAATCACTCTTTTCTATAACTCTTCGCTAGAGAATTTAAAAGTTTATCAATTTAATAAAGCTTAAAATGAAAAACGTGTTAGAAGGCTATTAGTCGGCCTTGACTTTGTTCAGAGTTGAATACATCCAGGGTAGCTCACACCAACTCCTCTAATAATCATCAACAAGAACAATGTGAAACAATAAAATATAATTCACAAATGTTATTTACACATTTATGGTGAAGAAAAAACTACTCCCAGTTAGCATTTCATTTTCACTTTTCAAGTGTTGTGTAATGTGAATGTGGTTTTTGAAGATAATGCGAGGAGTGTATTCGGAAACCGTTATCTACTTCGATAATTTGTTTAATGGTCTATCTATTCATATATGTGAATGTTTCATAAAATTTTCGAACCGCCGTTGAAAGAGGAATACAGCAAAATTGTCAATGACCTTTATTTCTACCTTAGTGAAGGAAGCCGCCATCAAACAAGCACTTAAACTCGTAAATCACTGAGACGCCTCCGATGCCAAAGTGCTGAGTCCTACATAAGTTTACACGCCGCACCCATGTCAGGAACCTACCCCTCAATACGCCGCACTGACAATGACGATTTACAACCCCCGAATCCTGAATGAATGAATCATTTTGCGAATTTTCCGTTTGGCAACCCATTATAATACGATTTAATACTTCCTTCTTGAATGTGTGCATTTGGTTTATCCATGGCGCCAGACGTATTAGCCATGGTCCGAAGAATGCTCGTCCATGTAATGGCTGTTCATTTGCTTTGAGGGCACGCCCGCTGCACCCAGCGCTACCCTCTCAAACGCGCGTGCGTGCTCACGAATATTTGCAAGGACTCGCCGCCAATCAGTTGTGTACCTGACCGCAGGATTATAGGCCTACTTCAGGACCTGGCGTCATGAAGAGTTAGCAATACGCGCCGGTCTTAATGGGCTTTTAAAAGCTTTGTCACCAGCGTTATCGTAAATTTAACTGATCGAACAAAGAAAATAATTTCCGTGAGATTGCGGTGGCGTTTGAGTCTAGGGGTGTTTTGTGTAGCCTACGCACAATTTGTTCCCGCGCCTGCACGCATTGGCACCAGTGTAGAAAGGATGTGGCGGTGCTCTGTGAGGAATGCTAAACAATGTGGCAGACAGTGTTGTACAACATCCCTGCGAAATAATCCTCTCTGACTTCCGCCTGTCTAAATACCAGAGGGCAACGACATCGTTCTCAAGGGTGGGTACGTCAAGTCAAGGTGCATTAACCCTGTTTACATGGCGAACTGAGTGCCGTACTGGGTACGATTTTCAGACTCGGTACGCCATGTAAACATGAAGAAAATGGGACCGAACCAACTGGGTCTGGTCCGTTCAAAAAGCCAGACCGTACCGAAAGACCGACTCAGTCAAATACAAATATATGTATTTATTTATTATATATTTATAACAGCTATTTTACCACCTTAATTTCAACAATGTTACATATAAATGCTTAATAAAGCATTCCACACGGAGAAAAAATGTATTAATGACGATGATATTATTTGGGTGTTAAGTATTATATGTTGGCTCTACGATAATCAAGACAAGACGATGCGTAGGGGATAAAATTAATGACATAGACAAAACTCAAACCCATATGAGGGATGTCAACAATGTCCAGATCAGGATTCTTACATGGACCATGGTCAAAAACTTTGTGTACTTTAACGCCACTAAGATTTTATTAATAGAAATTTCATTTTTAGTCAAACTGTCCATGCCATTACTCAAAAAAGAAAGCAATGGCCAGAATGAGTAATCCTCTTCCACCCCCCCCCCCCCCCCCCCACCACCACAAACGAAAAAACTTGTGTTCGACAAAAATACAATACAAGCTAATTTCCTGAATAGTCTGGGTAAGACAGATAGTACTCCAGAAAGTGGATTTCATATATTACAAACCATTAAAAGGTTTCCTCGGCGAGGTACGTTCCATTTGAAAAAGTTGCTCTTCGGCTTCCAGGCATACAGCACTCCACAGTTGAGCAGATCTCTCGCCCCTATACACCCAGGTCCCGGAAAAAAATTATCCGCTCCACCTATGAGAAACTCTCAGTTCCCAGACCGCTCCACCTATGAGAAACTCTCAGTTCCAAGACCGCTCCACCTATGAGAAACTCTCAGTTCCCAGACCGCTCCACCTATGAGAAACTCTCAGTTCCCAGGCCGCTCCACCTATGAGAAACTCTCAGTTCCCAGACCGCTCCACCTATGAGAAACTCTCAGTTCCCAGACCGCTCCACTTATGAGAAACTCTCAGTTCCCAGACCGCTCCACCTATGAGAAACTCTCAGTTCCCAGACCGCTCCACTTATGAGAAACTCTCAGTTCCCAGACCGCTCCACCTATGAGAAACTCTCAGTTCCCAGACCGCTCCACCTATGAGAAACTCTCAGTTCCCAGACCGCTCCACTTATGAGAAACTCTCAGTTCCCAGACCGCTCCACCTATGAGAAACTCTCAGTTCCCAGACCGCTCCACCTATGAGAAACTCTCAGTTCCCAGGCCGCTCCACCTATGAGAAACTCTCAGTTCCCAGACTGCTCCACCTATGAGAAACTCTCAGTTCCCAGGCCGCTCCACCTATGAGAAACTCTCAGTTCCCGGACCGCTCCACCTATGAGAAACTCTCAGTTCCCAGACCGCTTCACCTATGAGAAACTCTCTGGTCCCAGGCCGCTCCACCTATGAGAAACTCTCAGTTCCCGGGCCGCTCCACCTATGAGAAACTCTCAGTTCCCAGACCGCTCCACCTATGAGAAACTCTCAGTTCCCAGGCCGCTCCACCTATGAGAAACTCTCAGCTCCCGGACCGCTCCACCTATGAGAAACTCTCAGGTCCCAGCCGCTCCACCTATGAGAAACTCTCTTGTCCCGGGCCGCTCCACGTGAGAAACTCTCAGATCCCGGTCCTCTCCACCGATCAGAAACCCTCCACCGCTGCGCGCGGCTGCACCGAACCTCGGGCGTGTTTCTCCAGAGAGCCGTTGAAGGGGCGGTCGAAATATTAATCAACGTCACGCCTGGTTGGGCCGGCGACCGACGCCGCAGGATTTGATGTATTAATAACCGAGCATATTGGGTGTTCTTCGGGTCAGCACTCCACCACATAGTTTTATTAATGTGTCAAGATGCGCGCATGTGCTATCGTGTGTGGTCTCACCTTTACTGCCTGTGGTTTTGTTCCTCTATCGCCACCTGCCACTTTTCTATCAAAATAAAAATGTCCCTTGTCTGAGGAAGACCTCTGGATGCAGCTCGAGGCCTCCGAGTGTTTATTAGGAGGGCCAGACTGGCTATAATTAGTGGTTAGTTGGTCAATATCCTCGGATACGTTCACGCAAGAAGGCGGTGCAGATTCATGACGTCATGGTTCGGTTAGTTCATCTTCGAAGGTTGTCGGGCCAAGAGGGGAAGAGTAGACCTGCAACTGATATCATTCACAAGTCTATTTTAAGGACTATTGGCTATTGGTGGAGACGATTTGCCAAATTTCCTGATGACTGGAATCCGAATGAATTTTAGTAGGTTTATAGAGAACACAAGAATGAAAATAAAGTGGACAGTCATAGGCGTCAAGGGTCGACAAAGATGGATGACGAGTACGAAGATTTGGCAAATGAGAGGAGAAAATTGTAAACATAATGCCTGATGAGGGAAAAATCATAGAAGCAAGCATTATTATATTGTTATTTTGTAATTATCTATTACAATTTTAATTATTCAATTATTATACATCTCGATGGCAGCGATGTTTATATCTTGTAAATGTTGTATTCTTTTCATCCGTTTTGGCTAACTTAAATTTACCATTGTCTACAGTTTTTCTGAACCAAATATTGGTCTTTATTGTTCAAAATTGTTGGGGAAGTTTATAAACCAAACGTCTGAATGGATCAATAAGGCCTCAAAGGCTTCAGTGGCACACGTACTACAGGCGGTCAGAATTATAGCTTTTTGTATATCGATGTAAGAAAACGTTCAGTGTTGCAGGTCTATTTCGTGGAGGTTTAGTGAAGCAATGCCATTTATATCATTCTTATCGTCATTATTTAATACGTGTATAAAATACACAATAAATATAAAATACAACTTGGTCACAAACCATATTGTTCGGACGCACATTATAACATTATTACATTATAATGTAACGCACATCTCAACTGTCAAGTACTTCCATCCATTACCGTTTTAAGCTAACTTAAAACTACCTTAAATTTCAATAAATAAATGTTATCTTCTCGTTTGACAACAGGGTCGCAAGCACCCACAAGAACAATATAATCAACAAGAACCACCCCCTGCCTCTGCCCCCAACACTAGCTATAACAAGTTCTTCTATAACAAGTCAAAAACGAATATCACATTTTTGGTCTTCTATTCAATGAAAACGTAAGTTGAATTATCCTTAGTATGATTCAGAGCCATTTTGTTCACATTGTGTGACTAAGCCATAGATAATATATCTTTAGGTATTGTCTTTATTTTTTGTTGCCGTTCTTAAAGGAGGCTGTACATCATAGTCATAGAACACGATCGTATTAGTCCTAATTGTTTTAGGATTTTCTGTCAAATTCCTTTGAGATGATGATAAATAATGTGATGTTGATGCTAAGGTATCTTCTACAGTGGAAGGAAGGTACCAGGTACAGCTTTCTCGGTAATGTCTTTTTTATCGATAGTACTTCCTGTGTGGGTAGGGTGCCTCCCAAATGTGTCAGCGGTGAGACCAAATGAAAGAGGTGAGGTGCGAGGTAAAGTGAAATTAGCCAGAATAACCAAGCCTCGGGTCAGCCTTTTTCACACCTCAAAACACGGAATATTAAAAAACTTGTACCGATCTGTGAACGGAATTTGGACCGAGAGGCCTCAAGGCACTTGGATCATCATCGACACCTAGGCGACCACCGCGGAGCCAGCCAGCACTTCCTGGGCCCGCCGCAGGGGTGCATGCACGTCGCACACGCAGGGGTGGAGAAAGTGTGCACGCACAGGCACTCACAGGGGTGAAGAAAGTAGACGTCCACGTCACATACGCAGGGGTTATGCACGTCGCACACGCAGGGGTGGAGAACGTGTGCATGCACAGGCACTCACAGGGGTGGAGAAAGTAGACGTGCACGTCACATGTACACATGGGTGGTGAAAGTAAACATACATCGACAGGTGTGGAGAAAGTAGACGTCCACGTCACATACGCAGGGGTGCACACACACGCACTTGCAGTTGCAGGGGTGGAGAAAGTAGACGTGCCCGTCACATGTACACATGGGTGGTGAAAGTAAACATACATCGACAGGTGTGGAGAAAGTAGACGTCCACGTCACATACGCAGGGGTGCACACACACGCACTTGCAGTTGCAGGGGTGGAGAAAGTAGACGTGCCCGTAACATGTACACATGGGTGGTGAAAGTAAACATACATCGACAGGTGTGGAGAAAGTAGACGTCCACGTCACATACGCAGGGGTGCACACACACGCACTTGCAGTTGCAGGGGTGGAGGGAATAGACGTGCATGTCACATGTACACATGGGTGGTGAAAGTAAACATACACCGACAGGGGTGGAGAAAGTGGATGTCCACGTCACATACACAGGGGTGGTGAAAGTAAACATGCACCGCCAGGAGTATCAAAGTGTCCATGAACGCAGCACGAAATGGTGGATAAATTGGATGTGCACCAAACGCACATAAACGCAGATGTACGTGCTCAGATATAGGAGGCTATTTGACGTATTGAGTAGATATCAAATAAGGTCTGAAGCTGGCGAGCTTTGATAAATCTTTTGCAGTAGTACATGAGAAAATATATTTTTTGATGTTCCTGTTAAACAGTTTTTTTTAAATAACTCGTAAAATAATACTTTGACGTCAAGGGTCTTATACTGCACAAAGGCTGAAAGATCATAAGCGACAAACAACTAACTTATATCACATAAAATAATTTCTAAAATATTTAGTATTCATGTCAAACGTACAAAATAACATCATAATTTCAATACACAATGTACATACTTGATTTAGAGTGTAAGCCTACTTATGTTTACTTCTTTGTTACTGTTATGTGCAAATACATTGGCCCAAAATTATATTTTAATTTGTAGTATAATAGTTTTTGTTTCGATTAAGCCTATACACATTCTTATCAGTATGTAGATTGATTGTGATACTACCGTTCAATGCTATTATTAGCATTAGCAATTAGCACACAGTGCAGTAGTGTAGTACGGTACTTAGGCCTAGGTGTAAACATTTATATGAAGGTAGATATGATATAGTGTTGAGAGTAATGGTTGTAGACAACGGTTGTAGATTGGTATGTTTGGTGTGGGTGGTATAGAAGGGTACAAACTGAAGGGTTATAAATATGATTATAAATTATCAATACATTAAGCTATAAATATGGAAAGGTTGGTTTGTTGGGTTGTTACATTGGAATGTTGTGGTTCATTAGAACGAAGGGTAGAAAAGTGTTCAAGCATAACCGTTTACACTTTCATCAGAAAGAGGCTACGTGCCACTACTGCGTCCCAGATTACCATTGAACTTTATGAATCAGTCCCTGTGAATGAAATATGTTCTATGGCGCCAATGCGGATCGGTCTAGGCCCGACTGCTAGGCCGCTCGGCGCGCTCCGTGCGGTCGTGTCTCGCACCTTGTCCGCACAATGGCGGTTTATTGCGCTACCCACACACATTTCCATTATATTAACACCTCTCCTCGCGACAAAGCTTTATGAGCCCCGTCAGTCACCAGGGGGGTGGTCATTTGGAGCAATAAAACAATTCGGCGGCTTTGGGGAATTTTCTTTGTGGAAATTCATACTTTCTCTTCTTATGATAATGGCTGTTAAACATAAAGTTATAGATGAAAGACTACCGCAAATATCAAAACCACATGAAGTATAACGTTTATAGTCATAGATTGCTTGGGTGAAGGACTCAAACGTTTATAGGGATGTTGGGGGGGGGGGGGGGGGGGGGGGGTCGAAGCCCCCTCCCCACACATTCCGCCGGACTTGTACGCTACGGTTCCTTCCTTCGATTCTGCTAATGTCCGTACGTTAAAAAAGAGTTTACAAAATACCCTCTGCTGCAGAAGAATGTATACATGCAGAAATGTTTAAAATTGGTAGATTATGTTATGGTTTCATCTTCTGAGAGGGGGTTCTTGGAGGGGGGGGGGGGGGGGGCACCATTGTCTCCCTACCCCCGTGAGGTGCCACTAATTACAATTATACAAACCTTCTTAATACGTTTGCGCTAAACTTGAATGGATAACCTGATGTTCTTCAGGCTATATGTTTTTACTTTTTAGCATTTGTTTTAAATTACGGACGTAGTAAATTATATCAAGTTGTTGATTTCTTATATTGCATCATGTTTTCTGTCAAAGCCTCGTATTAACCAGATCTTGTTGCAAGTATTTCGAACAACATTCATATAATGTATAGCGTAATGTGCATGGAGGATATTATGTGAGTGACAGGGGAAGTAATGTTATTGCCCCGAGAAGGAAACTATTGCTACTCAGCGTCTTGTTTTTCTTGTTTCCAAGTTTATCAACATATTTGTAACGCTTTCAACACAGTTTATGAACTTCTACAATGTTGTAAAATGTAATATAGTACGCTTTGAAATCTTGTTCATGTTCAGTTGGTAACCATACAACTTACATTCGTGTACACAGTTCTGATGAGAGGACATTTTAGAGCGAACTGGATTACAAGCAATAGACGCAGAGTTGCTACATTCTTGCGACTTGCGAATGAGAAGAAGAAACGACTATTAGGAAGACAAACGGCGAAACAAATATGTATACCAACATTCCTAAAACAATGTAAAAAACTAAAATGTTGATAGCGAAACAAAACGAAAAAAATCCTAAGTTATATATTTATGTACACAAATACAAAATTTGTTGCTTTTCGTCCAAGCGTATAGATTTCTGCTAGATTTAGCGAGTTTTATGTCATGAGGATATTTCACTTGACATGATGACATACAATAATTATCTTCTGCACGGAACGTGAGATTTCGAATGTCTCAATCAAAATCATGAAAATAAAGTTTTGATGACATTGACTCCTTAAATCCATATAACGCATTAACTCTCATTGTTACTTTGTAATTGTTGTTGATATGAGTGTAGCAATTTTAAAACAACTCGATTTAATTTAGAAATTCTCGTGAATTGCACAATATTTTTATATTGTAGAATATTTCCCTAAACTTAAAAAAAGTTTGCTTGTTTTACTCGTGAGTTTTCTTAATATTGATGATGTGAATCTTGATTTAGTGATTAGAATGGAATTATGCTTGATCAAAAATACACTTTTATTGACGGTCGATTTTACAGTTATTAAAAACATCCAGTTTTTCTGTTGTTTAGTTCTATTATTGAGAGACATGGTACATGCATGAAGTTATTTTGCGTGAATTTTTTTTTCGGCAAACACAAATAATCTATTCAGTTGCTATTATGAACACAATAGTGAAAAGCGGATTTTAAAGATTATCTGCTATATTTTCTGTCATACACTTAAAATATACATAGATATTCTCCAAACACTATTTCTTAACATAAACCAAAAATATTAATATTTCATGAGAGCATTTGTGCCTCCTCGCCCCCCCCCCCCCCCCCCCCCTCTCCAGCGTCATTAACATTGCCTTACAAGTTTGCATTTTCGGTATCATAAGGTCGTGAATTCGTACTTATACAATATAACAATCCTGTCCTCAGTGAGCAGTGACTGATAACGGTTGGATAGACGTGAGTAATACAGCACCAGTACAGCAGTACTCGATACTCGAGCAGACGATTCGTGGCTGCAGCGAGCACCAACGCTACTAGTGCTGCCATCTCTTGGACGAACTATAACATACTTGGGCCGGTGTCGTCTTCTACGTCCAATCCCCTGATGTTATGACTGTTTTACGCCACGCCATTTGAGATTGCTTGGTTCGATTCCTCTCTCTACCCCAACACGTTCTCTATTCAATTAATCCTAACGATCCGAGGTAGACATAATGCCAAAAATCCCACACATATTGCTTTGGACATTTTGTATAATACTCCGATACAAGGAGAGATTCGACTATAAATATAATGCATTATGATTTACTCCATTCTAGTTTAAATACTGTAACTCACACTAAAAGTAGTATAACACTAGTCAAGCTACAAAGGATTAATTCAGAAATCCTCTTATTGTAAAATTGTATTACTCTCTGTAAGATTATTTAATATATAATAGGAATAGATTCTCTTGTACAGCGGATCATCAGTTATCAATGTTTGGAACTACTGAAATGGAGGGAGCTATCCATGGATCCATGGGCATTGGGCTGTAAAGACGTCGTGAATTTATTATTTAATTGAAATTAACCTACATAATTGTGAACAAAGCACATCATTTTACTTAATGAACACCACCAACATAATTAATTATCAAGTTCCTGCTCCCCCTGCTTCCCCTCCTCCAAGCAGTTATACTTCACTGTGAGATTGTGTGATTTGAATTTTACAACTAGATTTGTTCCGTAGACCGCGATTAAATATTTAAAACTGCTGTTTGTTGTAAAATAGAAGGCAGGTCCCACATAGAAGCGTGTCCATTGTCCAAGGCCCCAAGAACCCAGGGGCCCACGGCCCATCTCTAGCGTGTACATGTCAACTCGCATGCGGAGTTACGGGATTAATTACTTGTTTTTGATACCATATATACACAATTATACCAAATTGATTACATAATAATATAAACAAAATTATACCAAATGGTAAAAAAGTATCGAAAACACCCAATGGAACACTCGTACACGCTCGAGAGTTGGGTCCCCATGCAGGCAAGTCTTGCGACGCTCCCCTTATGACGCCTGGCTTGAGCGCCCCATGGAGGTTCCTGGACCAACCGAGGACGGAAGCTGAGCGAACCACCCATGTGTCACGCCGCAGATACGCGCTGGACTTCTGCCACAAACAGGTTTGTCCTCATTCCCAATTCTCTCCGGCCTCTGCGTCCCTATCATATGCAATGATTATGCTAATTACTTATTATACTTCTGACACAGAACAGCAGCTGATTTAGTTTTACGAATATATGATCTAGACTCTAGAGTGAAGCAGTGCTCTTCACAGGCGGTTTGAAAAGAGCGAGAATTTTTGTTTTCATTATTGTCTCACAAACACGTGAGTTAATTATTACTAAAATTCTGATAAAGGTGCATGCCCAGCTATGTTACTTATTATCGAAATTAAGAAAATGTTTACCATCTAGTCTGCAAATTTGATTTTATTCAACCTAAATCAAATAAATGCATTATATATTACTCAAGATTCTCATTAGCCTATCAAGAATGGTACTTACTTATTTGACAGATAATCCAGGATATGCATTAGGCTACATTGTAACGGGTATGTAGAAATGAAAATATTGGAAGTAATCAGGAGTGGCTGGAAAGCTGCTTCAAAATATTCCACAGATTGATATCATGAAAAAATAAATATATTATATAACTTATGAACAAGCAACTGATTAACTGTGCATTTTTCTTGGCGGGTTTATGGGTAGCTCTAATATCTTCTTAAATTCAATCTAAGAACTTGTCGTCACTTGTTACTACTTCTCTTGATTGAACTAAATCTTTGGTGGAACTAAAACATGCCGTAAATCTACTAGTATTTTTTTTTTTTAGTTTTGCTGCTGTTTATTATATTCAAATACTTGTTTGCTTGATACATTTTGATGTCCAGTAAAAAATTTAGATGCATGAATGGATTGAATTAGACGTATTAGTCGTTACGTCGATACATCCACTAATGTTAAAAGACGTCTTGATTGTGATATAACTTAACATGATTAGCTCGTAGATTGTGACACATTTCCCATCGAATGTAATCAGTGTGACGCGTTCGGTTCAATGGATGCGGTTCCTTCATCATGGTCCGTAGAGCCATTTGTATTTACTCCTTTAGTCCTCGAGAATGAATCACGTGACAGACAGAATATTACTCCGTTGTTCACAATGTGTGTTGACTGCAGAGTCACCCTGGTTAAATTCTACCCCGGGCCCAGACGGGGAAGCAATTTAACTAAATAAATTATTGATATCTGTACCGGTAATGAATATAGAGAACGAGAAGGGATAATATTGTAATTTCCTTTTTGTTACTAGAGAAGGGAGTAACTTTCCCGTTTCACCCACTAACCTGTGGATTTCCGTCTATATCTGTATTCGTTCACCAGCATTATTGAGCTTGACACAACAATGAATGACAATGAACATTTACACAGACTATACACGTCTAAATAAATGGTAATATTAAAAAATACTCAGTGAACTTTCAATCATTTGTTGGTCTGGAACAAATTGACAAATATTTGTATAATGCCACTCCCGAGTAGGCTTACGTCAATAGTTCGTTTCAACGTTTTACTTACACGCATATACAGGAAAAATAAAATATGATAATTTAAAAAAATCCTTTAATGTTATTTTTTATTTTTTGTTTAGGATTGATTAATGGGGCTTAACGTCTCATATTTATTAGTTGCATTAAGAAAATGAAGCGAACGTCTCTATGACTCCAACAATAGTAGACCGTGCTCCAACCCTTGAACAACATATGGTTTTGGACATGTGTGTAGTTGAGTGTTAACAAAGAAAAATCTGACACATTTGTGTTAATATGATTAGTCAGTAACTTGGCTCTGCATTAGCATAGATACATCTTCCCAGGAATTAATTAGATGGTTTTGGTGAATCAAATAGTAAACGTGATTCCTGCTAAGAAATGCCTGTGGTTCGTGTAGGCGAACTCCCTGAATTCCTTCTTACATCACTTGATTAATTGATTCGGCGGAGAGTTTGCCAGTTAAATGTTTAGTTTTGATTAAAGATGTCTTAATGCAATCATTAATCACGTGGGCATAGGCCGGCCTAATTTGTTTTGTGGAGTAGTTCTGAGCTGGGTCGTTTGTACCTGTAGATGCCCAGGGCCCAGGGGCATAGTCGAAAGGAAGTGGTCAATCGTTACAACTTACAGAACTCTGTGGTAATAGTGTACACATTCGCGTATGTTGTGAATAATTGCTACCCAGTTGCTAAACGACGTGAATACGTATTTTATAGAAGGAGAAAACACATCTTTGAATGCGGCTGAAACCCAACAAATTGTTTAGTGGTTGGTCAAAGCACTCATTCGAAAAGAGTGAGTAATATTTATCCACAGTCCACACATTAATTAATTAAATTTTATAATTAGTACTGTTATCTTACTGGAAGTGTATACTATGATTAACAAGTTATACGTACAAAAAAACAAAAAACATCAAGCATATATTCATATGTGTACAATTGAGTTCATTCATCAAACTCAGTATTTATGAACAAGTGTGTGAACTGTGAATCTTAATACAAAATGACGACATCGAAATAATCCCATCCCATCGAACTACAATTTTATAAAAGCGATTGTAATTTTTAAATATTTGTCGAGGATACCATAACATCAGTAAGTTAGACAAAACACTGGGACCCCCACAACAGGGTTTCCCGCTTATCTCTTGTTCATTTCTCATCGTCAGCAATCACCCACTCATCATCACGATTAGCTTCAAAGCATAAATTCGAGATGTCAAGTCCGAATAAAATAATAAATTGAATGAGTGAGAATCGTGTGGAATGGTTGTCTATGTCTGGCCTGGGGCGCTTCGTGTGACAAGCCCGTGAACTACTGAGAGTGGAGCCACCCACGAGCGCTCGCCCCCCGCAGAGGAAGATACTCCACTCCACCCTGTGAGCACGAACCATGTAACGAGGCTTGTTGTGACGACTATTGACGACTCGTGATGACGTAGTTGAGAGGGGAAATACGTTGACGTCACATAGCCTGCTGCTGAGGAAAGGTCCCAGATAAACTTAAAAAGTGATCTGCATGGATTAATATATATACTGTGTAGTGTGTAACTCATTACTATACATATCCGCAAGGCTGGTATTATGATAGAGCACGGCTTTATCAACGAATCGAAGTTCTAGGAAAGAGTGCTAGTAAATCAGTGGATTATTGAGGAACAGTTTTCGATTTTATATTGAAGTAGATAGATACCTATTGAAGAAAAAAAAAAAAAAGGAATTACATACAAATTTTTGTGTACTATAAATAAAATTACTAGTAAAATTTTCAAACGATGATACCTAAGAAACCAGTTTTCTAATTTATCTGATGGGTATGATAACATTGGAACACTAATATTTTACATTATTATTTTTTATTTTAAGTAACCATTTAAGTTCAAATCAGCATAAGATGCTCTGCTAAATCAAACTTAAAATGATGTGCTAGGCGTTACCCTGGTCATTTGTTTACTGAAAATTTGTTCAAATTATTTATCCTTCACATTACTGTGCGTTTTTCTAGTTAACGTTTAAATAATCATAATTCATAAGTCATTCCATTCCTTCTTGTCCATGAATTGGAATTGTAGGCTGCTTGGTAGACAGACAGACAGACAGACAGACAGACAGACAGACAGACAGACAGACAGACAGACAGACAGACAGACAGACAGACAGACAGACAGACAGACAGACAGACAGACAGACAGACAGACAGACAGACAGACAGACAGACAGACAGACAGACAGACAGACAGACAGACAGACAGACAGACAGACAGACAGACAGACAGACAGACAGACAGACAGACAGACAGACAGACAGACAGACAGACAGACAGACAGACAGACAGACGTCATACTCTTCTCTGGTCGAGCCTCGAACGCAGTGCCCGAGCCCAGTGTGGATGTGTATCAATGTCGTGGGAAGATTGGATGGCCACCTATAACGAGTACCAAGCACCGTCAACAGAATGCGCTCGTGATCGCCCTGCGTAGCAGTCGTGATGGGTGGATCTTCGTAATCAAAACTTATTGAATTACCCTGACCTGACCCGAACCCACGATTGAAAGATAAATTTTAACAAATGATTTATTTTTATTTATTGATTAAAAGTAGTTTGCGATGCCTGCGTTGTGTCTGAAAACACCCCAGCATGCAATGCAACAGATGCGCGAATCATGGGAACCGTCCCCAGCTGCATGATACATTGTTGCTGTTTGTTGCGTCCCATTGTTGTGTGACGGCTTCTGAAACCTAAGCCGAGGTGACACTTATTCAAATAGGCCCTATTAACTGTGCAGGTACACCCCCTGACAAAATCTGTTATGTTCACCTTTTAAGCCCTAATGGATCTGTGTCGTGTACAATGGCCCACTCCAACCCAAGGAGATCACTCTAGCCTGTTGAAGAGGCAATCTTTTCTTGTCGTATCATGCTCGGATAAATAGCTGGTATTCTCTCCTTCAGAGGCGATTATGTTAATCGGTTCGTTCAAAGGAAGAGTCGACAAGGACGTTGAAAGATGATAGAAAAGATACAAAATAATATGTTTATCTAATGTTTCAACAGCTCTGTTAAAAGATAATCACGGCTTGAGTTGATTTTACATTCCGAATAGTAAACGTAGTTCAAACTTCAAACATTAACTTGTTGATTAAGTGTATTTTATATGGGAATTAATTTGAATTGTTTTAGGAGGAAAAACACGAAGTTTTAATTACCTGTTTGTTTATTTTATAAGTGGATCAAGGCCAAATAATCCGGTACCCGCATCGATATTAGAGCATTGGGTTTGAAATATAGTTCAAACCCAATGATTAGAGTCTTTGGTCATTGGGTTTGAAATATTCAAACCCAATGCTTTGGTTCTAGCGATTTGATTAGCGCGCGATATCATAAACAACGAGACTATGCAAAGTATATTTACCTCTTGAAGAAGTAAGAAACGTAAAAAACAGTCTGGTAGTTTCGGAAAAGATGAAAGGAGGCTGGAAGAGGTCTTGCTTTACCACTGACCAGATACTCAAAGTGTTTATATAGTTATGGTTACGGAATACGGTGCACAATAATGGGCTCGAGTTATTGTCGATTGTCGAACGTATTGTAACTACAAATTATTTATTTATTTATTTATTTATTTATTTATTTATTTAATGTCTATCCTATTCAGTTATAAAAACTGATTTACAAAGGAGGACCTTAATGATAGAGCGTACAGCGTCCTACTGGCATGACGAAAACGACTCATTTGAGTACGTAGCAAATCGCTTGGTTTCAGTACTATGCGTCCTGCTAGCAGGATGTGTTTTTCGCTAGATAAGTAGAGCATATTCCAAGGGGCTAGCGCATTTTTGTTTCATGGTTGTAGCCCTGTTAGTTCGCAAGTCACAGCCTGTCAGCTGTGAGTCGACACTGTGCTGCCATTTTAGCACGATGTTAGTCAGTCAATAATAATACGGAATACGCGTTTACGCTGGACAGCGGCGTTCGAGTGCTTACTACCCGCTAGCGCGAGCTGAGCACGGAAAGCCTACCACATTCAGCATGGCATTCCAGCCTAATTCAAATGATAAGAAGCAATCTGAAGTTGTTAAAAAGACAGTATAGCTATTCAATTCAACCAATCAAACCATTTGTGCTTTTACTTTATTTTTTTTATCAACGTGATCATATATGATAATATTATGTAAATTAAAAACGCTCTTGAAACGTATATCAATTTGTAATGATCTAAATTTACAAATGTTACCTAAATCCTGATTGTCTAAATATTGAACCTATTGCATATGTAGGGCATCACATTAATAATTTACATTTGTTAATAAAATAAATGAAGTTTTATTTAAAAATAATATTATTTTAAACATGTTGGCGCTGGGCTTCCGGAAGGTTCGTGTACTGCTGGAAGGACCATTCAATGAGTTTCCGCGTCCTGCTAGCAGTACGCAATATTTGTAAAATCGAATCTTCAAAAAATAATAATCCATCTTGTCTCTGTCCTTCCGGCCGGACTTTTAGTACTGCTGGAAGGACCGACTTGCCTGCGCAAAATCTGTCTTCCAGCAGGACAAGGGCCCTGTACAAAAGTACTCACGGAAGCGCTTCCGGCAGGACAAGCGCTTGTACGTTCTATCATTAAATAAAACTAAGCTATGCCAACAATAAATAGTTATGAAATCATAAATAACAATAACAATAAAAACAAAACAAACTACTGAACTATATAAAAATATAATCAAGAACAAGAAAAAATAATAATTGAGAAATGAAATAAAATCAAATGAAATGGTAATTCAACACATTAAAAAATAAAAATAGAAGTATGCAAATAAGAAAGAACATGAAGAAACAAAAAAAATTGTGGAAAAAAAAATTAATATATAAATATATATATACATATATATAAAAGTGAAAAAGAAGAAAGAAAAGAAAAAAGAAAAAAGAAAAAAAGAAAAAAGAAAAAAGAAAAAAGAAAAAAGAAAAAAGAAAAAAGAAAAAAGAAAACAGAAAGAAGAAAAAAAGAAAAAAACTGATTTGTTAACGGTCCCAGCTAAAACGAAATGAGGATTGCAAAAAATCAGAAACTGCAATCTGGGAAAATTAAAATTTCACGTAAAAGCAACCCGGGAAACCGCACGCGCCTTCTATCTTCACTTCGAATCTTGAAAGTCAGATGGTCTTGAAAATCTTGATCCGAGAACCATTTATAAGTAGAGATCAAACTGAATCAAGAAAATTCAGGAAACCGGATGTAGATTCCAGCAGACCAACAAACCAACCATCTAAAACAGATGAAACACAGATTATAGTGGTTTCGAGTAAGAATGTAACAGTCATATAACTGGTTTGTTTAATCATATTTTCTACAAATACACAAGGTTTTGAAGAAATTTGATAAACATCCATTCTTGTCATGAAAGTACGTTCGTGGAATTGTAGGTCTACATAATATTCTTATAAATCAGTAACGTATCCAGGAATTATCATGGGAGGATGCTATTCTTGATAAAATTATATTTACTTGATTTAAATATATTTTAAAGAAATGGGTCTTGAGAAGAGCCCCAGCCTATGAAGACGGAACCGTATGGAAATTGGTCTTAGTCCAAAAAGATTTGCAAATTCGAAAAAAAAAATTGCCTAATTAGTAATAACATTTGCATTCAGAAAGAGATGTATGGTGTCGGTAATACTAAACCTTTTCTCGTTGAGCACATAAGGTAAGACTTACAGCTTGTGGGGGGGGGGGGGGGGGGGGGCGATTCCACCATGAGCCACAAGATACATAGTAGGCCTAATATTACTTTGGAAACGTTTATTTCCAATGACTTTTATCTAACTGAAAGTAAAACAAAACGTGATTGATTAAAGCAAAGGGGCAGACATAACAGTCTTGTTTATTTTATACTCAAAGAAAAACAACGCCAATACAGGGTTGATAAAAACAACCATCTCTGATTGTACTCGAATCCAGACATTTCCTGACCAGACATAACGACCACAGGGTTAAATAAAATGACCTAACACCCGTTTATTCATAAGCAATGTTATCCCCTACTGAAAACAAAATCTTTTTTGACTACGCGCGGACACCCAACATATTATTTATTTTATTCGCTCCTCACATGTGGGTTACCTTAAAATCACCATCTCTCAATAACAGTAAAGTTGTTCTAAAAGCCGATGACGATATAGATCAAATTTGAATAGAGTCGTAAGTTAAACAGGATTCCTAAAGGTTGTCCTCACAGCACGCATCGCCACATCTCATAGACTATCCTCGATCCACCCGTCTACAGGAGGCGAATCTCTCCATGATAAGCCCTCAGATCACTTGTAATACGCTTGTAGCCAACCTGACGACTATATCACGGGCTTTCACGTCGAATCACATTTCGAAATGTCCAACTTTATTTATTTGCTTCTTTTAACAATGCGGCTTACTAGGCCTACCGTGCCGAAGACGAAGAGCAAACAGGGACGCAGGCCAGTTTGTGTGTTTGCCTAGCAGGCGACTACCCGTGACTAAGCGGAAACCGACTCTTCTGTTTCCTGTCGCTGTTTCCACGAGGTAAAGTCAGTTGAACAACCGAAGGAACTCTTTGACAAAGAGATGCACACGTGTTTGTATAACAGAGCTAGGTAACCTAGTTATAGACTTCTTCCAAGTAACCAGGACAACAACGAAGTATATTAATTGAACTGGTGGACAAGCCACAGGCATCAACAAAATTTAATTGCTGGTAGAGATGAAGTTATAACTATGGAGACCTGCCACCAGTTCAAGTTTTTGGCGTAATTTGCAAAAGGCCTATTAACAAAACAGACATTAAAAAGGAACCTACGTTAAAAACGTGCAACCTAACCTAACTGAAGGAGCTCTTTGACAACGAAAAGCACAACTATCGAAACAACAAGAAGTACAGAAAACACAATGAACATGCAGGTTAGTCATGTTTTGTTCATTGCACCAATCCACTTTCACCAATCCAACGTTTTTGCTATCTATTCCCTTGCTCAACCCCTCGTATTTCTCACTTTAACTTTATGAAGCCCACAATTTATCCAGTATATAAAACTAAATTATTTTCATGTCTGAAATTCTCAATACTTTTGGTGAAAACTAATTTTCTTTTTCACACTGACTTGTTATTTACTATTATTTCTCACTCGTTACAGCTTTTGTGCTAACAGCTTTTCCAGAAAGTAGTAACAAGATATCTACAGTGTGCAACAGACGTTCTCAATCATGACTAAATCATGCACATATTTCTTTTCTTATACCTGTATTTGCAGCGTCAGGATGCAAAGGTTCTAACTGCAAACGGGATATCATGTGTAGAACAATTAATATCTCAAAACTATGTGGTCGGACTTTAAAAAAAAAAAAAACTGTTCTCAATAGTTTAATAAATTATGCATAAAATAGTTGTTATTGTCCACGAATTAAAAAAATACATAATTTCGTTGTTGCATCTGGTATTTACAACAATGCTAATTTGCAGATAGAACCTTAACAGAACAATATACCTTTAGAACAATTTTAAAGTCATGTTTATGTTCTGCTTACAATATTGAAGGGATTTCACCTAAATATATGGGTATCCACCGATGGTTGTTCATTTTATTACTATGCTTATTATTATGCCTACTTTAACAACCTTTACATTCCCTACACTAAGAACTGGACATGTGTTTTATGATTATCCAAATCCGGGGTCATCAGGAATGTTATTATCCCATTGGGTGTGGAATCGAATGGGTCAGTCACTAAAATTGATATTTTTTTGTGTTTAAACTTATTCGGTCAAAACAATAATATGGAGGTGGTTGAGAGATTTCGCCACGTGCGAGAGATCACAGGAAATATTCGAGCTTTCATGTCAAGAACGATTATGGGGGGGGGGGGGGGACACTATAAACTGGTTGTTCACTTTTTATGTCAATGAACGTTTAGTTTGTTAATTGTATCGAATGTTTCCTAATCTATGCGTTCATTAAAGATTAGTAATTCCAGCCAGGGATGTGTTGAGGAGTATGAGCTTACATCAGCGAGAGGTTAAGTGTGTGTGTGGGGGGGGGGGGGGATAAGGGGTTCTCCCCGAAGGCTCCCCACCCCCTCATTGGGTGCGCCACTGCCTATACACCTTCAAACAATCCCAAATACTAACTGATGTTTGTCTTATTGAAATCTCTTGTTGCCACGCACTCGATCTCTGTGTATAAACAATGAAATAACGCGATATTTCGCCTCAGCCTGTCAACCGTGTTGACTCTTTGGCCCTCTTCTCCCGTGACACCGGACCAACTTGTTCGCTCGCTGTCAAACAGTCCAATTCAAATAGGCGTGATTCTTTAGGCATTTGCTTTCCGAAGAGTCCTTGTTTATTGTGGATCACATGGCCGCAGTGCTCTCAGTTCTCACGTTATGAACAAGGAGACGAGCAACTTTCACACCGAACTATTGAAAGCTTTTTGACGTTCAACTTGACGGGAATGTGCCGGAGTAATGCTAAACCCGAGGATACTCGATTCATAATTATAAGATGTCATCATTTGTATTGTCCTATCTCATTAGGGTTCCTTCCCACACCTGATCCGAGCATGAGTCAGCATTGCAGCGTGGACGCACCTGGGATAGTCGCTACCCTGTTAACAGCTACAGCGTTTGATTATCCTGTCAGCTATAGGGTCCTCAATGTTCATGGGCGTGATCGCCTGTCCGAGACTCTTAAGTGTCATTTGGGTTCTCATGCAAGACTGGCTCGGTTAAAATGTAAGTTTCGATCCCTGATGCTCATAAGGAACTCCGTATATTCCTATATCTTTTTGACTGTACGTTTGTTTGTATTTTTGGTCTTTACAGCAGCCAATCCAAAAAAATCCAAGCCCAAATAATATACTATCCAATCATACAATTTGCACAAAAACAATAATAGAAGAAAATAAAATTACAATTTACGTACTATAATGAAACGAGCTACTATAGAAATAATATTACACGAAAAAAATATATTTTTTTAAAAACAACGCTTATATTTAAATGCACTAAATAGTAAAAAATAAATTTTCGCCTAACAAATTTTTGCCTCACACGGAAAATAAAAGCGTTGGGCGCTTTCCCTGCATAAACAGCAGAATTTACTGCAATCTATGTCAATACCGAAAGCGCCCAACGCTTTTATTTTCCGAGTGAGGCAAAAATTTGTTGGGCGAAAATTTATTTTTTACTTTTTAGTGCATTTAAATATAAGCGTTGTTTTTAAAAAAATATATTTTTTTCATGTAATATTATTTTATACTTTTTAGTCTTAAAGAATCTTGCAATCGAATATATATCGAATATCGATTAATTAATTATGATGGTTTAGTTGATTATTTAGTAAATATGACAATTGATTCATGTATTGTCATTAAGAATACGTCTGTGCGCAAACTTTCAGCTCAATTCGACGTTCGAAAGTGAGTGTTTTATCGATCCCCATATAAAACATCAATTAATTAATTATGATGGCTTAATTGATTATTCAGTAAATACGACAATTGATTCATGTATTGTCATTAAGAATGCGTCTGTGTGAAAACTTTCAACTCGATTCGACGTTGGGAAGTGGGTGAAACATCGATTCCCATATAAAACATTAATTAATTATGATGAATTAATTGACTATTTTTAGTAAATATGACAATTGATACGTGTATTGTCATTAAGACTTTTTTCTGTGTGCAAACTTTCAGCTCAATTCGACGTTCGGAAGTGGGTTAAACATCGATTCCCATATAAAACATTAATTAATTATGATGAATTAATTGAATATTTAGTAAATATGACAATTGATTCGTTTATTGTCATTAAAAATACGTCTGTGTGAAAACTTTTAACTCGATTTGACGTTGCGAAGTGGGTTAAACATCGATTCCCATATAAAACATCAATAATTAATTATGATGAATTATTGACAATTTAGTAAATATGACAGTTGATTCATGTATTGTTATTAGACATACGTCTGTGTAAAAACTTTCAACTCGATTTGACGTTGGGAAGTGGGTTAAACATCGATTCCCATATAAAACATGAATTAATTAATTATGATGAATTATTGACAATTTAGTAAACATAACAGTTGATTCATGTATTGTCATTAGACATACGTCTGTGTAAAAACTTTCAACTCGATTTGACGTTGGAAAGTGGGTTGAACATCGATTTCCATGTAAAACATGAATTAATTAATTATGATGAATTAATTAAAAATTTAGTAAATATGACAATTGATTCGTATATTGTCGTTAAGAATACGTCTGTGTGGAAACTTTTAACTAGATTTGACGTTGAAAAGTGGGTTAAACATCGATTTCTATATAAAACATTAATTACTTAGTTATGATGAATTAATTGACAATTTAGTAAATATGACAGTTGATTCATGTATTGTCATTAGACATACGTCTGTGTAAAACATTTCAGCTTGATCGGACATTAAAAAGTAGGTGGAATATCGATTCAAAGATTCATCGATTTCCATGTAAAACACTAATTAATTAATTATGATGAACTGATTAACAATTTAGTAAATATGACAGTTGATTCATGTATTGTCATCAGGGACGCGTCTGTGTAAAAAATTTCAGCTTGATCGGACATCTAAAAGTAGGTGGAATATCGATTCAAAGATTCCGTCTAGACAAACAAGGCAATTGTTAATAATAAGCGTTGTAAAAAGAACATTGAGCAATACAAAATATAGATAATGCATAAATAGAAGAGGTACACAAGAATTAAAAATAATAATAAATGTACGTGTAGAAGGAGTGCTGACAAGTGTAAAAATAGCAAGTAATGTCACTATAGTACAGAAGAAGAAAAGCAGTAAAATAAAAGAACTATATATACATCATAAATAGCACAACACACCAAGGAAATAGTACTGTAACTTACCGTATGTTCCCTTATTTTCTAACATATTTTTAGAAATTATGTACATCATGCCGACACAATGTTATAAAAATATGTGTTTTCATCCAACGTATTCAAAATCTCTATGGAAACGAGGATGAAATCTCCTTCAAAACGAGTAACTCATTTGCATTGTAGGGCCTACCTGTTATGAATGTTGTGACGATATTATTGAAACTCCAAGAAAATCTGTTTAACTAATTCTTGCATGTTATTGTATTACTTTTAACGGTTCAATCAAAGGCTTCATGTACTTAAACGAAATCTTGTTCTATAAGTTCCATAAAATTACCCTATTTATTCTCAAAATATCAGTGAATGAGACGTTGAAGCCCAAATACCTATCTCTATCAAACTTGTGCGATCATTATAAGTTGATAATCCTTACGTCATATTTATCAAACTGCCGTATATTGAAAAACTTTCCATAAGAATCGTTTACGATGGTGAAGACGTTCATACGAATTAGCACTCAGTAACAAGATTTACAATATACGTTGAGAATTATATGAGTTCATGTTTTGTTTTTCATGACACTCTATACCTTGAGTGTTAATACCAATAACAATGCAGTTATCATAATATGTGTATCAATATAAATATATTTCTGACTTCCAAGTCTACAAGTAGTGTTTGAGTCTTGCCACAAGTGGTTGCGCAATGATTGCACGCGCGCAGTTGCAACTGCAATGTCACGAGTCTTTTAATACGCGTGTATCCCAGACGTCTTTGACGGCTCCGTCGTCAACTGCCGACATCTCAAAGTGTTAGACCGATAACTACATCAACGATCGCATTCAATTACTTGTCCGTTAGGCTACTTTCTTGCATTGGGTCGGTGGCTAATGTGGTAGGGGCCAGGGGCGTAGATCCTAAGCGTGGGTTCGAGTCCCGCATAAGGCTTCTTGTAACTGTCCTTCATCTTCATCTATCATCCCTCATCGTCTTACAGAGACGTAAAGCAACAAGAATCATCACATCGTCATCGTCAATAACATCACTACACCATACATACCCTCGTTTCGCGTACTGATTACCTTAAAAGTGCATTTCTTGATCCCAATCGAGAATGCCTTTCAATTTTCAGATTACATCATAATCATCAAATAAAGAAAGAACAAATCGTAACATTAAACTGTTTATTGTTGCCATTTCTTTTTGTGGCGACGACATTGTTTGAGACAATGGTTTTATAGTGTTTGCTTGAGAGGGCTGTGGTCGTAACTAGACGGAAGTGTTTCCTCACACCTCCCCATCGCCACATCTATCTTTCTTGACGGTGGCGATAGATGACACAACAGTGTCTGGTATTCGCACCAGCTGATCGCTCTTCACCCTCATTCATATGTGGACTGGCCTCAGCGGTGGTCCGCTTTATCGAACGTCCACTCACATGTAAATAATTACATTCGGGTTTATAAACAAACGCAAATCTGCATGACAAAGCGGTCAACTTGAAAGGATAGGACAGTGCTCTATCTGTCGTTGAAGTGCAACGTTGAGTTATCGGTGCTTATAAGTTAAACACATTCGGAAAGTATCAAAAGTGTATACATGTGATTATTTTTCGACATAAAAAGTGAATATTGTATTATAATCAGATCGAATACATAACATACATTTACTTTGAACTGTGTATGAGAAGTGTTGCGAGTTTGAATTAGTATTCCAATATTATTTTACTTGCCTTTTAAAACAAAAGTAGTAGTATGCGTTTTGCATCCCTTCAAAAACACATGCTACTTGTTTCTGTATACAATATTTTAGAATTCACAAAGTCAATCATAAAATTGTAGAGTTACTAAATATTCAAAAGTGTCTACATATAACGTTAATCAACTCTCTATTATGAATGATTTGCGTTTGTGCGAAAATCGAAAGTGGTACGTGTTTAATCGAAACACGTGGAAAATACGACTTGAAACATTTTATGCATTTCACGCTTTAAGAAGGGAATTATGAACTTCACAGTGACCAACTTGGCACTGCTGCTGCTTGTTGCACTGACCCATCTGATGGCGATTTCTCCGGCACAGGGGTAAGATATTGAATGTTCGATAGAATGATGTTGTGCTTGATTGTAAAATAATACAGAAAATAATATTACATGAAAAAAATATATTTTTTTAAAAACAACGCTTATATTTAAATGCACTAAAAAGTAAAAAATAAATTTTCGCCCAACAAATTTTTGCCTCACTAGGAAAATAAAAGCGTTGGGCGCTTTCGGTATTGACATAGATTGCAGTATTCTGCTGTTTATGCAGGGAAAGCGCCCAACGCTTTTATTTTCCGAGTGAGGCAAAAATTTGTTGGGCGAAAATTTATTTTTTACTTTTTAGTGCATTTAAATATAAGCGTTGTTTTTAAAAAAATATATTTTTTTCATGTAATATTATTTTATACTTTTAAGTCTTAAAGAATCTTGCAATCGAATATATATCGAATATCGATTGATTAATTAATTATGATGGTTTAATTGATTATTTACTAAATATGACAATTGATTCATGTATTGTCGAATACGTCTGTGTGCAAACTTTCAGCTCAATTCGACGTTCGAAAGTGAGTGTTTTATCGATCCCCATATAAAACATCAGTTAATTAATTAATTATGATGGCTTAATTGATTATTTAGTAAAAATGACAATTGATTCATGTATTGTCATTAAGAATACGTCTGTGTGAAAACTTTCAACTCGATTCGACGTTGGGAAGTGGGTGAAATATCGATTCCCATATAAAACATTAATTAATTATGATGAATTAACTGAGTATTTTTAGTAAATATGACAATTGATTCGTGTATTGTCATTAAGAATACGTCTGTGTAAAAACGTTTAACTCGATTTGACGTTGGGAAATGGGTTAAACATCGATTCCCATATAAAACATCAATTAATTAATTATGATGAATTAATTGATTATTTAGTTAATATGACAATTGATTCGTGTGAAGTCATTAAGAATACGTCTGTGTGAAAACTTTCAATTCTATTTGACGTTGGAAAGTGGGTTAAAAATCGATTTCCATATAAAACATGAATTAATTAATTATGATCAATTAATTGACAATTTAGTAAATATGACACTTGATTCATGTATTGTCATTAGAAATACGTCTGTGTAAAAAATTTCAGCTTGATCGGACATGAAAAAGTAGGTGGAATATCGATTCAAAGATTCATCGATTTCCATGTAAAACATTAATTAATTAATTATGATGAATTAATTGACAATTTAGTAAATATGACAGTTGATTCATGTATTGTCATCAAGAATACGTATGTGTAAAAAATTCCAGCTTGATCGGACATCTAAAAGTAGGTGGAATATCGATTCAAAGATTCCGTCCAGACAAACAAGGCAAGTTAATATAAGCGTTGTAATATTCGTATCCATTTCTATAAAGAGTAGACATTTCCAATACAAAAACCGTGGAAAATAGACCGTTTTAGTATATCTTGAAAATGCTGCACGACATTGAAAAAGTTTAAAATAATGATAATGTAGTTTCGTATAAGAATTATTTTACATTTCATATTTTAATAATATTGTCTTTATTTTTCCTTTTTTCTTTTACATGTGCAATCAGTTTAAACACACAGTTCAAACATACAAGCAAAACATGATAAGAAAAATGGGCGAATTTAAGTATAAAAATACTTTTCTTCCAATTGACCCTACAATTACAAGTTAAACAATATTAAATTGTTTAACTTGTCATCACTGGTCAGGGGCGGATTTAAGAAAAAGGGCCCGGTCGGCATTGATGATTCAAGTAATTACGTGGAGATGAGGTAGCGCGAAATAGCAGGGGTCTGGGGCTAAGCCTCAGCCGCCGGAAACAATTTCGATAAAGGCGAAACGGAAAATATCTTTGGAACTGCAATAAGTTTGATGGCCTAAAACGCGTTAAGCTAATTTGTAAAAAGAGCTTTGTCCGCGGAAAACTTTTCAGTGAAAAATAATTAATTATTACTGTCCCCATTTTTTATTGAAGTAGCTACTGATGAGACTAAATCGACGGCGCTTTTAGTAGTAGTTTGGTTTTCAAATTAACGTTAAGTTCTACTTGAGAAATGTTCGTGACGTCAGCTAGACGATACGGACACATGTTCTTGGTGCACTGTGGGGAAACCAGAACAGAGATCTTTAATATCAATCGACGTTTTATCGCGTTTACTTCACCAACACGTGCTGATATAAGCGCACTCGAACATACCTTCCTCTCAGCAAAAAATACTAATTTTGTTTGTTGACAATGAATACTAATTTTGTTTGATGACAATGCCGACCTCGCCGCCCGTTAAATCCACACCTGTCACTGGGGTTGATATTTTGGTTACGAATACTTAATAATACCTACTTATTAGTTCTTAATATGTAGGCAATCAGAATAAATTACAATATTTCAAACTTTAGGCATACATTGTTTAGGTGGTGTACATTGCTCTAGCGATGTGGACTCAAAAGTGATGATTTCGCCCGCTTGTTATTTGGAACTTCCTTTGTGCAGAATTCTCTCTTCATATTATGTAGTGAGTATTTTAGACACGCACTGACGGAGGAACGGTATCAAAGTGCCAAATGAATCCCGTCACATTAGGTACCTTAAGAAACGCGATGAAGATATTGGATGTCAGTTGTTTAGAGGATGGATCATACAGAAAACTTTTTAAATGCACTAAACTAAAGAGATTTTCCGGATGTAACCGTGTCAAATGGCGGAAATAATAGGAAACCTAATATACTGGACCCAAGATTACTTTGCTTTTGCTTTCGTCACATCCGGAGCAGTCGTAGCCAACCAGCGAACCGCCCGAGACACATCCGGGCCAATACCGATCGCTGATTGGCTACGAACCAGTCGCCTGTGACGAAAGCATGTGTAAGGTAGTCTTGGGACAACGGAAAACCTCGTTACTTTAGTTGACTCCGGCCGTGAAACCCACCGAAATAGGTTTTAGATTCATAAAAAGTACCTAACATTTAAAAATAAACAAAATACAAGTTTTGAACCCTCAATGTTACCTCCCCTCATTACCTCAATATTACATTTAACAGTCACGTTCCGGAAAATTAATATTATCAAACAAGGTCAAAGTGTGATAGTTATCGTATTTGTGATCACTACTTTGTTCACGTGATCAAGTTCGGAAAAACGATATCTTCAACAGTTAATGATGTTTCATGACGTTGTTTCGTGAACCAGAACAAATTGTCGTGTTATACCGGCGCACGACCAAACTCGTATTCCACAAAAGGGTGAAAATAAGGTGTTTTTAATCTTCATCGCATAAACAAAGTTGTAATAAAAGTAATATACCAAATTACCAATTAATATTACCAAACTTCAACTTTCTTATGTTCGCTAATAACATGTTTCCTTAACGTGATGTTATGAGACATTAGTATGCTTAGTATAATATTTCGTAATTCTTCTAAACATTGCATAACAAGCATCTGGAACAGCTATTTACATTATTCCGGACGTAGTTCGATATACAAAAACTGCAGAAACTTATTTATAGTAGATAATATATAATTAATACAGTAGGATAGACAGAATGTATAATGGGTAATTCTAATTTTCCATGATATATCTGAAAACATATAAAAAATTTGGTAAAATTAAATAAACTGCTGTTGTGTTGTTACTAGAATAATAAGACGGGTAGGCTATCCAAATTACCCAGAAGTTCTTTAAACGCTGATAGGTCGTGAGAGGCTTTTAGACCTACATTTGGATGCAATTCAAAATTAAAAAATAAAATGAAAAACGAAAATAAAATTCTTTATTTTTTTACTGCCCATTGTGTTGCCATCCTAATTAAGTCAAAATGCATACCTTACAATGCCAACAAATTCACTGCTAAAAATGTTAAACAAAATAATTGTTCACCAAAAGGGTTCATTTAAGTTTCGTTTATTCTAAGACTTTATACAGCACAATTATGTTGGCCTTATCATTTTTCGCTTAGTCAAGAGCCTCATAATCCATATTAATGTGTGTGTTAAGAATGACGAAGATGTGGGCTTATATAGTCATAGTGAGGATTGTGAGGTAATACTGGAGATTGGAGACGAGGTATTGGGCTCAAGTCCCTATCAGATAAACCACGACTATAAAGGTCGTAATATTCTGCTGCCCCACCCTGACCTATGTTATAAAACAAAACCTTACATCGTGGTATTTATACACATCACATAATATTTACAATCTTTTTATGTCATTCCAACCTAAACGTCTGTAATAAACTAACTAAATAAAAAATATTACATTCTCGTTGTTGTCAAAATGGTGCGAGTTCCCAAACATCGAACCAATCAGAATTAAGCTTCGTTCAACAGGCACATATTATATACACATTGTATTCCTTGGTCTGGATTCATAAAGATGCCCAACTAAGCAAATCCTAACTACATATATCAAGATAAATCATCTCTGGGTATTACTACACATTCACAAATGCAATGTTATTTAGATGAGCGTAGCGAAGCGGAGTGAATCTTTCCATACAACTCGATCGGCGCTTTGTCTGTGTGTATGTATGTATGTATGTATGTATGTCTGTATGTCTGTATGTGCGCTAAATTTTGTTCGTCGCGCACAGGTCAAACGGCTTGACGTATTTGGCTGCAATTTTAGGGCAACATTTGTGACCACTTAACTCGATGCTGTTAACATAACCAGCAAAATTCGTCAAGATGCCAACCTTCAAAAAATTAATTACTAAAAAATAAAAATTGTTTATTTATTTAATTAAATGAAAACTTACCAACGGATTTTAATGATGTTTCATTTGTAGATTAACATTAACGGTACAAACAGTTGACAAAAGTTTCAAAATTGTAAGTTCATCCGCCATGTTATAAAAAAATATTGTTTCTTTACGGTAATATTTTTTTCATTTTTACAGTGTTCCACCGATATCATTCGCATTTGCGGATCTTTGCAATAAGATGCACATAGTAAACACAAAAAAATCGTACGCAATCATACCTTTCTCATTATTATTTGGAATCTCGATAGCTGTCATAAAAAGGCTATAATGACGTAAGATGCCAACCTACAAAAAATTAACTACTGAAACACATGTTTTTTTATTAATTTAATCTAATTAAAAGTTACACACGGATATTAATGATTTTTTATATGTAGGTCCACATTATTAGTTCCAACACTTGACAATAGTTTTAAAATTGTAGCTACAACCGCCATGTTATAAAAAAATATTGTTTATTTACGGCTATGTATTTCTTCATTTTTACAGTGTTCCACCGATATGATTCGCATTTGCGGACCATTGAAGTTAGATGCACATAGTATGCTGCCGAAATGGCTGACGCAGTCAGACCTTTCTCACTATGTATTTGGAATTTTGATAGCTATCATAGAATGGCTACAATGACGTGTTATGTTTTATGACTTTCACGGCAAACATGCAGAAAATAACAACAAACTTGGTCGACAATTTAAAAAGCTATTATTATAGTTTAAATGCGAGTTATTGTATAATTAAACAAAATTTCATTTTAGATATAGTCTGTATCTACATTATGGAACTTTTCAAACACTGATAGGTTTAATAGTTTATGAATTAGAGCCTATTGAGTAGACCACGGTCGAAAGAAATTATGTGGAAATCCATCAACTTGAAGGTTTTAATTTCTTTAAAGAAAACTTCTTAACGGATTTAAATAATATTTCGTGCATTTATTAGCAACATATCAAGAAATAATATACTAAAGTAATAAAGTTGTAACTTGATCCGCCATCTTGAAAAAAAATCATATGTTTATTATTAAGGTATTTTTTTTTTAAAGAGTAATATATGATATGCAAATGATTAATTTGATTTCATACATTAAAAAAAACGCTCATCTGTCAACGCGGAGCGTTTTTCTAGTAGTTAAATTGTTGATATTTTACTATTATCTTCATGACATTGCAGAATGTAGAACGACATTTGCGTGATTTGTATAATTAGATGAGCGTAGCGAAGCGGAGTGAATCTCTCCATACAACTCGATCGGCGCTTTGTCTGTGTGTATGTACGTATGTCTGTATGTATGTCTGTATGTGCGCTGAATTTTGTTCGTCGCGCACAGGCCAAACGGCTTGACGTATTTGGCTGAAATTTTCGGTCAACATTTGTGACTACTAAACTCGATGCTGTTAACATAACCAGCAAAATTCGTCAAGATGCCAACCTACAAAAAATTAATTACTGAAAAACAAAAATTGTTTATTTATTTAATTAAATGAAAACTTACATACGGATTTAAATATTGTTTCACTTATAGATTGACATCAACGGTACCAACACTTGACAAAAGTTTCAAAATTGTTAGTGTATCCGCCATGTTATAAAACAATATTGTTAATTTACTACAATAATTTCTTCATTTTTACAGTGTTCCACCGATATGATTTGCATTTGCGGACTATTGCAGTTGGATGCACATAGTATACACCAAACATAGCGTACGTAACAATACCTTTGCAATATTATTTGGAATTTCGATAGCTGTCATAGAATGGCTACAATTACGTAAGATGCCAACTTACAAAAAATTAACAACTGAAACACATGTTTTGTTATTTATTTAATTAAATTAAAACTTACACACCGATATAAAGAATTTTTAATATGTGAGTCCACATCAATAGTACCAACACACGACAACAGTTTAAAAATTGTAGCTTCAACCGCCATGTTATAAACAAATATTGTTTATTTACGGAAGTAATTTTCTTCGTTTTTACAGTGTTCCACCGATATGATTCGCATTTGCGGACCATTGAAACTAGATGCACAAAGTATGCTGCCGAAATGGCTTACGCATTCAGACCTTTCTCACTATGTATTTGGATTTTTGATAGCTATCATAGAATGGCTACAATGACGTGTTATATTTAGTGATCTTCACGGCAAACATGCAAATGTTAACAACGAACTTGGTCGACAAATTAAAAAGCTTTTATTATGATTAAAAAGCGGGTTTTCGTATGATTAATTAATATTAAATTTTAGATATAGTCTGTATCTACATTATGGAACTTTCCATACACTGATAGGTTTTATAGTTTATGAATTAGAGCCTATTGAGTAGACCAAGGTCGAATAAAATTGTGCGGAAATCCATCAACTTGAAGGTTTTATAATTTCTTTAAAGAAAACTTTAACGGATTTAAATTATATTTCGTGCATTCATTAGCAACATATCAAGAAATAATATACTTAAGTTATAATTTTGTTACTTGATCCGCCATCTTGTAAAAAAATCATGTTTATTATAAAGGTATTTTTTTTTTTTTAGAGTAATATGATATACAAATGAATTATTTGATTTGATTAGATGAGCGTAGCGAAGCGGAGTGAATCTCTCCATACAACTCGATCGGCGCTTTGTCTGTGTGTGTGTATGTGTGTGTGTATGTATGTATGTATGTATGTATGTGCGCTAAATTTTGTTCGTCGCGCACAGGTCAAACGGCTTGACGTATTTGGCTGACATTTTCTGTCAACATTTGTGACTATTAAACTCGATGCTGTTAACATAACCAGAAAAATTCGTCGAGATGCCAACCTACAAAAAATTAATTACTGAAAAAAAAAAATTGTTTATTTATTTAATTAAATGAAAACTTACACACAGATTTAAATAATGTTTCATTTGTAGATTAACATTAACGGGACCAACACTTGACAAAAGTTTCAAAATTTTAAGTTTATCCGCCATGTTATAAAAAAATATTGTTTATTTACTAGAATAATTTCTTCATTTTTACAGTGTTCCACCGATATGATTTGCATTTGCGGACTATTGCAGTTAGATGCACATAGTATACACCAAACATAGCGTACGTAACAATACTTATGCAATTTTATTTGGAATTTCGATAGCGGTCATAGAATGGCTACAATGACGTAAGATGCCAACCTACAAAAAATTAACAACTGAAACACATGTTTTGTTATTTATTTAATTAAATTAAAACTTACACACCGATATAGATAATTTTTTATATGTGAGTCCACATCAATAGTACCAACACACGACAACAGTTTCAAAATTGTAGCTTTAACCGCCATGTTATAAACTAATATTGTTTATTTACGGAAGTGATTTTCTTCGTTTTTACAGTGTTCCACCGATATGATTCGCATTTGCGGACCATTGAAGCTAGATGCACATAGTATGCTGCCGAAATGGCTTACGCAGTCCGACCTTTCTCACCATGTATTTGGATTTTTGATAGCTATCATAATATGGCTACAATGACGTGTTATATTTAATGACCTTCACGGCAAACATGCAAATGTTAACAACGAACTTGGTCGACCAATTAAAAAGCTTTTATTATGATTTAAAAGCGAGTTATTGTATGATTAATTTATATAACATTTTAGATATAGTCTGTATCTACATTATGGAATTTTCCATACACTGATAGGTTTAATAGTTTATGAATTAGAGCCTATTGAGTAGACCAAAGTCGAATGAAATTATGCGTAAATCCATCAACTTGAAGGTTTTAATTTCTTTAAAGAAAATTTCTTAACGGATTTAAATAATATTTAGTGCATTTATTAGCAACATATCAAGGAATAATATACTTAAGTAATAATGTTGTAACTTGATCCGCCATCTTGTAAAAAAATCATATGTTTATTATAAAGGTATTTTTTTTTTAAAAGAGTAATATGATATGCAAATGATTTATTTGATTTGATACATTGAAAAAAATCGCTCATCTGTCAACGCGGAGCGTTTTCTTAGTAAGCAACATATCAAGAAATAATATACTTAAGTGTTAAGGTTGTAACTTGATCCGCCATCTTGTAAAAAAAATCATATGTTTATTATAAAGGTATTTTTTTTTTTTAATAGTAATATGATATGCAAGTGATTCATTTGATTTGATACCTTGAAAAAAATCGCTCATCTGTCAACGCGGAGCGTTTTCCTAGTACATTGAAACAAATCGCTCATCTGTCAACGCGGAGCGTTTTCCTAGTTAGATGAGCGTAGCGAAGCGGAGTGAATCTCTCCATACAACTCGATCGGCGCTTTGTCTGTGTGTGTGTATGTGTGTGTGTATGTATGTATGTATGTATGTATGTGCGCTAAATTTTGTTCGTCGCGCACAGGTCAAACGGCTTGACGTATTTGGCTGAAATTTTCTGTCAACATTTGTGACTACTAAACTCGATGCTGTTAATATAACCAGCAAAATTCGTCAAGATGCCAACCTACAAAAAATTAATTACTGAAAAACAAAAATTGTTTATTTATTTAATGAAATGAACACTTACAGACGGATTTAAATGATGTTTCATTTGTAGATTAACATCACCAATACCAACACTTGACAAAAGTTTCAAAATTGTAAGTTTATCCGCCATGTTTTAAAAAAATATTGTTTATTTACTACAATAATTTCTTCATTTTTACAGTGTTCCACCGATATGATTCGCATTTGGAGACTATTGCAGTAAGATGTACATATGTTACACCAAACATAGCGTACATAATTGTACATGTTCATTTGTATTTGGAATATCGATAGCTGTCATAGAATGGGTACAATGACATAAGATGCCAACCTACAAAAAATTAACAACTGAAAAACATGTTTTGTTATTTATTTTATTAAATTAAAACTTACACACAGATATTATTGATTTTTTATATGTAGGTCCACATCAATACTACCAACACTCGACATTAGTTTCAAAATTGGTGCTTTAACCGCCATTATATAAACAAATATTGTTTATTTACGGCAGACATTTTCTTCATTTTTACAGTGTTCCACCGATATGATTCGCATTTGCGGACCATTTAAGTAAGATGCACATAGTATGCTGCAGTAATGGCGTAGGGAGTCAGACCTTTCTCACTATGTATTTGAAATTTTGATAGCTATCATAGAATGGCTACAATGACGTGTTATGTTTTATGACTTTCACGGCAAACATGCAGAAAATAACAACAAACTTGGTCGACAATTTAAAAAGCTATTATTGTAGTTTAAATGCGAGTTATTGTGAAATTAAACAATGTGTAATTTTAGATATAGTCTGTATCTCCATTATGAAACTTTCCATACACTGATAGGTTTAATAGTTTATGAATAAGAGCCTATTGAGTAGACCACGGTCGAATAAAATTATGCGGAAATCCACCAACTAGAGGGTTTTAATTTCTTTAAAGAAAACTTCTTAACGGATTTCAATAATATTTCGTGCATTTATTAGCAACATATCAAGAAATAATATACTTAAGTAATAAGGTTGTAACTTGATCCGCCATCTTGTAAAAAAATCATATGTTTATTAAAAAGGTATTTAAAAAAAAAAAGAGTAATTTGATATGCAAATGATTTATTTGATTTGATACATTGAAAAAATCGCTCATCTGTCAACGCGGAGCGTTTTCCTAGTTAGATGAGCGTAGCGAAGCGGAGTGAATCTCTCCATACAACTCGATCGGCGCTTTGTCTGTGTGTATGTCTGTATGTCTGTATGTATGTGCGCTAAATTTGGTTCGTCGCGCACAGGTCAAACGGCTTGACGGATTTGGCTGACATTTTCGGTCAACATTTGTGACCACTAAACTCGATGCTGTTAACATGACCAGCAAAATTCGTCAAGATGCCAACCTACAAAAAAATAATTTCTAAAAAACAAAATTTGTTTATTTATTTAATTAAATTAAAACTTACAAACGGATTTTAATTATGTTTCACTTGTAAGTTAACATCAACGGTACCTACACTTGACAATAGTTTTAAAATTGTAAGTTAACCCGTCATGTCATAAAAAAATATTATATATTTACAACAATAATTTCTTCATTTTTACAGTGTTCCACCGATATCGTTCGCATTTGCGGATCTTTGCAGTAAGATGCACATAGTAAACACAAAAATAGCGTACGCAATCATACCTTTCTCGATATTATTTAAAATCTCGATAGCTGTCATAAAAAGGCTACAATGACGTAAGATGCCAACCTACAAAAAATGAGTTAATGAAAAACATTTTTGTTTATTAATTTAATATAATTAAAACTTACACACAGATATAAATTATTTTTTATATGTAGGTCCACATCACTAATTTCAACACTTGACAATAGTTTCAAAATTCTAGCTTCAACCGCCATGTTGTAAAAAAATATTGTTTATTTACGGCTATTGATTTCTTCATTTTTACAGTGTTCCACCGATATGATTCGCATTTGCGGACCATTGAAGTAAGATGCACATAGTATGCTGCCGAAATGGCTTACGCAGTCAGACCTTTCTCACTGTGTATTTGGAATTTTGATAGCTAGCATAGTATGGCTACAATGACGTGTTATCAAACGTTATCTTTCACGGCAAAAATGCAAATGTTAACAACGAACTTGGTCGACAAATTAAAAAGCTTTTATTATGATTTAAAAGCGGGTTATTGTATAATTAATTAATATTAAATTTTAGATATAGTCTGTATCTACATTATGGAACTTTCCATACACTGATAGGTTTAATAGTTTATGAATTAGAGCCTATTGAGTAGACCACGGTCGAATGAAATTATGCGGAAATCCATTGAAATGAACTTGAAGGTTTTAATTCTTGACGGATTTTAAGAATATTTCGTGCGGTTATTAGCAACATATCGACAAATAATATACACAAATTCTAAGGTTGTAACTTGAACCACCATCTTTTTTAAAAATCATGTGTACCTACATTATAAAGGTATTTTTGTTGTTGTAAGAGTAATATGATATGCAAATGATATGTTTGATTTACTTTAAAAAAATCGCTCATCTGGCAACGCGGAGCGTTTTCCTAGTTTATGTCACTAAGGTCCAGTCTTACAATGTCCCAATAACTACTTATTCATCCAATAGCTTGTTTTCTCCATGGCAACCACCAATCAAAACCCTTGAAATCCTCCAAATAGCTTAATTGCTACAAATAACTTTCTTATTAGGAGATTGTGAGACCGGCCCTAAGATTTGCCTAAATTAGGACGTCTTCTAGGCATCTAGGTGAATTTGGGCCCTTGATCTCACCACAACTTTTTTACTTCATATTTAACAGTTCTGTCTTATAATTATATTTTCATTCATATTATGTTTTCATGTTTTTTGTTTTGTATTTTGTATTTTGTATTTTGTATTATGTTCATTTATATATTTAGATTTTAAGTTATTTTAGTATGGGTTGGCAGTCACTCTTGTGTGTTTGGAGCTGTGCTCTTTTCTGCCAACCCCTATTCAATTCACTTTTGTAATGAATACAAATAATTAATAATAATAATAATAACTTTCTGTGTCTGTGTTTAGAAGGCGCTCGCGGTCGGCCATGCAAACGCAGGCAACGTTGGAAGCGATGTTCGGCGCCTCGCCACCGCCCGGCCCGTGTCGCTGGCTACGCAACTCACAACGGCAACACCGCATGTGCCGCAGGGACCCGGGAATCCCCGACATGTTCAACGAGGCTCGTAAGCTCGCTGTCTACAACTGTGAAGACAAGTTCAAGTACGAGAGATGGAACTGTTCTGTGGTGCTGGGGGACAAGTTTTTCTTTGCCAAGGATAAAGGTAGGTAATGATATAATATCACCCTGATCAACCACTGGTTTAGTGGTTTTCGAGGAGGCCTACAACCTTGCAACGTTTATGTTTTAGCTGAGGTTGCCCAACACTATGGATAACGATTAATAATCCATGCCGATGATGTAATTTTAGTTCCATGGGCAACGTTTCAATTTTCATCATACTACAGATACGCTTCATAATCATAGCATTATACAACTATAAAGTAAATTTGTATCATAATATTAAGTCAGGTTAAAGTGAGTTTGTAGACTCAAATCCAAACTTATTTTATTTATTTATATTTACTATTTCATAGGTTTTACGGACTTTGATAGAATTAGCGAAATAGAAATAGCTGGAGTCACTTTTTAAATCAATTCTCTAAACAAAAATACAAACACACGTAATACTAAAGGAACTAATACAATTCTAAGGTATGATCTTATATTATTAATAATGAGATCTTTTCATTTTGGCCCCAGTATTAGTCTAGAGGTCGGACCTCTTTATAGAGAGCGCATCGGCAAATGTGCGGACAAACAACTACGTTACGTCTCGTTGCTGAGATTGATAGGATAGGATAGGGTGGATAGAATCAACTTTATTGTCCGCACTTCGTGAAGTTCTGTACGTGGCATTGCGATACAATAGTTAATTTATTCTTGGTTGAGGCTTGCACAATAAAAATGGTTGTTCCTCTTCTTGGAAAATGTGAAAAAATTATTTTCGTACTGCGAGACGATTCTAACATAATAGTTATAATTTTCCGTTCTGAGGGTGTATCTCAATGCTCCTCTGTGCACACTCGGTCAACACCAGTGTTAACCTGCTGTACTGAAGTACATTTCAAGTAGGCTACTTCCATGTCAACCTAATTTAACTGTCCTTTAACTAACTTTTATTAGTAATTGCTCCTATTTTCTCCGAACACTGTTGCCGATTTGTTGTAGTATTGAAATTAAGCTTGAGCTTCTGTAAAAAAAACAAAACAATTAGTTTCGTGAAATAAATCTAGTTAAAATGCTGTTTGGATATGGAAACTCACGTGATACGAATATCGGAATGAGTCTCTATCGGAGTGTTAGTAACGTTCAAATTGCACGAAATAATCCAAAAATCTTAGCCTGAAAGTTGATTCATCTGCTGCATATTTGCTCAATGCATGTGGGTGTGTGGGTTCTAACGTTTACTCTAGTGACGTCACCTGTCATGGTGCGTCATCGCTGGCGTGACACAACTTGATTTAGTGCTTTTCTTATCTTCCGTTGCCTCACCAGAGGATGTTTAAACAAACCTAAAACAAACGAAAATCACAGGTAATTAAATTGTTGCAGCTCTAGATTTATGTAAAAAACAAAAATAGTACTAGATACTAGATGTTTGAAGGTACTGTTTATTTTAAGAATATCTCAATGAAATGATTCAAAATTTATGTTCAGAATTGAAAAAAAATTGACGAAACCTCGAAATATGTATATTATTTATTGTAAATTTTGTTATTTGTAGAGTTAGTCCGTATAGTAGTCCGTCTGGATAGTTACAAAGTTTATCAAATTTAGTAAACTGTGTCTCTAATGTGAAAAAGATGACCGTTTTTATTTCATGTTTAAATTTATATAGATGTTTTTTACCACAGTACGACCACACCAAGTCGGCTAATATGCTGGTATGACCTTGAAGTTTGAAAGTATGGGCGTATATGTCACTGATTAGATAGCCACTTGCGACATCCTTATTAGAATGTGTCTTTTGGTTGTGGCACATGGTAGACCTAAATACATTTGTGGAGTTTATCTCTAACACGGTCTGAGAATGTACCTTATAGCAGTCAAATTTTCTGACGCGTCCTGCATTATTCCGTGTGTAAGCCGTAACAAAGAATATTTATGTATTAATGAAGATCACAACGACAAAATCACTACATCTCAATAACCAACCAGCTCATACATTACTGGCAGGGAGGAAATGTCACCAAAAAGAGACTATACAAAAACACTGCTCAATTTCATGCAGTCATTACAAAGATAACAATTCAACTCTTTCGCGAGATTTTGTAATGCTGCATATCTCATAAACTGCAAATACAAAATGTTCTTTAGGTACAAAATTAAAAGTGGTGTAATTAGAAATGTAAATTGATCCCATTATACCTGAATTTACAAGATTGTAATTCTTTCGTCCACAACATAAAAATATGAATTTATATTTCATCGAAATTGTTTTTTTTCACGTATTCCGAATGTGACTTAAGATGACTGTATCCCTGCGTGCTCAGAGATCAAACTGAAGCAGTGCGCATGCGTCAGTCTCTCTGTTTACTTCCTGCAGTTTACCGCGAGACAGCGCTGCTGCAGTCTCTGGCATCGGCTGCGCTGACTCACACCGTGGCCCGCGCATGCGCAGAGAGCAAACTGAAGCAGTGCGCATGCGTCAGTCTCTTTGTTTACTTCCTGCAGTTTACCGCGAGACAGCGCTGCTGCAGTCTCTGGCGTCGGCTGCGCTGACTCACACCGTGGCCCGCGCGTGCGCAGAGAGCAAACTGAAGCAGTGCGCATGCGTCAGTCTCTTTGTTTACTTCCTGCAGTTTACCGCGAGACAGCGCTGCTGCAGTCTCTGGCGTCGGCCGCGCTGACTCACACCGTGGCCCGCGCATGCGCAGAGAGCAAACTGAAGCAGTGCGCATGCGTCAGTCTCTTTGTTTACTTCCTGCAGTTTACCGCGAGACAGCGCTGCTGCAGTCTCTGGCGTCGGCCGCGCTGACTCACACCGTGGCACGCGCATGCGCAGAGATCAAACTGAAGCAGTGCGCATGCGTCAGTCTCTCTGTTTACTTCCTGCAGTTTACCGCGAGACAGCGCTGCTGCAGTCTCTGGCGTCGGCCGCGCTGACTCACACCGTGGCCCGCGCATGCGCAGAGAGCAAACTGAAGCAGTGCGCTTGCGCCGAGCAGCAGGACAACCATGTATCTGAAGAGGAAACGCAACGTATTTGGCGGTGGGGAGGATGTGGAGACAATATCCAACATGGCCGCCGTTTCGTACGTCACTTCCTGCAGTTGAAGCACGTGGGGGATGATCCACTTGCCATAACTCTTAAGCGCAATGTGGAGGTGGGCTTGAAGGTAGGCTGCTGCGACTTGGCAGCCCTGTTGTTGAAGTATCTGTGGATTTAACTCTCAAGGCGTGCATTGAATCACTTGAATTATATTGTTATTGTTATTGAATTAGGGTGTAATGTAATATTATTTTAAAAAGATCAGTATTTGTCGCCTCCAAGTAAACAACCTAATGAAATTATGTCAACATATTGTCTTTTTGGACAAACATAACAAAGATTTCATTTTTTAATTCATTGAACTGTCACCGGTATAAGCTTTAAATCTTTATCGAGATTGTCATGGTAACTGTTTTAAAATGCATTGTTAATTGACGTGTGAAGTAAAAAATACGAAAGTGGCTTCGAAAATAGAAAATTGATATTTATATTTTTGGGGTCTTATAAGGATTCTTCTCGTTGATTTGAAGGGAGTTTAGCTTCTATCCTTTCTTTTATTTATTGTATTTATTTATTTATTTATTTATTTATATAATGTCTATCCTATTCGGTTATAAAAACTGATTTAGTCTATAAAGTATTGCCACAAGGAATGCACAAACAATAATAACATTCAACTGTGTATTGCGAGTAACATAGCATAACGCAAAATAAACTATTAAGGTCAGTACTTTTATTATAGTTCCATTGCATATTTACGATGTATTAATGTCCTTCCTTTGTGAATCGGGTTTATAACTGAATAATACACACAGTAAAGAAATAAATGAAGTAAATACGCACTATTTTCCAAATACCCAGCCCGTCCCACGATGGGAGAGAACTTGACAAGGAAGTTTAACAATGCCACCAATAAACGCATTAAGTAAGTCTAATTGTTTCTTTTAAAGTAAAATCCTAAATGTAATGACTAATTATCTACGAAAGTACGGTTACACTAAGGTTTACACAATGTATGCTACATGTGTCGATAACCAACCAGTTTAATAATTGTAACTGCGAAATATTGTTAGATAGCGAGAACCTACCGTGACATCCATCCAATTCCGTCGGCTCGGCCTCGAACCCACGGTCTCCCAAGTCGACGGACCCGTAGAAATACTGGGGCGTAGCTCTAGGGGTGGTTCTCACATCATAGGGATCGGGACATACCAATTCAGGCAGTTTAGGTCTTAGATTGACAAGACTTTGGTTCAAACAATAGAGGAACCGCAATTTATTAGAATACACATTTATCCTACGTGGCTGAGTTATGGCGAATCTGTCTATGGGCATTCCAGGTCTGATGGACTTAACTTTCCTATCTAGAGGGTAGCTGTAGTAACCCCTATACCTTGGCTTCTCGGTGGCTGACTCCGACCCCGTGTTGTGGCTTGGCTCCGTCGTCCAGGTCCACGATCGGCCTCCATGTCCTTCCCTCTGGGTCTTTCGTCGTTCCTTCCACCGTTCCACCTTGGCACAGGTCTACCTCCTCTTCCGTTCCATGGTTGAATGCCCCGAATTACACACGTGCTTCCTCGCACCTAGACTTTCCTACGTCATACCCAGTCACCCCCTCTCTGCCCTACGCTGGCTGTACTGAGTCATAAATTACCAATCAGACTACTCGGTTCGACCCCCTCCCGTAACAATCACAAAAGAGTGGGGCCAGGCTCTACTGACGACATCACTCAACCAGCGCCCTCCTGAACCGAGCAGTCAGCAAAGTTACCGCAATCAATGCCCACAAAACTGTAATAACTGAACACACGAGTCAACAACCCCGGACGTTGCAGTGGAGCTGGGCTGACGAAATAGCCAGCACAGCGCATACCTTAATTGTGAAATAAGCCGGCAAATGACAAACTGACACAATCAAGATATCCATAAATCACTAAGGAGACTACACCTGTAAAAGTTATAAAGTACCAACTTTTACATGACATCCGCCCCTCCCGGATAAGATTCGACCCCGAATCGAAGGGTGATTTATGGAAAGCCAGAAAACAAAGTGATAACCAAATTTGGTATCGGATGTATGACGTAAGCAAAATTACAGATAATTTGAAATTAAACAACCCACCCCCTTTACAAAATACGAAAAATTCACCAGGACCCATAGTCAAATTCCTCACTCCTCAGCCGTATACATTCTAAAATGAAGCTACTATGAGTCATGATCTCTCCAGCACCCTAGTGCACGCATGAAAACCGAATAACATTCACAATATGGCCTAGAGATCACGCTCCGCAAATGATGAAATTACCAGAAAACATAGATAAAGAGAAACTAAAACTCATACTGCGATAAATAAAATAATCATAATTTCATGAAAGAAAATAAAGACAATACATAATGTACGGTTCCTCCTCAATACAATGGACTCCGGAGTCGAACAATTCCTCGGCCCGGAGTTGTCTTTCCATCGACCCGCCGACGGCAGCCAATCCACCCAAGCCAACAGATCGACGGTTTGAACACAGACCGCGGAGATGCAAGTTGTACTGGAACACAAAAAAAACACCGGCAGAATGGTATTCCCGCACCTGCATCCCCCTCCAGCTACACCATTGTATATCATGTGTACCTACATACATTTAATAACGCTATGAAACTACCAAGTTACCACATTACTACACTATTACTACACTACTGTGCAGACGATAACTACTGCCGTTTCCCAAAGAAACACTGCCCCGGAAAGTGGGTAGTTTCCATCATATGCCTACTGGCATACAGAACAGCTGACAACGGAGCGACCTTGATTTGTTCAACTCGATGTAAACATCAACAATTACGCGAGAGACAAAACCACTCCGAGAAGCACTCCAGATAGTAGTGAGTCATGACGATAGTCGTCAGCACAATAGTGAAACTATGCCTTCCTCTCACTCCCTCCTACTGTCCTCAGAGAGCCGCCAACGTACAGCAAAGAATCACGCGTGACGTGTCACGGCACACATGAACAAGCTGATGAGTTCACCACGTAACACGTGAATGTGAATTACATAAATCGACTTCCAAAAAACCAACTTGAAACAATGACATAATTTGCTCATGTGATCTCAACAGGAACGTAACAGCCATTACGGCAACCTCCAAACAAAATCAGTATCACCATTGAACAAACTCACCATAGAAAAAAAAAAAAAAAAAAATTGAAACATGACTAATGTAGAATGCGATGACCCCGGCCCACGTAAAACCCCCAACATCACGAGACAAACACCCCCCCCCCCCCCCCCCCCCTTAAGATAGGAAGAGCGCATGCAACTACAGGTATGTCCGAACAACAACATAAAAATAATACCTTAAACAAATACTTCTAAATTAAACTTAAAAATACAATAAACTAATCATACATCCCCTTTAAACTACCACTGCAAGGCGATAAAGGGAGTATAAAAGGTAGAAGACCATAAACCTAAAAGAACATAAACCTAAAACTCTTAAACAATAAACCAACATGGACACCCCTGTCGAAAAACCAACCCTTACGGAACCTGAGTCACCGAATACTACCCGTACTCAAAACAAGAACATCCATACTAACCAAAGAGAGAACATGCACTCAAAACACACGCACATATACACATGTTTACATGTACACGCGCGACAAAAGCGTACACATAGACCTCCCACGGTCATCCTATCGCCCTCCAAAGGCGTACATATGGACCTCCAATAGTCCTACTCATCGCCATCCAAAGGCGAGCACATGGACCTCCAACAGTCCCCCTCATCGCCATCCAAAGGCGAGCACATGGACCTCCAACAGTCCCCCTCATCGCCATCCAAAGGCGAGCACATGGACCTCCTATAGTCCCCCTCATCGCCATCCAAAGGCGAGCACATGGACCTCCAATAGTCCCCCTCATCGCCATCCAAAGGCGAGCATATGGACCTCCAACAGTCCCCCTCATCGCCGTCCAAAGGCGAGCACATGGACCTCCAATAGTCCCCCTCATCGCCATCCAAAGGCGAGCACATGGACTTCCAATAGTCCCCGTCATCGCCATCCAAAGGCGAGCTCATGGACCTCCAATAGTCCCCCTCATCACCATCCAAAGGCGAGCACATGGACCTCCAATAGTCCTCCAGTCGCACATATACATGTAAACACTGTATTTGTCATACATTCATACACACTACACGGTACACATACAAAAAAAGTGATTGCCCAGCTATAAACTATAGCCTTCTTCGTGCGAGCAAACTGCTGACGTGCGTAGAGCCTTGCTCAATGATACAAGAAACAACTCACATTCCCCCCAAAAAAAACAAGAGAAAACAGTATGTAGAACAGAACAATACTCGTCATACCAAGAGAGAGACGAGCAAACACACTCAAAGAACACACAAACACACACAACCATCATT